>JARQOC010000005.1:401818596-401928666 GCA_033576535.1 Allobates femoralis | reverse complement strand
TACCAAACTGAGGATGAAACCCATATGCACCAAAATATGGTGACTTGCCAGTGGACTCCTGATGACGATTATTTATGGCAAATTCGGCTGAAGGTAAAGAAGCCCAATCCTCCTAGTTTTCAGAGATAAAAGACCTAAGAAAAGTCTCCAAATTTTGATTTGTGCGCTCAATCTGTCCATTAGACTGAGGATGGAAAGCAAAAGAATAGAACAACTTTACCCCTAATCGAGTATAAAAGGCTTTCCAAAACTTCGAAACAAACTGTGTACCGGGATCTGAGACCACATCGGAGGGAACCCCATGAAGTCTCACAATCTGACTGACAAACACCTGTGCCAGTGTCTTGGCATTGGGAAGTGCTGGTAGTGCCACAAAGTGTACCATCTTGCTGAACCTATCAACCACTACGACCAGGGGCGGACCCAGACTGTAGTGGGCCCTGGTGCAAGAAATTTTTCTGGGCCCCCCCCCCGGAACTCAGTGCCAGAATAGTGCCGCGGGTGTGCATCACAGCCAGCGGCGTAGCAACTGTTTGTGGCGCCCGGGGCGGTCGAAAAATTTGCCGCCCCTTTGATTATTGATAATCTGGAAGTATACATAGTATACACTGTCTGCCCCTATATACAAGAATATAACTACTATACTAAAACACAAAGAGAAGGGGTGCAATTGCCACCTCTGCACAACCCCAGTGTATGGCAACAAGCAGGACTCAAGGAGGGCCCGGGGCCGGAGCAATTTTCGCCGCCGTGCTGTGGAGTTCATTATGTAATATAAATGCAAAAAACCTTTATTCTTAATATTATGTCAAAATACCGGGATCTGAGGATCTTCTATTTCGAGGTCAGGGCTCTCTGATGCCATGTTGCTGCTTGTCTCGTTGTCTTCCTCTTTTGACACTGCAGTGCGGTGGACAAGAGAGCATTAACTGGTTAATAACAAGAAGTATGGAGTGAGTACTAACTGAGCCATAAATCCTCCCCATACCAGTAGGATTACTATATGGCTTTTAGTATTAGGGTACAGACACACTGGTGTGAAACTCTGATGAGTGCAATGTGTGATTTTCTCGCATTGCAATCAATCTCTGAGAGCAGATTGGCGAGTGTCGGACACTTTTTTCTCATCCAGATTCAGGATGAGAAAAAAGTTGCAACATGCTGCGACAGTATGTGATTCCCGCACAAGACTCACCAATGCAAGTCTATGGGTCTGACAAAATCACGGACCGCACACGGACAGCACACGAACCATCCGAGTCTGAGGCTGCGTTCACACATTGCGTATTTTGCTGCGCTTTTTTACGCACGCTTTTTCAAAATACGCAATATGCATTTTGTCTGCCAGCAAAGTGAATGGGAAATTCACTTTGCAGTGCAGACATTGTGCAAAAATACGCAGGGCGTTTATGGGAGAAAACGCAGCTGCGTAAAGAATTGATATGTCAATTCTTTACGCAGCTGCTCCTGCGTTTTCTCCCTGTGATGTTACAGAGGGGAGGAAGAATCCTGCTTCCTCCTCCCTCTGTGACAGCTGTGACCGCCCATTAGATTTCGCAGTGTATTAATATACACTGCGAAATCTAAATTAAACAAAGGCAAGTGTATGAAAAATAAAAAAGAATGAAATACTTACCTCTCCGACGCTTTTTCCCGGTGTCCGGTCTCCGGTGCCAAGCGATGTGTAGTGCTGCCAAGACCTGCGGTGACGTCAGAGGGGCGTTCCCGACGCTGATTGGGCGCTCGCGGTCATGTGATACATCACATTCTGGGTAAAGAAAGCGCTGTGTGTGAAAGCCTCTGCGTATCTTGTTGCGCTTTTTTTGCGCGGCCGAAAAACGCGGCAAAAAGCGCGCAGCGCCAAAAAAGCGCAACGAAATACACAATGTGTGAACGCAGCCTGACACGTTTTTTTCACGGATACATTCTCATTCTGCAGCTGAGAACACTGTAAAATGTTCCTGTAAATGATTCTACAGTTATAGCTGCTGAGAAAAAAAACAGATTGCACTCAGACATCACACGGATGTGATCTGAGAGAAATGTCGGACACTCGCACAGCAGTTGGATGCCAAACGGACTAAAAAACAGATGTCACTCGTCCGACTCTCCTGGAAACAGACCGATTTTAAGGCGGCGGGAGACAGTGTACCACCATCTCCCTAGCTCTGTGCTGTGCACAGTGTACCACCATCTCCCTAGCTCTGTGCTGTGCACAGTGTACCACCATGTCCTCAGCTTCGTGCTGTGCACAGTGTACCACCATGCCCTCAGCTCCGGCATGTGCACAGTGTACCACCATGTCCTCAGCTTCGTGCTGTGCGCAGTGTACCACCATCTCCCTAGGTCTGTGCTGTGCACAGTGTACCACCATGCCCTCAGCTTCGTGCTGTGCACAGTGTACCACCATGTCCTCAGCTCCGTGCTGTGCACAATGTACCACCATGCCCTCAGCTCCGTGCTGTGCACAGTGTACCACCATGCCCTCAGCTCTGTGCTGTGCACAGTGTACCACCATGCCCCCAGCTCCGTGCTGTGCACAGTGTACCGCCATGCCCCCAGCTCCGTGCTGTGCACAGTGTACCACCATGACCTCAGCTCCGTGCTGTGCACCACCATGTCCTCTGGCTACACTCCACCATGTCCTCTGCATACCCTCCCTCCACGTCCTCTGCACACCCTCCCTCCACGTCCTCTGCACACACCCCACATCCTCTGCACACACCCCACATCCTCTGCACACACCCCACGTCCTCTGCACACACCCCTCGTCCTCTGCACACACCCCTCTTCCTCTGCACACACCCCACGTCCTCTGCACACACCCCACGTCCTCTGCACACCCCCCTCGTCCTCTGCACACCCCCCTCGTCCTCTGCACACCCCCCTCGTCCTCTGCACACTCCCCTTGTCCTCTGCACACCCCCCACGTCCTCTGCACACACCCCCTCGTCCTGTGCACACACCCCCTCATCCTCTGCACACACCCCACGTCCTCTGCACACACCCCTCGTCCTTTGCACACACCCCTCGTCCTCTGCACACACCCCACGTCCTCTGCACACCCCCCACGTCCTCTGCACACACCTCTCGTCCTCTGCACACACCCCTCGTCCTCTGCACACACCCCACGTCCTCTGCACACACCCCACGTCCTCTGCACACACCCCACGTCCTCTGCACACCCCCCTCGTCCTCTGCACACCCCCCACTTCCTCTGCACACCCCCCTCGTCCTCTGCACACCCCCCACGTCCTCTGCACACTCCCCACGTCCTCTGCACACTCCCCACGTCCTCTGCACACACCCCACGTCCTCTGCACACACCCCACATCCTCTGCACACACCCCTCGTCCTCTGCACACCACCCCTCGTCCTCTGCACATACCCCACGTCCTCTGCACACACCCCACGTCCTCTGCACACCCCCCTCGTCCTCTGCACACCCCCCTTGTCCTCTGCACACACCTTACATCCTCTGCACACCCCCCTCGTCCTCTGAACACCCCCCACGTCCTCTGCACACCCCCCCTCGTCCTCTGCACACCCCCCTCGTCCTCTGCACACACCCCCTTGTCCTCTGCACACACCCCACGTCCTCTGCACACACCCAACGTCCTCTGCACACACCCCTCGTCCTCTGCACACACCCCACTTCCTCTGCACACACCCCACGTCCTCTGCACACACCCCTCGTCCTCTGCACACCCCCCACGTCCTCTGCACACCCACCACGTCCTCTGCACACCCACCCTCGTTCTCTGCACACACCCCTCGTCCTCTGCACACACCCCTCGTCCTCTGCACACACCCCTCACGTCCTCTGCACACACCCCCCATGTCCTCTGCACACCCCCCTCGTCCTCTGCACACCCCCCTCGTCCTCTGCACACACCCCTCGTCCTCTGCACACCCCCCTCATCCTCTGCACACCCCCCACGTCCTGTGCACACCCCCCTCGTCCTCTGCACACCCCCCTCGTCCTCTGCACACCCCCCTCGTCCTCTGCACACAACCCTCGTCCTCTGCACACCCCCCTCGTCCTCTGCACACAACCCTCGTCCTCTGCACACACCCCTCGTCCTCTGCACACACCCCACGTCCTCTGCACACACCCCACGTCCTCTGCACACACCCCACGTCCTCTGCACACACCCCACGTCCTCTGCACACCCCCCTCGTCCTCTGCACACCCCCCACTTCCTCTGCACACCCCCCTCGTCCTCTGCACACACCCCACGTCCTCTGCACACACCCCACGTCCTCTGCACACACCCCACGTCCTCTGCACACCCCCCTCGTCCTCTGCACACCCCCCACTTCCTCTGCACACCCCCTCGTCCTCTGCACACCCCCCACGTCCTCTGCACACTCCCCACGTCCTCTGCACACTCCCCACGTCCTCTGCACACACCCCACGACCTCTGCACACACCCCACATCCTCTGCACACACCCCTCGTCCTCTGCACAACCCCTCGTCCTCTGCACATACCCCACGTCCTCTGCACACACCCCACGTCCTCTGCACACCCCCCTCGTCCTCTGCACACCCCCCTTGTCCTCTGCACACACCTTACATCCTCTGCACACCCCCCTCGTCCTCTGAACACCCCCCACGTCCTCTGCACACCCCCCCTCGTCCTCTGCACACCCCCCTCGTCCTCTGCACACACCCCCTTGTCCTCTGCACACACCCCACGTCCTCTGCACACACCCAACGTCCTCTGCACACACCCCTCGTCCTCTGCACACACCCCACTTCCTCTGCACACACCCCACGTCCTCTGCACACACCCCTCGTCCTCTGCACACCCCCCACGTCCTCTGCACACCCACCACGTCCTCTGCACACCCACCCTCGTTCTCTGCACACACCCCTCGTCCTCTGCACACACCCCTCGTCCTCTGCACACACCCCTCACGTCCTCTGCACACACCCCCCATGTCCTCTGCACACCCCCCTCGTCCTCTGCACACCCCCCTCGTCCTCTGCACACACCCCTCGTCCTCTGCACACCCCCCTCATCCTCTGCACACCCCCCACGTCCTGTGCACACCCCCCTCGTCCTCTGCACACCCCCCTCGTCCTCTGCACACCCCCCTCGTCCTCTGCACACAACCCTCGTCCTCTGCACACCCCCCTCGTCCTCTGCACACAACCCTCGTCCTCTGCACACACCCCTCGTCCTCTGCACACACCCCACGTCCTCTGCACACACCCCACGTCCTCTGCACACCCCCCACGTCCTCTGCACACCCCCCTCGTCCTCTGCACATTCACCCTCGTTCTCTGCACACCCCCCCTCATCCTCTGCACACACCCTCGTCCTCTGCACACCCCCCACTTCTTCTGCACACCCCCCTCGTCCTCTGCACACCCCCACGTCCTCTGCACACCCCCCTTGTCCTCTGCACACCCCCCTCGTCCTCTGGACACCCCCCTCGTCCTCTGGACACCCCCCTCGTCCTCTGCACACCCCCCTCATCCTCTGCACACCCCCCTCATCCTCTGCACACCCCCACGTCCTCTGCACGCACCGCTATGTACCTTGTAAAGACAGTCCTAGTTCCTCCGAACTGGCAATTCTTCTTGCCGGGCAAAATGTAGCTCCGCCCACCTGAGTCACATGTGCGTGACGTCATCACAGGTCCTGTTCCACCCGGCATCTGTTCCCGCCGGCAGTGCTGTGAGGTGAGGCGGTAGGGCGCGATGACCGGGAAGGGGGGAAGTGAGATGTCCAGGGGGGAAGGGTGAGGTGTCCAGGAGGGGGGTTAGGTGTCCAGGGGGCGGGGGTGAGGTGTCCAGGGGGCCCTCCCTGAAAAGTGCCAGAACAGTGCCGCGGGTGTGCAGCGCCGCTGACACCCGACAGCACCACCCGTCTGTCTGACAGGGGACCTGCCGCTGGAGCCCCAGGGGCCCCCTAGCTGCTCGGGGCCCTGGTGCAGCTGCACCAGTTGCACCACGGTAGTTCCGCCCCTGACTACGACAACCATCGTCTTGCCAGCAGACACAGGGAGATCTGTGATAAAATCTATAGACCGATGTGTTCATGGTATATCAGGAATGGACAATGGCAAGAGAGATCCAGATGGACAGGTATGCAGAACCTTAGCACGAGCGCAAATACTACAAGCAGACATGCAGTCAGTCACGTCCTTCTGCAACCCTGGCCACCAAAAACGACGAGACAAAAAATCCAAGGTGGCCCTACTACCCGGATGACCAGCCAGTACAAAGTCATGATGTTCTTTAATTACCTTGAGGCAAAAATTAGGTGGTTCAAAGAATCTCCCTAAAGGGCAGGAGACAGGAGGGCCCCCCTGAGCCTTCAACACCTCCTCCTCCAAATCCGGGTAAAGAGCCGGAACAACCACCCCCACCTCTAAAATGGGAACGGGACTCTCTTGATTACTACCACCTTGGAAACTACGTGATAACGCATCTGCCTTCACATTCTCCACCCCCAGACGGTAGATGATGGTGAAATTAAATCTTGTAAAAAAACAAGGACCATTTGCTTGCCTGGGGTTGAGACGTTTGGCAGATTCAAGATAAGACAAATTCTTATGGTCAGTGACAACAGTGATGGGATGAACAGCCCCCCTCCAACCAGTTATGCCATTCCTGAAAAGCCAACTTAATAACCAAAAGTTCTCTATTACCGACATTATAATTTATTTCTGCCGACGATACTTTTTTGGATAAAAAGGCGCATGGCAACCATTTACACGTTGACTGCCCTTGTGACAACACTGCTCCCACCTCGGATGCATCCACCTCAACAATAAAGGGCTGAGAAAGATCGGGTTGACAGAGGATAGGTGCGGTAGCAAAGCATCTCTTCAGGGATGAGAAAACCTGCTGAGCGGAGTCTGACCACTTAGAAAAATCTGACCCTTTCTTTGTCATGTCCGTGAGAGGTTACACAATTACAGAATAGTTCTTAATAAATTTCAGGTAGAAATTGTTAAACCCCAAAAAATGTTGCAATGCCTTCAGCTTTTCTGGATGATCGCAGACCTTCTCTGGATCCATCCAAAAACCCGAGGGCGACAACAGGTACCCCAGAAATTGTACCTCCTGAGTGTCGAAAACACATTTCTCCAGTTTGGCAGACAGTTTGTTGTCCCTTAAAATCTGTAGCACCTGTTTAACATGAGACTGATATATTGCCATATCTGGTGAGTAGATCAAAATATCATCCAGGTAAACTACCACAAATCTATCCACCAAATGATGGAAAATATCATTCACAAAGGGTTGGAAAACTGCAGGGGCATTAGTTAGGCCGAACGGCATCATGAGATTCTCAATATGGCCCTCAGGGGTATTAAAAGCAGTCTTCCATTCATCCCCCTTACTGATTCTAATCAGGTTATAGGCCCCATCAAATCCAACTTGGAGAACCATTTTGCTCCCACAATCTGACTGAACAAATGAAGAATCAGAGGAACGGGATATGGATCACGGACAGTTATCTGATTTAATTCCCGGAAATCTAATCAAGGACAGAGGACCCCATCTCTCTTTTTAACAAAAAAGAAACCTGCCGCGACTGGCGAAGATGATGATCTGATATGTCTATTCTCCAAACTCTCGGCAATTAAATCCTTCATGGCTTGTCTCTCAGGACCAGATATATTATACTGCCTGGATGTGGGCAGTTTAGCTCCAGGAACGAGGTTAATAGGACAGACGTATGCACGGGGAGGAGGAAAATCATGACAACCCTTTTCTGAGGACACATCCTCATACTTTGATAGATACAGTATGCAGGCAAGGACACATCAGACACTGCAGCAAAAGATGTATACAAGTAATTCTCCACACAGAAATCACTCAAATCCACAATGTCTCTGGACTGTCAATCCACCACGGGATTATGTTTAACCAACCATGGCAGACAGAGAACAATGGGAGTGGGGAGACCCTCCAGAACATAGCAAGAAATGTCTCCCGATGTTGGGGTTCTACCTTCAACTTAATATTATGCACAATTTGCGAAAGACTTCCCTGAGCAAGTGGCACTGAGTCGATAGCATAGATATGAATGGGTTTAGACAACAAACTGCAGGTAAGCCCATGAATCTTTACAAAATGAGCATCCATAATGCTGGGTTCCCCACCACAACATTCTCGCAGCTGCTGACCCTGCAAAGATGACCGAATGTCTGCAACCTCCAGAGTCAGAGTCTGGAGCTGCTTGGCCAGAGCAGACACACACAGGATCCATAAATAGAAAAGGAGGAGAGAAAAAAAATCAGTTTCACCCTTTTCATTTAATTAAGGTGCGGCTGGTGATAATGTCACGCTGGGTGTAGGGAGACACCCAGCGCTGGACAACGACAGGGGGGGGAAGGAGTTTCTGTTGCCGCCAGGAACCTATTCCCTGACTGCCCCTGGACTACCACTACACAGGGATCAGAGTGGGATGATCACTAGTCAGCCTGGCTAGCAACTAAAGGAACACACAGGGGAAACAAACAAAGAGGGAAAAGATACACTTAACTTGAGCAGATCCAAGCAGCAAACCAACAGACTCCAGGAAACACTGCTTAGAGTTATGATGCAACCAGGATCACCTGAACAGCTATCACCAGTCCTGGGAGTCAAGGGGATTAAATACCTGGGACGCTGGGACCTTCTGCGAGTGGCCTCTACAGTCTCATCCATGCCTCCTGACACACCCATGACACTGGGCTCTGGGTGATGCTGGGGTTATCTAAGTTCATGTTCATCCTTGAGCTCAGATTACATTTTACACAGCACTTGGCACCCGGTGCCCAGCCATAAAGTGAGCATATCTCTCACTTACGGCTGTGCTCTGGTGTCATTCTTTGCCTGCTTGTCTCTGTCAGCAGAAGTGTTTGTCTGATGGCAAAGATGTAGCAGAGCTGAAGATAGAAGACCCGGGGATTATGTCAGTGGGAGGGTTTTTTTCTAAGAAAGAGAGTCTTTACTCTGTATTGTGCTTTTTTTTTACTGTTTACTAGAAATTCATGGAAGCTGGTTCTAGTTTGGCCTGACATCATGAATTTTGGGCTTAGTACCATCTGACAATACAAAGCTGATATTAACCTCATTAATACCCAGCGTGCCACCACCATGAGGGCTGCTGGAATAGCTGGGTAAGTCACCTGGAAATGGCGCTATGATGAAAGCGCAATTTTCAGGGGTAGCTGTGGTTTTCAGCATTGAGGGCCCAGAATGCTTGGGCCTTACCACACTGAGAATCCCAGCCCCCAGCTGCCTGGTTTTACTGGTTTTACCTTTGCTGGTGATCAAAATACAGCCCACACATTTTTTTTTTAAATTATTTATTTAAATAATTAAAAAACAATGATAGGTTTTCCTATAATTTGACTGCCAGCCAAGGTAAAGCCATGGAAGTTGGTGGTGGCAGACCGAAGCTATTCGCTTCATCTGTGCTGAGAATCAAAAATACAGCAGAGCGCTAAATCATTTTTTAAAATTATTTATTTATTGTTACACTACTATATGTGTGACAGGCCCAACAGCCAATCACAGACACTATCACACGCAATAGGTGTCTGTGATTTGCTGCTGGAGTAAGCTGAAACCAACCCATAATAGAATGCTTGGGTTCGGAGTTTGGGTACAAATCACTGGAGTGAGCATCACTTTGCTTGGATACACTCGGTGTTCGGCCTAGTGGAAGCCACATGCAGTATTTGAACAGCTCGCACTGGGGTAAAATCAGAGTTATCACATGTGGGGTGTATAAAACAAAAACACAAAACCCTGCCCTCCCTGCACCAGAAGTATTTTGTACTAGCTGTGTATGGGCGGAGAGCCGAACTGCCCAATCAGTGACTTCAAAGAGGTTCAGGTCAAGTTTGGGTACAGAACAGAACTTAAAAAAATTACAGCTGAACCCGCAGACCACAAACTTTTACGGCCCGCTCATCTCTGTTATGTAATTGGAATATGAGGAGGTGGAGAATGACTATTGAACCCCAAGATGAGATGTGGGAATGTCCTAGACATGAGAAAGTTTGCAATATAGGACAGACTGCCATACCAATGGAAACAATAATGGATAGAAATAAAGATAATTTAAGGTTAGAAGGTCTTATCTGCACTATTTTATTGAGCTTGTTTTTCTTGGAAAGGGAATATGCCTTAAAAAATGATACCCAACAAGATTATCTTTTCTCTGATCCAAACTTTATATGTCAAACTCAGCAAAACTGCTAGTACTTTCCAGGCAAAAGCTTAAAGAAGTTTTTTGATGATGCAGATAAGATTGCTTGTATTTCTTTCTCGGGTATTCATCGGATAAGTAGTTTGATTGACAGACATTAGGGTAATTTATGGAAGTGCTTACATAGACCAGTGTTCAGATGTAAGATAGAAATCTAAAGTATGGTTTATTTTTCAGAATATGAAACACATTTACAAGACAAGATCTATGTCAGATTAATGAATAGCAAATATTGCGAGTGTGCTTTATAACCGCAAAACATAAAGTGCAAGGAAAAGGAAACAGATACTGTTTCCCAGTAGCTACTTTGATTTTCATTACATGATTGTATAATATTACAGAGAGTATGTTTTAGATTTATATATTAAATATGTGTGTTCTGTATATGGCGCAATGTCACAACAACAGAATATAGTTTAATACAAAGTGTACAACATTGTTTTCTTAAACAGCACATTGACATTCATAGTAGAGATATCGTGATATGTTGGCAAGCTACATTGTGAACGGCCAGTATGTATGGCAGAGGTGCCTGTCCTCTAGGATGTAAACTTGGAACCTTTACTCTATATTGCCATGAGTCTTGTTACATAAGTCAAGGGCCAGGTTTAAGGATAGCTGGAGAAATAGGTGGGCCTGGCCAACTACATACCTCCACGGGTGTGTCTCATGTGTAATAATGAAACTCTTTGTTTGGCACATATTGTAAAATTGTGTTATGTTTATGTTCCTGTAAAAATGAAGGTAGGCATTTATTTTCTTTATACTTTGTGCCAAGTTATGAAGCTGCTAAATAAATCATATGAATTGTTAAATGAAAACGTGTTCCTATCACTACTTTGTGGACTAGCAAAGTGAGTAATCCATTATATAGTGTGTAAAAGGTTAACTCATGTCACTTATAATATATCCATTTTTAGAAAGGCAAACGGTTGTAGTCAAAGGCATATAAACATGTCATCTGAGGTGAAATAATATGGTTTACAGCAGGGATACATTATTTATTGACATACACACCTCAGCTTTTGTAGACGCTCACATGTTAAATTTTTGCAGTATGATTTTGTGCACCAAAAATTAGAGTGGTGGTAAGAAATTTGCTGTGGGCCATATAACTTGTTTTGTCATGCTTTTACCTACATTTTTGCAGGGTTTCTACTTGTTTTTTTCACCCGTTAATTTGAATTGGTAATAACACTGCAAAAATGCTAAGGGAATTGATACGCTGCGTCTTTTCTAAGCACATTTAAAAAACCCTCAGCTAAGGCTACCTTCACATTACGATTTTGAAGGGAGCCGATGCTGTCCGAAAAATTCGGACAGCATCGGCTCCCTTCTGATGCCTGGAATCGGATGCCAAATAGGCATCCGATTCCGGCATTAAATCGTAGCCTCCGGGAAAAAAAAAAAAAAAGTTGATGCTCACCTCTCCCTGAGCCCCCCGCCGTCTCCCGCCGTCTTCCTGGAGGTTCCCGGTGGCTCCCGCAGGTTCCCGGTGGATGCAGAGGTCTTCCTCTGCTGTTCAGGACCTGCGGTGATGTCACAGTCACGTGACCGCGGGTTCACCATGGTAACCCGCGGTCACATTACTGTGACATCACCGCAGGTCCTGAACAGCAGAGGAAGACCTCTGCAGCCACCGGGAGCCTGCGGAAGCCACCGGGAGCCTGTAGGAAGACAGCAGGAGACGGCGGGGGCTCGGGAGAGGTGAGCATAAGTTTTTTTTTGTTTTTTTTTTAACCCTTGTGCTCCCAGTAGGAGCAGTTTTACTGTACTGAGCATGCTCAGTACAGTAAAATCGGGTCCGAGGAGACATCAGATGTTTCCTCGGACCCTGCTCCATAGGGCCCCATGTTATAGGGATCGGGTCAGATCGGATGTGCACTAAATGCCATCCGATTTGGTCCGATCCGATTCTGTCAGATTTTATTTTCAGTGCAAAAATCGTAGCCTGCTCCGATTTTTGCACCGATAATAAAATCTGACAGAATCGGATCGGACCAAATCGGATGGCATTTAGTGCACATCCGATTCGGTCCGATGCCCATAGGGCTGCATGGGGCCAAATTCGGATCCGATGCTGTCCTATTTTGATCGGACAGCATCGGATCTGAAAAATCCGTAATGTGAAACCACCCTTTGCAGAACAGTTCAGAGGCTTCATTATGTAAAATGCAATGAATTTTACAGGCCAAATATGCTCCATAAAAAAAAATAGCTGCAAAAACGTGACATGTTAACATACACCAAAAGTATATGCACCCAATATTAAAAATAGAGGCGGTAACCAAAAACAGTGCCACAAAAGACCATGCAAAAGGCAGTTAAGAAAAAAAGAGCACAGGCGTGTATACCGTATATACTCGTGTATAAGCCGACCCGTGTATAAGCCGACCCCCTACTTTTGCCCCCAAAACCTGGGAAAATTTATTGACTCGTGTATAAGCCGAGGGTGGACCCCAGCACAGGTATACAGCCCCCAGCAGTGTGGTATACAGCAGCGGTATATACAGGCCCCAGCAGTGTTACAGCAGCAGCCCCAGTGGTATATACAGCAGCAGCCCCAGTGGTAGTATACAGCAGCCCCAGAGGTATATACAGCAGCCCCAGTGGTAGTATACAGCAGCAGCCCCAGTGGTAGTATACACGCAGCCCCAGTAGTATATACAGCCCCAGTGGTAGTATACACGCAGCCCCAGTAGTATATACAGCCCCAGTGGTAGTATACAGCCCCAGTGGTAGTATACAGCAGCCCCAGTGGTATATTCAGCCCCAGTGGTAGTATACAGCAGCCCCAGTGGTATATACAGCCCCAGTGGTAGTATACAGCCCCAGTGGTAGTATACAGCAGCCCCAGTGGTATATACAGCCCCAGTGGTAGTATACATACAGCCCCAGTAGTAGTATACAGCCCCAGTGGTAGTGTACAGCAGCCCCAGTGGTATATTCAGCCCCAGTGGTAGTATACAGCCCCAGTGGTAGTATACAGCCCCAGTGGTAGTATACAGCCCCAGTGGTAGTATACATACAGCCCCAGTAGTAGTATACAGCCCCAGTGGTAGTATACAGCCCCAGTGGTAGTATACAGCAGCCCCAGTGGTATATACAGCCCCAGTGGTAGTATACATACAGCCCCAGTAGTAGTATACAGCCCCAGTGGTAGTATACAGCCCCAGTGGTAGTATACAGCAGCCCCAGTGGTATATTCAGCCCCAGTGGTAGTATACAGCCCCAGTGGTAGTATATAGCCCCAGTGGTAGTATACATACAGCCCCAGTAGTAGTATACAGCCCCAGTGGTAGTATACAGCCCCAGTGGTAGTATATAGCCCCAGTGGTAGTATACATACAGCCCCAGTAGTAGTATACAGCCCCAGTGGTAGTATATAGCCCCAGTGGTAGTATACATACAGCCCCAGTAGTAGTATACAGCCCCAGTGGTAGTATATAGCCCCAGTGGTAGTATACATACAGCCCCAGTAGTAGTATACAGCCCCAGTGGTAGTATACAGCCCCAGTGGTAGTATACAGGGCCCCAGCAGGGCCCCTCTCATAATTTGGCGCCCCCACCTCACTTTCTGGGCCCCCCCGCATGCAGCGCTGCGCATATACATTACCTGTCTAGCAGCTGTCACCCTCCGATGGCGGATCGGGGCTCCCGGCTCCGGGCTCCATCTTCCTCGCTGTCTTCCTGCTTTGTGACCGGGGCTCATCACGATGACGTCATCGCGACGCCGGCCGGTCACCTGACAAGCAGGAAGACAGCGAGGAAGATGGAGCCCGGAGCCGGGAGCCGCGATCCGCCATCGGAGGGTGACAGCTGCTAGACAGGTAATGTATATGCGCAGCGCTGCATGCGGGGGGGCCCAGAAAGTGAGGTGGGGGCGCCAAACTTTGAGGGGGCCGTATTGACTCGCGTATAAGCCGAGGGGGGGACTTTTCAGCCCAATTTTTGGGCTAAAAAACTCGGCTTATACGCGAGTATATACGGTAATTAATACAAGTTAAAAAAAAGCGCCAAATGTGACATATAGAGTGAGTGAACCTAGGATGTCAAGCATGTGTCGGATCCTGTAGCATGTCGTGTTGGGCGTGTACGCCACCTTGCGGTCCGGTGACAATGAAGAACACATAGCCGTAGACATGTGGGAGTTAACACCACCATGTTACTGTCTCTTCTCTTTAATGATGTTTAGTGACATTACCCCATGCTGTAGCCCAGAGACACTTTCACAGTAAACCAGATGAATTTTTTGTTAATTAGCAGCCACATAGGAGAACACAGCCATGATGGAAATAACAAGCTCAGATGACACAGCTTCAAATAAAGGCAGCAATGGATTTATGACAACAGTTGCGGTGAGGCATAGTAAGAACATGTGCAGACAGAGCTTATCCTGTGTGTCCATGTCCTATATGCAAGTCCCCATTTAGGCCCATAATCCTGTGTTTAAACAGTTATAAGTTTTGGCCAAGCAAAAGTGCTGTGCTGACCAGGGCACTTAATCTGCCTCACAGAAATTCTACAGGTGCTTCACGACCACCCATTCCATGCATCCCTCTGGGGTTAGGAGTTAGAATTCCACAACATGCTCTCACTGTCCTCTCCAGGGACTCTGCTCTCACTGTCCTTTCCTGGGACTCTGCTCTCACTGTCCTCTCCTGGGACTCTGCTCTCACTGTCCTCTCCTGGGACTTTGCTCTCACTGTCCTCTCCTGGGACTCTGCTCTCATTGTCCTCTCCTGGGACTCTGCTCTCACTGTCCTCTCCTGGGACTCAGCTCTCACTGTCCTCTCCTGGGACTCAGCTCTCACTGTACTTTCCTGGGACTCTGCTCTCACTGTCCTCTCCTGGGACTCTGCTCTCACTGTCCTCTCCTGGAACTCTGCTCTCTCTGTCCTCTCCTGGGACTCTGCTCTCACTGTCCTCTCCTGGGACTCTGCTCTCTCTGTTCTCTCCTGCCTTGGACTCTACTCTCACTTTCCTCTCCTGGGACTCTGCTCTCACTGTCCTCTCCTGGGACTCTGCTCTCACTGTCCTCTCCTTGGACTCTGCTCTCACTGTCCTCTCCTGGGACTCTACTCTCACTGCCCTCTCCTGGGACTCTGCTCTCTCTGTCCTCTCCTGGGACTCTGCTCTCACGGTCCACTCCTGGGACTCTGCTCTCACTGTCCTCTCCTGGCACTCTGCTCTCACTGTCCTCTGGTGGGACACTACTCTCACTGCCCTCTCCTGGGACTCTGCTCTCACGGTCCGCTCCTGGGACTCTGCTCTCACTGTCCTCTCCTGGCACTCTGCTCTCACTGTCCTCTCCTGGCACTCTGTTCTCACTGTCCTCTCCTGGAACTCCACACTCACTGTCCTCTCCTGGGACTCCGTACTAACTGTCCTCTCCTGTGACTCCGATCTCACTGTCCTCTCCTGGGACTCAGCTCCCACTGTATTCTCCTGAAAATCTAATTTTCAAAACTGGGTGCTGTAACTTTTGTTCACCAATCTCCACCCACCCAAGCCATTCTCCTAGCAACTAGATGAGGAGTGTTAACACTTGATGTGTCTGTCTGCTTCACACCACTTAAAAAAGCTATGCAAATCTTTTAGTAAAAAGTTGGATTGCTCTCAGTGGGATAAACAAAATAATAATTTTGTAGTTGTGGTACCTTTAAATGGCTTACAAAAATAGAGTAACTGATGTTACAAATTAAGCTTTCAAGACTTCTCACGTCTCTTCATCAGGTATAGTATGACAAAATATCAGACGAAACACAAATATATAACCACAATCAGAGCAGATGTCATACCATGCCTGATGAAGAAACATGAGAAGTCTTGAAAGCTCGCCTTGTAGCATCACTTATTTTATTTTTCTTAGTCATTAAAAGATATCACAACTACAAGATTATTATTTTGTTTCTACCACTGAGAGCAATTAATATTTTTCCAACTGGCTAACACGGTACCAAACCTTTTTTTCTTCTTACTTCTAGTATTCACAGTAAAATAAAAGCACTAATGTAATCCCCAGTTCTGGGGTATTACACAAAGAAATTGCAAAATTGCCAAAAAGACACTGCAAATAGCTCTTCAGAAAAAAAAAAACACAGCCGTTTCCTTTCTTCTGCTTTAAAAATTTGGAGGGTACACTGGCATATAAACGGTGTTTGAACAATGTGCCACAAACTGACCGCACATTGAACATTGTAGCCTATAAACTAGTGCTCACAAGAAATTTTATACATGGGCCATGGAAACAATGGAAAAAACACTGCAGCATGCAATAGCCAGGTGCATTTTCCAGACTAGACAAGAATAGTCAAATAATGCTAGCCAACAACTGCTCCCATAAACAGTGTAGATAAGCACATGGAGTTGTGGATGGGAGTAGTCCAATTATTGAATTGCTGTCTGATCACAGCCTAAAGGCCCCGTCAGACGTAACAATATCGTTGCCGATATCGTTCAAAAGTCACGTGTTCTGTGACCCTTGAACGATGTCGAAACAACATTGTTGAGTGTGACAAAACAAATGATGAACGATCAGTCGGCTGATCGTTCATCGTTTGATTTGAGGTCCTGTTTTCAAATCAATCGTTGGTCGCCCGGTGGACATGCAGCATCCCTGCGTGTGACACTGGGAGATGACCGATAAGCCAGCTGCCAGCACCTCTCAGCAAGCGCTGGAAGCTGGTATCCAACGTAAACTGCGGGTAACTAGGCATCACGCGCTGCCTAGATACCCAATGTATACCTTGGTTACCAGCCCTCTCCACTCACCGGCTGTATCAAAGATGCACAGCGGGTAACTAGGGACCCTAGTTACCCGCTGTGTACCTTGGATACCAGCCGGTGAGTGGAGAAGGCTGGTAACCAAGGTATACATCGGGAATCTAGGCAGCTCACGCTGCCTAGTTACCCGCAGTTTACCATGGAGACCAGCCTGCTCCCGCTTACCGCAGCCTGGCAGCGGGAGCAAGACATCGTGGAAACGATATTTAAATCATTTCCATGATGTCTCTGGTCCATTGATCGCTGGTGAGTCTGCCTGTGTGACAGCTCACCAGCGATCTGAACGATATTGTTAGCGATCGCGCGTGCATGTGATCGCTAACATTATCAATCTTGAAATTGATGCGTGTGACGGCACCTTAAGTTTCATGATCTCCACACTGTCCTTTCTGCTACATTACTATTGTGTGGAAGCTGTCAGTCTGTGCTGGGTCTTTGCTGCAATCATCTGTCTTCACTTCCCTTGATTACTCCTCTACTTAAGCATGCTAGTTCCTCCATTCGGTGTGAATCATACACTTGCTACTGCCTGTGTAATATGATCCCTCTGTGCTCTGTGCGTGAACCAGCCTGACTTTATTCCCTTAACTAGACTTTGACCATTTGCCTGTGACCTTATCACTCTTTTGCCTGCTCCCTGTAAACTGTCTTCTCTCTGGTTTTCCTGACTCCGGCTTGTGAATTGAACTTTGTATTGGATTACTCCTTGCTGTTACTGCGCCATTTCCTAGACCTGACCATGGATCGTTTGACCAACCTTTACTTATCCAGCAAGTAGTATTATTATTATAATTACTATCTGTAATTTCAGTCTTTGTCTTCACATCTGGAACTAGTTATTTCTGTAGTGACTCGTGTCATTCTAAGACTCGTGTCACACTAAAGGGCCTGTCACACGCGTCAATGTCGTCAGTGAGATGATCGCTGACGACATTGACGGCTGATCGCTGGTGAGCTGTCACACAGGCAGACTCACCAGCGATCAATTGACCAGAAACATCGTGGAAACGATTTAAATATCGTTTCCACGATGTCTTGCTCCCGCTGCCAGGCTGCTGGAAGCGGGAGCAGGTTGGTCTCCAAGGTAAACTGCGGGTATCTAGGCAGCGCGCGCTGCCTAGATACCCGACGTGTACCTTAGTTACCAGCCTCCTCCGCTCACCGGCTGGTATCTAAGGTACACAGCGGGTAACTAGGGACCCTAGTTACCCGCTGTGTACCTTAGATACCAGCCGGTGAGCCAGGGGCGGACCTTGCTGCCCGGGGGCCCTGGTGCAGCCTTTGAGGGGGGTCCTGGTTTGAGAAAGGGGGGGAGAGGGTGCTATCAGTGTAGGTGTGGTGAGGACCAGGGGGGGGGGGTGCTATCAGGTCGCGGCTCCTACCTGCGTGCGTCCAGCGGGGCCCCGGAGCAGCAGCAGAGAGAGGAGGGGCGGGCTCAGCAGGGGGAAGCAGGAAGCTTCCCTGGTTAACCCCCTCTCCTCTGCCACACTGGCACAGGGACATGGGGGGTGGCTGGGGACCCCCCTGCAGGGCTAACCTGCGTCCAGCGGGGCCCCTGTGAGCCGGAGCAGCAGCAGAGAGAGGACGGGCGGGCTCAGCTGGGGGAAGCAAGAAGCTTCCCTGGTTAACCCCCTCTCCTCTGCCACACTGGCACAGGGACAGCGGAGCGGAGGAGGCTGGTAACTAAGGTACACGTCGGGTATCTAGGCAGCGCGCGCTGCCTAGATACCCGCAGTTTACCTTAGTTACCAGCTCCCAGCGCTTGTGAGAGGCGCTGGGAGCTGGAATATCGCTACTCCCGGTGTCACACGCAGCGATGCTGCGTGTACACCGGGCGACAATCGCCAGGTTTTAAAGCAGGTTCTAAAACCTGGCGATCATCAACCAGCGATTTATCGCTTGTTGATTCAGTATGTCACACGCGTCAATATCGCTGCAACGTCATGTGCAGCCGATATCGTGCAGGCGATATTGACGCGTGTGATAGGCCCTTAAGACTTAAGGTACAGTCACACGCGGCAATATTGCTAGGCAATTTCACTGGCAATTTACTAGTTGCAGTGAAATCATGGACACATTGTTCTATTTTGTTGTTGTGTACAAATGGAACAATATGTCCATGATTTCACTGCAACCAGCAAATTGCCAGTGAAAATGCTTAGCAATATTGCCGCGTGTGACGGTACCTTTAGATTATAATTCACATTTGATGAATATAAAACTCATTTTTTTTTTCAAACTTTGCATCATCAAGAAAGCACAGGCAGTACTGTAAATGAAGAAGACATGTTCATGAACACAAGGTGCTGTTGTCATATTTACCCAAGTAAAGTTATGGGGGGAGTTAATAAATCTATCTATGTTTTTGCTGTTATCTGCAATAAATATTTAATTATTAAACATATTGCTTTCAATTATTAACTGAATGGACTATTCTGAATGGTATTAATGGTGTAGTTTCCCATTTCTTCTCTGCCGATGATGTTTCACAGTCCTGAATCTATACATAGCTTGGACTTTAAATCCCATTCATTGGTGGTATGTAATATTTCTTTTAGTGAACTGTATGTTACAATTTATAGTATGTTTTACCTGCACTGTGTGACTTAATTTGTAGTTTCCTCTGACATCTTCGAACATTTCTTTCAACTCCCTCATCTTGCACTTTGCATGAGTCCCTGAAGGGGTTAACTCTTTCCCAAAGATAAATTGAGTAATGTATGTAAAATGATTGCAAGCTCCCTCTGAAACCAAAAAGCTTTCCTACCTGCATAAAAAGCTCAATTGCCAAGTCCCAGATTGCCAATAATTTCCAGATGTGACTATGTGTCTACAAATGTGTGTAAGAGTGTATATGTGTGTGCAAACATTGATACATAGCATTTAGAGAGATGAAAAATTAGTGTATTCCTTAAATCCTAAAATCATATTATTGTTAAGTGTCATAACGGACATTAGTTACTAAAAGAAATATGTTTACCATTTTAACACAGTTTGTTGGGATATTTTGTATAAATATCCTAAAAAGACAAAAAGAATAATAATAGTACAAGTAATAAAATAAAAAATGACAGCAATTGCAATTACGTAATATATATTTTAGAATTAGTATTCAAATTCTTGTCCATATAGTACATATAAGAGAAACTATCTGGACACATTGGGTATGAATAAAGGCGAGGCAGGTCCAAGCAAGTGGTGCTTGAGATAAACTGAGCCTGAGGGCAGGGTAAGATAACTGAATGTGAACAGTTACCAAGATTTGCCACCAACATCAAGGAATAACAAGCCAAACCTGGAGTGTAATGCAGTGGGGCGTCAGCCAGATACCAACAACAAAAATATGGGAAAAAAAGCACCATTAGAAGATAGCCTGCATGAGTGGCTCAAAGGATTGATCAATATTTTGCCCAATATGCACATTTGCACAATTTTTATTGCAAGATATCTTCTGGTGGTGCTGGCTTTTTTCTGTTTTTTCCATCATATATAACTTAGCTCCATGAAATGCAACAATGGAGATTATTCAACCATGACGTTAGAAGAAGGTACAGTACAAAGTTCTATAGAAACCTACTGCTATTGAATGTTAACTGTATATTAATAAAAATTTTGCCACCAACAATATATCTCTTTAAAACCGTGTTAACTTTTAATGTAACCCCATCATAATTTAACCAGCCTCCCTCTTCTTGATGCGAGATCGCATCATCCCCTAGACATTTCAGCAGATCTGATCAGCTGACATGTAGATAACAGCACCGATCAGATCAGCAATCTAATCGGCACTATTAACCCTTTAGATCACTCTGTCAATCATTGACTGCACAATGTAAAGCGCCACAGCAGGGATTGAGCTGTGTTTTCGCTGGCTGTCACAAGGACTGTGGGGAAAAGGGAAACCGGGGTGCCTGATCTGCTCCTCAAGCAAAGAAGCCCTGAACTATCCCTGGCTCAGGTGTACTCCTGATGGTAAATAGACCTGAATCTCCACCCTAGCCTATCACCTGTAACTGCCCTGAATGAATTTACATTTTCCCTCCCCCTAGAGCTGGGAAGTAAAGTAATTCACATATAAAGTCAGACAGATGAGAACCAAAACTCAAGCTCACAGCATTCACACACAGGGAGAATGCAATAAGTAATAAGGGAGGAAACAAGTACAAGCAGGACATAAAAATACAACAAGAAAGTATTCACCAAACACTCAACAAGTACAAACTGATACCAGATTACTGAAACACCAAGAAAATGACCGGTATTGCTGGAGCAATGCTGAAGCTATAGTCAGCATGAGACAACAGAAGCCACCATCTTAAACAGGCAGAAAGCAATATGTGATCCTAGAGGTAATTAGGGGTCATACAGAGATTAACTTCTGCTAGCCCGATCACTACTGAGAACACATCTGATGGACATCCAAGCCTGCCTGTGAAAGTCAGAAGCATGAGAATAACCTCCGTGTGGAGTGTCATAATCTGAAGTGTGAGCAAAGCCAGATGCTGCCACGACATTCTGCAAGTTTTAAGCAAATTGGTGTATGACACCGGCATTGGCATCCCTGTGATGCAATCATAGGGCCTCGATGCGTTTCCGTGACAGCCCTGGGTCAGCTGATAAAGGAATCACTTCCTGCTGGTAATGCCCACGTGATATTGCGAGAAGCATCTCTCTGCATAGCCCAAGCAATCACATGCTGCAGTGGTGAGGAACCCTAAAGGTACCGTCACATGCCGCCATATGGTTTCCACATCGCCGAATTCGGGAATTGCCAGCGTTCTCACAGGCAAAATGGAGGTGTGTGATGGTACCTTAAGGGGCCATGTAAAATAAAGGCAAAATTAAAAAGAAAGTTTAAAAACTATAAAAAAATAAGACATAAAGCTTCAAATTCTTCATTTGCCTCATTGAAAATAAAACTATAAAAAAAAAATTTGGTATCACCACACATGTTCAGAAATGCCTGATCCATTAAAATGTAAAATTAATTAATCAGATCTGTAAACTGCAGAAAAAAAATCCAAGCACCAAAATTATGTTTTTTTGGTTGCAGCAGCATTGCAAGAAAATGCAATAACAGGCGATCAAAACAGCGCATCTACCTTAAAATGGTATCGTTATTAATGTCAGGTCAAGATGCCCAAAATAAGCCGTCACTCAGCCCTGGATCCTAAAAAATGAAAACACCATGGGTCAAGGAAAATGAAGCCAAAAGTGCAATTCATTTTCTTTAAAAACGCCAGAATTTTTTTCACCATTTAGATACCAGTGAAAGTATACATGTTTGGTATCTACAAACTTGTACCAACCTGAGGCATAATACACTAAAGGTATCGTCACACGCCGCCATATGGCTTCCATATCACTGGCGATTTGATGTGAGGTGCGCACGTTTCAGGCAATTTTTTGTGACCGCCGTGAAGCAGTGACATGTATCGATCTCGCGTGCGATCTCCGGTGATCCTGCGTTCCTGAAATCACCTGCAGAAGACCGGAAGTGATCTTCCCTTATACATCGCCGCATTACATGCCACAACTACATCAGCGATGTGGGCGTAGAGTTTAACCATGGTGAGGAGACAGGCATGCCAGAGTGTGTTACACTGTGCCTCTACCACTCAGATTGGCCTACACAACTGCGTTACCATTGGTCAGCCTTGTCTGGAAGTCTGACCACTACATGACGCATCTGCCCTTTCTACTATCTCGCTACTCCACGCTTGTGCCATGTGTTGCGGCTTCTGCGAGACACTTTGGCGTCACCAAAGTGCCACACAGGATGGCTCGTCTGTTGCTCTGTGGATTACACTATGAATGGCTATGTGTGTGTCTGTTGGTGACGTCGGTAAGCAACAAACAACATTCTGGACATATGTGGATGGATTGTGTCAGGCCATGGCTGAACTATGTGTGTGCAGACATGTTTCTCTGCGGATACTGATGTTTACCTCCATATTCTCCAAACACAATACAATTGTCCATGTGTGTGGACACATACCCATGTGTAATGCCATTTACTATGGACAGGGAGACACAGTCACAACATACAGTGTGCCCCAAAGGGCTGAACCTGTGTACAGGATATTTGCAGACGGTGGGGCGTGGCCTGCTGCTCAGGATGAGAGGACGTGTATAGCCTGAGCTCCTGCAACCCTGGCTCTAAATCAACGGGTAACCAGTTCCTTTAAGGGCTGATTACCCACAAAGCGACCTGGACCCTTCTGGAGACTGCTTGGATGCCCTTGGACCCCTACTGGACACTGGATTCCACTTTTTTTGTATTTATTTCCTGCTTTCCCCAGAGCAAGGCATTGCCTAAGCCTCCCACCTGCTGAGGACACAGTCTGGGAGGGGAAGAACTTCAGAGCCTAAAGGGTATGTCACACGTGTCGATATCGCTGTCAATGTCGCTCATGCGTCATGGACTTTCAGTCGCTCAAGCGACGTAAAAGTAACGTAGGAGCGACATTGAAGCGTGTGACCAAGCGATGCAACCAGCGATATGTCGCTGATCGCCGATCGCAGGTTTCACTGCCAGATGTAAAACCTGTCGCTCATCGCTCAGTAGACCTTGTGCATCGCTGCGTGTGACACTAAACTCAGCGACGTATTTTCTATTTTGACACCGTACAAGCGACTAAATAAAATCGCTCATAAGATGGCGACATCACCGCATCGCTGGGTCATATTGACACGTGTGACATCTTACCTGCGATAATTCCACATCGCACAGGCGACGAATAATATGTGACGCATGAGCGATATCGCGGGCGACATTGACACGTGTGACAGGCCCTTTACGCATTCAGCTTGAAGGAATTGGATATCTTATCTTGGATTTATTTACCATCTTGACCTAAGGGTCTTTGGAAGTGGACCCTTCACAGACTATCACAGAAACAACACTTTACATACCAAGGTGTGGATTTGCCTTAAGATTTGCAGTGGTACTCTGACCAGAGGCATTGGCTACAAGATTGTCAGACTTTCCTGGGATTCTCATTGCAGCCTCTGAACCTACAGTGACACAGCTGAACCTGTGACTCCTGCACACTCCTGTGACTGCAGGAGAGCCACAGTGCCATTACAGGTTATAGTGCAGGTCGCAGCCACAAGAACTGAGGATCTGGTCAGCTGACTGGTGTCTGGACTTTGTCCATCATAGAAGAATCATTCACTGACATCAACGTGGTTTTGCTGCTGGACACAGGACCGTACCCTGAAGATGCAGATTTTTGCTACACCATAGAATATTTAATATAGTCTGCAGCCTGCTCTTCATCTAGTCTTCGGATGGTATAACTCTGCTTTTCTACTCTGTCTAACTTTATCTTGTTCTTCCATTGTCCTTCTGGTAGTTTATTTCTCTTTGTTTTGCTCTTTTCTCTCTTTACCACCAGCTGTGTGTAGTGCGGTTGCTGATAAGCAGAGTAGGACAGTGTGAGCAGGGACCTTAATGAATCAGCCATCTATCTATTAGTTAGCACTACTGTCTAAAGGGGGAGTCACACGCGTCAATATCGCCTGACCGATCGCTGGTTGATGATCGCCAGGTTTTAGAACCTGCTCTAAAACCTGGCGATTGTCGCCCGGTGGACACGCAGCATTGCTGCGTGTGACACCGGGAGTAGCGATATTCCAGCTCCCAGCGCCTCTCACAAGCGCTGGGAGCTGGTATCCAAAGTAAACTGCGGGTATCTAGGCAGCGCGCGCTGCCTAGATACCCGACGTGTACCTTAGTTACCAGCCTCCTCCGCTCACCGGCTGGTATCTAAGGTACACAGCGGGTAACTAGGGTCCCTAGTTACCCGCTGTGTACCTTAGATACCAGCCGGTGAGCGGAGGAGGCTGGTAACTAAGTTACACGTCGGGTATCTAGGCAGCACGCGCTGCCTAGATACCCGCAGTTTACCTTGGAGACCAGCCTGCTCCCGCTTCCAGCAGGCTGGCAGCGGGAGCAAGACATCGTGGAAACGATATTTAAATCGTTTCCATGATGTCTCTGGTCAATTGATCGCTGGTGAGTCTGTCTGTGTGACAGCTCACCAGCAATCAGCCGTCAATGTCGTCAGCAATCATCTCACTGATGACATTGACGCGTGTGACTCCCCCTTAAGCTTTCAAGTTTGTGAATGGATTAGATAAAAACCTCATGTTAGCCTGTGCCTGCTTTTAACCCCTTCTACCTATATCTGCTCAATATTATAATTACACTTGGATAGGACCATCTGATGTTTATTGAACCCCACTAGACTACTCCAGCTCTTGATAGCTCAATATACTAGTGCACGTATAATACTTCAGTAATCCTGTACTCCTGATTTTGTGAATGGGATTAGGGTTAAAGAAGGAACACTCTAGCTGGAATTGATTGACAAAACTAAGAGTTGCTGGGTTGCCAGGCAACACCAAACTTGTCTTCAAAATTAGATATAGCAACTTCTATTCATTTTAGGAAACTTGATATCATTCTTACGCAGTTTTAACCCTTGGGGTACCTATTCTACCTTTGGATAACTCGTTTATAACCCCACATTTCAACCTTTTAGCAACCTTTAGTAGCAACATAGACCGCTCTCCTCTTTCTTATACACTCATAACTGTCTTCCCTTTCTTATGTGGCTCGCTTTCTCATCTTTTCAGCAGCCGCTGTATACAGCACGGTTGTTAATTATCAGAGCGGATTTGCGCAGGTGGCTGTCACCTTAGTGAAGTAGCGTGCATTGATACTCTCTTTATTCCAACGTACTTTGCTTTGTGAATAAGCCAACTACATATACTCAGCTTACTGCATAACGAATGAAGATAGTTCGCTGGAACTATAGATTTTATATTATATATATTAAGTTTTAACCCCTTCATGACCTTGCCATTTTTTGCAATTCTGACCAGTGTCCGTTTATGAGGTTATAACTCGGGAACGCTTCAACGGATCCTAGCGATTCTGAGATTGTTTTTTTGTGACATATTGGGCTTCATGTTAGTATTAAATTTAGGTCGATAATTTTTGCGTTTATCTGTGAAAAAATCAAAAATATGGCAAAAATTTTGAAAATTTTGCAATTTTCAAATTTTGAATTTTTCTTCTGGTAAACCAGAGAGTTATGTGACACAAAATAGTTATGAAATAATATTTCCCACATGTCTACTTTACATCAGCACAATTTTGGAAAAAAAAAAAAATTTTGTTAGGAAGTTATAAGGGTTCAAAGTTCATGAGCAATTTTTCATTTTTCCACTAAAATTTACAAAACCATTTTTTTTAGTGACCACATCCCATTTGAAGTCCCTTTGAGGGGTTTACATGACAGAAAACACCCAAAAGTGACACCATTCCAAAAACTGCACCCCTCAAGCTACTCAAAACTACATTCAAGAAGATTATTAACCCTTCAGGTGCTTCACAGGAACTAAGCAAATTGGAAACAAAAAAATGGATATTTTAATTTTTCTAACAAAAATGTTCTTGTATCCTCAATTTTTTCATTTTCACATGGGCAACAAGATAAAATGGATCCTAAAATTTGTTGGGCAATTTCTCCTGAGTATATCGATACCACATATGTGATCATAAACCACCGTTTGGGCTCACGGCAGGGCTCTGAAAGGAAAGAGAGCAATTTGACTTTTGGAGCTAATTTTCCATTCAAAAAGTGAAATGGAACTCCTTCACTTCTGAGCCCTGCCGCGCGTCAAAACAGTGGTTTATGACCACATATGAGGTATCAGTGTACTCAGGAGAAATTGCCCAACAAATTTTAGGATGAATTTTATCCTGTTACCCATGTGAAAATGAAAGAATTGAGGCTAAAAGAACATTTTTGTGAAAAAAAAGTACTTTTTCCATATTCACAGATCAATTTGTAAAGCATGTGGGGGTTCAATATGCTCACCACCCATCTAGATAAGTTCCCTGGGGGGTCTAGTTTCCAAAATGGGGTCACTTGTGGGGGAGCTCCAAAGATTAGGCACACAGGGGCTCACCAAACGCGACATGGTGTCCGCTAACAATTTGAATGGAAAATCAGCTCAAATTGTTAGCGGACACCATGTCGCATTTGGAGAGCTCCTGTGTGCCTAAACATTGGGGCTCCCCCACAAGTGACTCCATTTTGGAAACTAGACCCCCCAGGGAACATATCTAGATGCATAGTGAGCCCTTTGAACCCCCAGGTGCTTCACAAATTGATCCGTACAAATTAAAAAAGAAAATTTGTGTGGAAAAAAAAGTATTTTTACCTTATTACGGATCAGTTTGTGAAGCACCTGGGGATTCAAAATGCTCACTATGCATCTAGATAGGTTCCTTGGGGGGTCAAGTTTCAAAACTGGGGTTACTTGTGGGGGAGCTCCAAAGTTTAGGCACACAGGGGCTCACCAAACGCGACATGGTGTCCGCTAACAATTTGAATGGAAAATCAGCTCAAATTGTTAGCAGACAACATGTCGCATTTGGAGAGCTCCTGTGTGCCTAAACATTGGGGCTCCCCCACAAGTGAACCCATTTTGGAAACTAGACCCCCCAGGGAACATATCTAGATGCATACTGAGCCTTTTGAACCCCCAGGTGCTTCACAAATTGATCCGTACGAATTAAAAAAGAAAATTTGTGTGAAAAAAAAAGTATTTTTACCTTATTACGGATCAGTTTATGAAGCACCTGGGGATTAAAATGCTCACTATGCATCTAGATAGGTTCCTTGGGGGGTCTAGTTTCCAAAATGGGGTCACTTGTGGGGGAGCTCCAATGTTTAGGCACACAGGGGCTCTCCATACACAACCTGGTGTTTGCCAACAATTGGAATTGTTAGCGGACACCAGGTCGCGTATGGAGAGCCCCTGTGTGCCTAAACATTTGAGATCCCCCACAAGTGACCCCATTTTGGAAACTAGACCCCCTAGGGAACATATCCAGATGCACAGTGAGCACTTTGAACCCCCATGTGCTTCACAAATTGAGACGTATAAATGAATAAAGAAACTTTTTGTGAAAAAACATACTAGTCTAGTAGTTACAATTCGCAGCATAGGGGACCCAATACATTTGGGTCTCTCCATGCTGAGGATTCCAGCCCCCTAGCTGCCAAGTTGTACCTGGCTGGCAACCAAAAATACGGCAAAGCTCCATGTAATTTTATTTGTAGAATTTTAAAAAAAAAAATGACATGGGGCTCTGCCATATTTTTGGTCCAGCCAGGTACAACTTGGCAGCTACGGACTGCCACCAGCCCCCAACTGCCTCATTGTACCTGGCTGGAACCAAAAATACAGCGAAGCCCTTTTTTTTTTTTTTAATTTCTAGAACTAATTCTAGAAAAAAATTACGTGGGGCTCCGCCATATTTTTGGTCCAGCCAGGTACAACTAGGCAGCTGGGGGATGGAATCCTCAGCATAGAGAGGCCCAAGCGTTCTGGGCCCCCCCTGGTGCGAATTGCAGCCCGCAGCCACCCCAGAAAATGGCGCATTCATTGAAGCACCATTTTCTGGTGCTGTACCCACGCTCTTCCAGTTGCCCTGGTGCCAGTGGCTAACTGGGTAATAACGGGGTTAATGCCAGCTTTTTATTGGCAGCTGGCACTAAGCCCGAGATTCATAATATAGGGCCAATGTTAGACCCGCCATTAGGAATCTCTAGTACGGTAAATAGTCAATAAATACACTCAGAGAAAAATCTTTTTATTTGAAAAAAAACCAGACACAATTCGGACTCCATCTTTATTATAAAAAGATCCGACGTAGTCCACAACGAAGGTCCCACGACTCCCGATCGCTCCGACGTAGTCCATAATGAAGGTCCCACGACGTTCGATTGTCTCCGACGTAGTCCACAACGAAGGTCCCACGCCGCTCGATCGCCTTTGCTTTCAGATCGCTACTCTGGAGCCCAATCCGCCAGCATGGTGATCGAGCTGCAGAAAGTGATCTGACACCCCGGGCGCAGTGACCCACTATGTGCATCACTGCGTCCGGGCTGTCAGATCGCTTTCTGCAGCTCGATGCCCATGCAGGGAGATCGGGCTGCAGAGCAGCAATCTAAGAGCCTGGGCACAGTGACCCACTATGTGCATCACTGCGCCCAGGCTGTCAGATTGCTTTCTGCAGCTCGATCCCCCTGCATGGGGATCGAGTTGCGGAAAGCGATCTGGCAGCCCAGGCGCATGTGATGCACATAGTGGGTCACTGCGCCCGGGGTGTCAGATCACTTTCTGCAGCTCGATGCCCATGCAGGGAGATCGGGCTGTAGAGCAGCGATCAAAGAGCCCGGGCGCAGAGACCCACTATGTGCATCAGTGCGCCCGGGCTGTCAGATTGCTTTCTGCAGCTCGATCCCCAGAATCCAGCTGCAGAAAGTGATCTGACAGCTCCAGCACAGTGATCACATAATGGTCACTGTGGATCACTGTGCTGGAGCTGTCAGATCATTTCCTGCAGCTAGATCCTCAGGATCCAGCTGTAGAAAGTGATCTGACAGATCCAGCACAGTGATCCACAGTGATCACATAATGGTCACTGTGGATCACTGTGCTGGAGCTGTCAGATCAATTCCTGCAGCTAGATCCTCAGGATCTAGCTGTAGAAAGTGATCTGGCAGCTCCAGCACAGAGCTGTCAGATCCGGAGGCAGTGAAGAGGAGGAGGAGGAGCGGGACGCAGTGGAGACAGAGTGGCCGCCGGAGGGGTGAGTGGGAGAGGCGATCGCCGCTCCGGTGATCGGGGGGGCAGGAAGGGGGAAGAGGGGGGGTGACAGGAGAAGTAGGGGGGCACTTAGGAGAAAGCGGGGGCATGCAGGAGGAAGCGGGGGCAGGCAGGAGGAGGCGGGCGGCAGGAAGAGGAAGCGGGCGGCAGGGACAGGAAGCAGGCGGCAGGAAAAGGAAGCGGGGGGGGTAAGAAAGATGAAGAGGGGGCAGGAAAGAGAGGTGGGGGACAGGGGGACAGTTAGAGGATGACAGGGGAGAAGATTGGAGGGTAGGGATAGCAGCGGCAGACAGGGAAGCATTACAGGCGCGGTTATTTTCACTTTCACTTTTGAGTGCCAATCACCCGCCCTGTAGCCGGGGGGGTGGGGGTGGGGGCAAATCGACCCCCCCTGGGGTGTTGTACAACTCCCCATGTACCTGCAGGCCGAGTGACAGGTCAGTGACACCCTCACTCGACCTGCAGGAGCCCGATCATTCCATGGCCCAGGGGGTGGGCCAAGGGTCTGGAAGGGGTTAATATAACTTGTGCCTGCTTTATACACTTTCCTTTTACCCCTCCTCATCATTATAATAACTTTCATGGGAATACTTAACCCACTCTAGGTATCCTTCAACTTATTTGTGAATAGGGTCCATACAAGTATTTGGTAGCACGTCATACAAGAGCAACTGTAATCTCTATACCAGTCAACGCTTTTGATTCTATGACCAGAGCTGACCATATACTCGATTATTTTAAGATACCTACAAATGAACTGATTTAAGCCATTGAACATATTCTATACCATTAAAGAATCTATACACCTATTTACTCGACCTAAATACATATTGAGCAACTATCAACCCCTGGGACTGGTTACTAACTTTTATTTAATCCGTGTTACTCTGTTTAGCCCAACATTGTGTTTTATTAAACTGAGAATCACTACAAGATACTCATACTTGGCAGCGTATATACTACTATAATGGCCTCTACAAAACCTAAACCAGCTAAGACCTCTATAGACAAAACGAAGATGTCCCATAAAGATCAGCCATTACCCAATACCAGATCTAGAGAGAGGTCAAGATCTCCATATAACACCTCACTTAAGGATACCCTGCCTCAGAACTGGGATTCTGCTGAAGATGAACCCATATCCATTGATCCCCAACAATTATCAAAGAAAAGAAAAGAAAGGGAACCAAGAAAACCATCCAAACCTAAACCAACGGTAGAGGAGAGTTCAGAAGTTGAAGATGACGCTACACCAAATGTGAGCCCAGTAAAACAGAAAAGTAGAAGAGATGAGTCACCCCCATGTTAATATAGAAGACCCTTTCCAAAACTTCAATTGGGAGCAACCAATTGACCAAAAATTCTTCATGGGGTTATTTACCGCTTTTAAAGACTCCATGAAAATAGACACTAAGAAGGACCTAGATAGAAGATTCGATAAGCTTCAAACATCTATTGACTCAATTTCAAATAGAGTAGAGAAAAATGAGGCTGAGGTATTTGAATTGGGAAGAACAACAGAGAAACTCGAGAAAGAGCAGTGCAGCATGAAGGAGGAGTTAAAATCTATCAAAACTAAAATGACGGATCTGGAGGACAGGGACAGAAGACAGAATCTTAAATGGAGGGGGATCCCTGAGTCGATTAAGAATGAACAACTAGGCCCTTATATACAAGATATACTCAGGAAGACCCTACCATCTTTAACAGAACTAGACGTCACCATTGTTAGAGTACACAGACTTCCGAAACCCAAACAGGTTAGGCCAGATCTGCCAAGGAATACGATCATGAAATTCCACTTCTACCACACCAAAGAGAAGCTGTTGGAATATCTAAGAACAAATAAGACCCTTCCACACCCATATGAGAACATAAAAATCTTTGTGGACCTTTCGAAGGAAACCATAATGCAGAGTAAAAATCTCTCAAAAATTACTGATCTCCTTCGCCAAAACAAACTTCTTTATACATGGTGTTTCAATCCCACAAGTGTTATTTACTTTCCAGGGCCGGACTATTGCTTTAAGTGACACCGAAAAAGGCCTCCATACTCTTAAGGATATTGGAATCATCAAATCCTGAAGGGTTCACCTAGATAAGAGCTAGGGCTTCGGGCTAAAACTTCAGCCCCAATCTAGAGGAGTTATTCCCTACATTGTAGAACCTCTAGAGGAACAATCCAGAGTTATGATAGGTTAGTTTAAGAATAAGCCCTATAAGTTTAATATCCTATCTACACACCTATAGACATTGGCTTTGAATTTTAGTTAAGTTAAGTTGTCTTTTACAGATTCATAAGGTCACTTACAAACTTCTTTCTATTCTTTAAATGCTATATCCTCCTGACTATACTCAATATCAACATTATTCCTAATGTCCGTTAAGATACTATCACACATCGTCAATGGACTTAACAGCCCAAGAAAAAGGTATTTGACATGGAAACAAATGAAAAACTCTAGAGCAGATATTATAGGCCTTCAGGAGACGAGGTTTCAAGCCACTAGCCAACCCAAATTCACCAATAGAAATTTCCCACATACCTTCTTTTCTTCCAACCCAAAAAAGAAGCGGGGAGTAGCAATCCTCATAAAAAATACAATAACTTTCGAAGAGACCCTAAAAATAGCCGATGAGGAGGGGAGATACTTGATTCTAATATGTAAAATTAATAATATAGACTTCACATTAGTCAATTTATACGTCCCTAACAAAGGCCATATAACCTTTCTGAACAAGATCATGAACTTGATTAACCAAAACAAGAAAGTCAAATTAATAATTTTTGGTGACTTCAACATAGTGCCAAATGCCCTGATAGACTCCTCAACCAAATCGAGGCAGTTTTCGACAAATCTAGACCAATGGCTCAACAAGAACGAGCTTTTCGATGTGTTTCGATGTCTCAACCCGACTTCTATAGAGTACACCTACTTCTCAAGTAGGCATAAATCATACTCCCGTATAGACCTAGTCCTATCGGATATTTTCTCATTAACCAACTTCAAAGCAGTTCAGATAGAGCCGAGAACCTGGTCTGACCATGCCACAATCCTTTTTTTTTTTTGACAATAAATTTTTATTGAGATTTATTCAAACAAACAAGTATAACTTGTACCACGTATACAACAAGGATCAAAGAAACCTGAGCAGCAGGTAAACATTTGCAGCAACAAGCCATATGCAAAAAAAATCGTAGCCAGGTACCTGTACCAATACATTAAAATGACATATAACCTACTGGGGGGGGGGAAGGGGGTATACGGGAAGGGGTTGGGGAAGAAAAGGGAAGAGGGGGGGGGGTAAATGGGGAAGGGTGAAAAGTGTGAAAAGGCCTCAGAGAAATATCACACAAATAACGTTCGCCATTCCATAGCATCATAGGTGAAATGATTCAGCAATTATGCAGTGTAGTGTAGTGCTAAAATTAAACAGTGGTAGGAAGAGATTAAGCCCATCTACAGTTGCCAGGGGAGAGTGTTGAATGGTGAAGAGATCCACGGATCCCACCACATGGCCAGCCTCCTCCTTCCCTTCACGTCATGAGCCAAAGTTGCTTCATACAGAAGGTGTAAGTTGACACGTGCAACTAGTTCATCTTTGTCAGGTATGGAAGAAGATTTCCAATATTTCGTGATGCACTGCCTAGCGGCCACCAGAATATTAGTTAATATCGGTCGGAGGGGAGAGGGCCAGTCTGCCAGATCAATGCCTAAAAGAGCTAATTGGGGTGTGAGGATACAGTCAACTCCCATTACAGATGTGATCAGAGACGCCACAGAAGCCCAAAAGCTCTGAAGGCGAGGGCAGTGCCACCATACATGTTGGATAGTCCCAGGTTGTCCACAGCCCTTCCAACAAAGGGAAGAAGCCGCAGACAAGCCAGAAGCAAACTTTGCAATCCTGATAGGTGAAAGATACCAGTCCAACTGAAGCTTTTTTGCTTGCTCCAGATGGTTGATACAGGTTGAGTACTTGGCCGCATGTACCGCAGCTAATCGCCATTGATCCAGAGAGGACGAGAAGTCCAAACGCTCTTCCCACTTAAACATGTAGGGAAGTTTGGCACTATTCCTCTCGCCTACCAGAGCCCTGTAAACCGTAGCAACCCCTCTGTCCGTGACAGTCCGAGGTTTAAAAAATCTCTGTAGAGTGTCTTGAAAATGTATAGCAGTTATGTCAGGGAGTTGGACACGGCTAAGGTAGTGGCGTAGCTGTAGATAGCGAAAAAAACGTGTGATGGGGGAGGTCAAACTTGGAGGCTAGTGTCGTAAAGTCCGTCAGTCCATGTTGGTCCCAGGCCTGCTCCAAAGTCGTCAAACCACAAGCCTTCCAGTGTGCAAGGGAGAGGGACTCGACCGAACACTCCACCGCCGTCAAGGAGATGTATCTGTATAAGAAGGGGAAGTAAGTTCTCCCCATGCGGGACCAGATCTTCAGAAGGGCAACCATTGAGCGGAGATACGTAGAGGAAACTGTCAGCTGCAGAAGATTAACTTCAAGAAGAAGTCTAGTTGATGCCCGTAAGGCGAGAGAGGATTCAATCTGTACCCACAGAGGGCCCCCGGAGTCATCCCACCAGAGCTTTGCTGCTACAATATGGACAGCTATGTGATAAGAGTGAATGTCCGGCACTCCCACACCCCCCTGGGAGTGAGGAAGGGTCAGAACATGAAAACGGACCCTCGGGGGTTTGTGGTTCCATATGAATCTAGATAAACACGTCTGGAAGGCGTTAATACACCTTTTTGGGAACGTAAGGGGCAAACATCTGAGTATGTAGAGTATTTTAGGTAGATAAACCATTTTGACAACCTGAATCCTCGCCATCCAGGACAGGAAAAGACCATTCTGAGCTGATAGATCACGCTTGATATCTGCCAGCAATGCATCACAGTTAGTCTGAACAATTTTAGACGTCTGCGTGAGGCGTACACCTAAGTAGGTTATACCCTCAGCAGCCCACTGAAAGGGAAATTTATCTAGAAGCTCTGCTCGCATTTGTGGGGTGAAGTTGACAGGATAGATGGAAGACTTGGAAAGGTTTAGTTTATATAGAGACGCTGCAGAAAATTCTTCTAGGAGGTCCATTATGCGGGGGATTGTGGTGGCGAGGTCCGTGCAGACAAAGATGACATCGTCTGCGTATAAGCCAATCTTATGGTCTACCGAACCCACCCTAAGGCCCCGAATGTCTGGATCCCCACGCACTATCGCCGCTAGAGGCTCCATCACCAGGGCAAAAATGAGGGGAGACAGCGGACAGCCCTGTCTCGTGCCGTTGGTGATGTCAAATCTAGCGGACAAGAATCCTGCAGCTCTGACCGAGGCACTTGGTGACGAGTACAGGGCCATAACCGATCTGGCAATGTCGCCCTCAAATCCAAACCTCCGCAGGACCTCCCTAGGTATCCCCAGTGCACCCTATCAAACGCCTTCTCAGCGTCCAAAGAAAGGAGTGCACTGGGGGCCGAATCGCGCTCCAACAACTCCAAAAGGTCCACCATTCTTCTCGTACCATCAGAGGCCTGCCTATTGGGAACAAAGCCCACCTGATCTAGGCCCACCAGGGACGGCAGAACCGTTGCAATCCTGGTGGCGAGAAGCTTGGCAAAGATCTTCACATCACAGTTGAGGAGCGCGATCGGTCGAAAATTACCAGGGGAGGTAGGGGCCTTGCCTGGTTTAGGTATGGTGGTGATAATCGCCTCCAAGCCCTCGCTCCGAATCACACCATCACTCCTCCAGCCGTTAAAAAGTCGGAGGAGGAATGGAGAGAGCAGGGGGGCGAAGGTGCCGTAGTACGAGAAGGGAAAGCCATCCGGGCCTGGGGCCGAACATTTTTTGGCAGAGCGAATAATGTCTAGAACCTCTCGTTCCGCAAAGGGGGCGTTCAGATAGGCTAGTTGTGAAGAAGTGAGCCTGGGGAGTTTCGCTTTAGCTAGAAAAGACTGTATCGAGGTCGGTGTAGGTTGGGGGACATCAGTGGAGTCCTTAAGATTATATAGTGCTGAGTAATATTTACGAAACTCGTCCGCAATTTGGAGGGGGTTACGTATTTTGTCCCCCGACAGCTTAACAATATGAGAAATCCTAGTCTGGATCTGTCGTTTTTTAATGCGCCTGGAGAGCAGAGTTCCCGCTTTATCGCCCATAGCATAGAATCGTGCTCTCATCTTTCTCAGGTTGTGTTCCACTTTGCTTAAAAGGAGTGTTCGTAATTGATGTCTACAGTCCGATAGGGCACTATAGACCGCTTGGGATGGGGCAGACCTGTGTTGCCGTTCCAGAGATCTAAGTCTGATAGTCAGGGTTTTAAAGGCCAAGTCCCTCTCCCTCTTTAGCCGGGAGGCCAATTGGAGAAGTCTCCCCCGCAGCACCGCTTTGTGGGCGAACCACAAAATGTCAGGCTGAACATCAGGAGTGTCATTCTGTACAAAGAAGTCCTTCAGGCAGGCTGTGATGTGGTCCACATTCGCAGGCGGAACTAGTAAGTGGTCATTAAGTCTCCATTGCGAGGGCGGTCGTATATTAGAGGGGTCACTGAGTGTCAAGAAGACAGGGGCGTGGTCCGACCAAGTAATGTCTCCAAGTTCAGTCGACTCACAGATCGAGAGGAGTGAGTCCTCCACCAAAAAATAGTCAATACGACTATACGTACGAAAGCGTGGGGATAGGTATGTATAGTCACGTTCGTCTCCATGGAAATAGCGCCACACGTCATGTAAATGATGGGTTGGTAGTAGCGTAGATAGGTCACCACGGAAGGGTCTGGGGGAGGAACAGTCCATACGTCTGTCAGGAGGAAGGTTGAAATCACCTGCAATTATCCTACGCCCTGTCAATAACGGGTCAAATTTGTCAAGCAGCTGTCTAAAGTACTTAATTTGACCCGTGTTGGGACCGTAAACAGATAGCAATGAATAGTTCACATTATTAATACAAGCATTTAGCAACAAAAATCTGCCTGCCGGATCCGACATGACATCTAGTAACTGAAATTCCACAGTCCTGTGAACAAAGATGGCGACACCTGCTGATTTAGCGGTAGCGTTTGCAAAGTACTGGACTGGGTAATCTTTTGAAGCCACCCGGACATTGTCCTTTTCGAGTAAATGAGTTTCCTGCAAGAAAATAACATCGCATCGAAGTCTTTTCAGTTGTTGCCTTAGAAGGCCCCGCTTTGCGGGTGAGTTGAGTCCATTCACATTTAAAGTCATCATAGAGAGACTCATGGCGACCATCCGCAATGGCCTTATGCAATAGAGTGGATACCAACCTCAATGAGGCCAATTAGGGGAAAGAGGAGGGCAGGGTGAAGGGGAGGAGAGATATGAGGAACACCGGGAGGCGGGGGAGGGGTGGAAGGGGTTGGGGTAACACTACAAAACAAATAAACACATAAACAGTACCGGAATTGAGAAGAGTAAGGAAAAGAGTGAAAGAAGGAGGGTTTCTGACAGGAGAATGGAAAGTAAAGAAAAAAAAAAAAAAAAAAAAAAAAATGGTCTCAAGAGGGTAAATCAGATGAGGGTGAGGGCAGGTAGAGCAGAGATAAGAGAGAAGGGAGGGTGAAAAAAGGAGAAGAAACTCAGCTGGGAGGGGGGGAGTAAGAGAAGAGTGTGTTCAGAGGGGGAAAGTAAGAAAGATAGGAAAGGTACACACAGACAGAAAAAGAACACAAATCAAAAAAGAAAAATTCACCCCTCAGAGTCTCATTCGAGGGGAAACAAAAGGGGAGAAGCGAGCGTACTGATCCCACTCCTGACAGAGAGGAGAGGGAAATCCTGCCGGAAGATGGAGAAGTTCAGCGGCAGAAGGCTCACAATCAGCCAGAATCCGTGCAATAATCCACAGTTCTCACTGTTCGGGAAAACAAGAAACACCAGAGCCTGCATCCTGCGTAAGTTCAGGGTCCTCCAAGCTACCGAACGTCTTGGTTTCTAGGGGAATCCTCTCCGTTAACTCGTCGGCGTGGGCTAGAGGGTGAGTGAGCTGGGGACGACCATAAGTTCCAGGACTTAAGTGCAGCCTTAAGTTGGGAAGGAGAGGGAAAAGAGTGTTTCACTCCTTTATAGCGGAATCGGACCTTGACCGGGGTCCCCCACGAGTACTGGATTCCTTTGTCACGAAGGATCTGACAGTGTTGAGCAAAGTCCCGTCTACGGGCAAGGGTGCCCGGGCAAAGATCTGGGAAAACCTTCCATTCCTTATAGTCCCCAGATGTAATGGGGTTGAGCCGCAGAGCCTGAAGGAGGTGATCCCTTAGTTTGGGGTATGCAAAGCTCACGAGTATGTCCCTGGGCAGATCCCTTCGGATGTGGGTAGGCTTTGGCAGTCTATATGCATTATCTATGGTCAGATCCAGTGGAGGTGACTCAGGCAGGACAGTTTGCAGAAAGGCAGTCACAGAGTTAATAACATCTTCCTCCCCCACAGTCTCAGGAACACCTCTCAGTTTCACATTGCTCTGTCTGAGCTTATCCTGCAAGTCCCATATAGTAGCTTTCATGGACTTTATCTCTTCCTCTACATGCTGATAGCTATCAGCAAGCTCATTATGAGCAGTCGCAAATTCACACATTTTTGACTCGAGGTGTTGTGTCCTCTCCCCCAGGGCCGCCATTTCCTCCCTTATCTCCCTCACCATCCCCTTCATGTCTCCCTGTAATGATCTGCGGAGGGAGTCCAGGAAGGAGCGAAGGCACTTCTGTGTAACAGGGGATGAATCATCCTCCCTGTCAGCCCAGTCCTTAGGGCTATAAGAAGAGCGGGGGGACGGTGCTGTATGTGGAGGAGACAAAGTTGGAGGAGCAGGATCCGCCATCTTAGAGCGAGTAGCTGCTGGTCTATCTTGGGGGAAGAAGTCAGTCACCTTTTGTACCGGATCCCGGCGTCTTGTCGATTTCCCCGGCATCTCAAGATGTTCTAGGAAGGTTCCCCTCTCCTGTGACAGTGTGGAAGGCACTTGGAGGTCGGTAATTGCCGGTAACAGGGCTCTGGTGTCAGAGCTCCCAGCTTAAGCGTCCTGCATCCTCTGTGTCAGGACACGCCCCCTCGCCACAATCCTTTTTGAAACTATTATAGGCCCACTACTGACAGAGGATAGAATATGGAGAAGTAACACCTATCTTTTTAACCACCCTACTTATAAATCTGAGATAGCAAAAACTATTAAGCAGTACTTTAAAGAAAACGATGTGGAAGAAACACCCATGTTCTTGCTCTAGACTGCTTTTAAAGCTGTATTAAGGGGTCGTCTTATTCAATTAAATGCCCAATTTAAGAAGACAAATAGGGATAAAACACTGGAAATCACCAAGGAAATTCCGTCTCTAGAGGAGAAACTCTTTAATAATCCTTCACTACAAATACAAAACCAGATTTTAAAACTCAGGCAGAAACTTAAAACCCTACTGTCTGAGGAATACGAAAAAATAGCACAAAGGATTAAAATAAATCATTATTTCTCAAACGACAAACCAACCAAAGCATTTGCTGCTAGACTCAAACACCTCAGACAAAAAACAAGGATAACCCAAATCAAGAATCACAAGGGACAAATAATAAAACACCCTAAAGAAATCACCAATGTATTTGCTGACTTCTATAAAAATCTGTATAATCTCAAAAATGACACTAACTTTATAAACCCCTCTGGAGATGCAATAGATTCCTTCCTAGAATCAACCAACCTTCCATCACTTTCTACATCAGATCTGGACGAGTTGAATTCCCCCTATACAAAACTAGAAGTCGCCAATATTATTAAGAAACTCAAAAGTGGGAAGTCACCTGGCCCAGACGGGTTCCAGAATGAATTTTACAGGAGTTTTGTGGAATTGCTAATAGAACCTCTTACAAAACTTGCCAATGTTTCCGCGTCTGAGGGCCATTTACCAGCAGAAATGCTAGAAGCTCTGGTGATTGTTCTACCCAAAAACAAAGGCGACCCTACCGATGCAAAAAATTATAGGCCTATATCACTCCTTAACAGCGACACTAAAATATTAGCAAAATTAGTAGCTCAAAGATTACAATTGTTTATACACAAGTTAATCAACTCAGACCAGGTGGGATTTATTCAAGGGAGGACGGCTCTGGATGCTACACGAAGAGCTTTAAACATTATCTCAATTATAGACAGCAAAAGACCCCGGCAATATTATTGGCCCTTGACGCGGAAAAAGCATTCGACAGGGTAAATTGGCTGTATATGTTTAAGACTATTGAGAGATTTGGCATAAAAGGTAGGACCCTGAACCTCATTTCAGCAATGTATTCTAGCCCATCAGCCAGAGTTTATACAAACAGTTTTCATTCAGCAACGTTTTTTTGTCTAATGGGACCAGACAAGGGTGCCCTCTCTCACCTGTATTATTTGCTCTATTTATTGAACCCCTAGCACAAAAAATTAGATTAGACCCAAACATTGAAAGTATCAAGTTCAAACAATAATATTCAAAAGTCTCCTTATTTGCGGATAACATTCTGCTTACTCTGTCAAACCCCCCATCCTCTCTCTACCACCTAAATTTACTAATTAAAAAATTTGCAGCTATTACATTTTATAAAATACATTTTTCAAAAACCCAATGTCTAAATTTTAACCTAGATGATAGTGTGATAACTAACTTAAAAACAAAGTTTGATTTCAACTGGCAACCCCATCAAATTTCATATTTAGGTATCATATTGACAAAATCCCCTTCTTCAACGGTAAATGAAAATCTAACAACTCTTTATAAATCTCTTCAAACTGAACTAAATCACTTAAATAAAATAGAACTTTCATGGCTGGGAAAAGTTGTATCATACAAGATGATGGCTCTCCCTAGGTTTCTATATGTAGTTCGTTGCATTCCTATAATCATTTCTAAAGCATGGTTTAACAGGTTTCAGACACAACTAAGGATATTCATTTGGAATAAAAATAAACCCAGAATCGCAACCAGTATTTTGGAAAAGCACAAAAGTCGGGGAGGTTTGGGTGTTCCGAACCTCTCAAGTTACTATCAAGCAACAATCCTAAAAACCTCAAATAGCTGGTTACTTGAAGATAGCTCTTCACCATGGGTCATTTTGGAAAAGGCCCGTTCAAACAACGACAATCTGAGACTTGTCATTATTGCTTACTTAATAGACATATTTAAACCCTTACCAAATATGCAAACTCCAAAAGCAACTATTACCGCTTGGCGAAGCTTACTAACAAAAATAAAACAGGATTTAAAACCCAAAGACTTGAATCTTGGTTTCCTCTCAATCCAAATCTTGGAGATCCTGATACCTAAACTAAAACTAAGTAAATGGATAGAGAATGGAATACTGACGATCCAAGATATCTTTTTAGACAACACTTTGACTCCTTTCCAATCCCTCCAAGGCAAATTCAATCTACCTATCACAGAGAAGTTGACATGGTCCAAAATTCACCTATATTTAACATCTAAGAATATTGTTTTTATTCTCCCTCAAAATATCATTGATTTATTATTTAACCCTCTTGACAACGCAAAATGGAAAACTAGCCAATTCTATAGGTTATACAATGATGATATTGAATTATTGAAAACGAAAAACATCATAACCTGGGAGGAGGAACTACAACTCCAAATATATACGACACAACTTTCTAAATCATTGGAAACTATATATACTAACACTTTGTGTGCCTCTCTTCATGAGTCTTATTATAAATCATTGTCTAGATGGTATTGGACCCCGGAAAGACTCCATAAAATTTAATCTTCTGCGTCACCTGACTACTGGAGAGGATGTGGAAAGGTAGGATCTCTCACACATTTTCTGGAGCTGCTCTAAACTGACGAACTTATGGGCCGATATAAAAAACCTAATTAAGTCCCTTACTAACTTGCAGATATCTCTTAACCAACAGTTAGTCCTTCTTCTATTGGGAATAGAAAACTTTCCAGTCAATCTTAGGCATATCATTTGCCATATTATTATAACCACCAAACTACTAATTGCCTCACGATGGAAAAGTACGGAAGTCCCCACGATATCAGATATAATAGACAGAGTTTCTACCCATAATATTTATGAGTATAATATCGCCTTAAGGCTAAATATTTTGAACAAATACAAAACCAAATGGGAGATATGGACTCAGCACTTCATGCCCAATCTAACCCTTTCTAAAACAGTTGACGTTACTATATTAACAATTTCTACTTTATTTTATTAATAACCACTTAATACTAATAACAATTTTCTATACTTTACTCTGGATATAGTTTTATCAAGAAGTGTATGTGTTACTAGATAACGGTATTTCACTTTAATTTTGTTTAAATGTTAATTTTAATATATTTTGTTTATGTTTTGATATACTCAAGGAATCTGAGATGTAAAAGATGTGGTATTTTCTTGTAACTAGTTTGTACGATTAGCATGTTGGTTCCTTTTATGTAGTATGTGTATTTCTTCCCCTTCCTCCTATATTTATGTTTCCCCTTCTGTACAAAAGTTCAATAAAAAATACTTTGAACAAGGATATTTGCAGACAATGCTGCAGGGACCCATAAAGACCATTGTTGTCTCACATACCTCTCTGCACAGCATAATGCTATGTGCAATGGCCCTGTATTTAAAAGTCAACACATACACAGGTAGTTAGGATCGTTTTTTGGGGGTTTTAATTTAGTGCACAAACAAATGTAACAGACGCATACAAAACAAGTGTTTACATCACACAAATAAAAAAAACGTGAGCGCACACAATGGCTGTAAGAAAAAAAATTAAGGTAAATAAAACAAATCAATTAAATTTGAAATCCAAACAAAACCCAAATAAAGGAAGACAGTTTAAGCCAAAAAAAAACAAAACACACTCCTTGTGGTGCAGCCACACTGGTGTCTACACTCTTCTGTTGCTGGTGGTGCCTAACAACCCCAGCCACTGCCCTAGGGCCACTAAAGTAGGAGAAGTAGCTATCCCTGCTGCTCCTGGCATCCTGTGGAGTCCGACCCTGGCTCACCGGCTGGAGTGGCACAAGACCTGGGTCGGATGCCCGCCACGCCACGGGACTGATTTCCCCTGTTGTGGAGTCCACTGAAGCCACATAACTTGCCAGCATGTATGATACAGTATCCATACGACGCAGAAAGTTAGGCAGCGCACAGCATGCCAGCACCACTATATCTATAGATTCCAGTTTCATATTGAAAGGCGTAAGAAACAAACGGAATCTATTGGCCATGATCCCGAATGAATTTTCAACTACACGGTGAGCCCGGGATAGCCGGTAATTAAAAATGCAACAGTCCTCTGGGGATATGGTGAGCATGAAGTGGATATGCTTCATCCCCCACAAACGTGAAGTTGAGATGACCGGTCGTGACATCATTTGAGGGCAAGTTGAGAGCACCTCTCCTCAGGTCTTGCCCAAAGGAGCTGTGTCCAAACACACCCCCATCTGACACACGGCTGTTCATGCCAACATCCACGTAGACGAACTCATAGTGAGCATCAACCAGGGCCAGGAGAACCACGCTAAATATACCCTTTATAGTTGTAATAAAAGGACCCCGTGTTGGGGGGTTGCGTGATCCTCACGTGCTTACCATCCAATGCCCCGCCCCAGTTTGGAAATTGCCACCGATCTGCAAAACCACTGGCAACATGCATCCATTCTGCAGGGGTTGTTGGGAAACGCATGTAGGATGGCAGCTGGCAACTCTAGATGGCCTCACACGTCTCAGGTATGAGGCGGCTCAGCAGTGGCCGTGAAACTGAGTATTGCAGGTCTGTCATCGAACGACCTGTTGCCAGGAACTTCAAAGTAACAGCCAACCGGTCCTCAGCTGACACAGCTCGATGCATCAGTGTCCTGCTGGGCTATCCATGGCAGAACGCGTTCCAATAGGAACTTGAAGGAGTCCTTGGACATATGGAGATATTTCCGGAAGTCATGCGGATTCCTATCCTCCAACTGATGGACCAGGCGCATGTGGCTCAGGTTGTCTCTTTGCAGAAGCCACTCCCGAGACCACACATGCTGTGGTCTATGAGCCCGCAATCTATCAACTCTATCCTCGAGCCACAAGTCCTCCTCCATCAAGGCAAGAGCCATGAGAAGACTCTGTTCAGTGTCCATGATAAGCTCACCAAGCAACCCCTGGAAAAGTTAAAAAAAAAATAAAAAATTCAGCCAACAAACATGTGAACAATGACCAAAAAGGAAGATGAACTACTTCCCTACACACCTGCTACGCATAAATGCAGCTACAACATGGCTCCCATCCTCTGCCCATCCCCCTGTCAAATTTACGCCATTATGACTTAATAGTACAAGCTAGATTTCCCGACATACATACACAAATATTATATTTACACCCATCACATTCCTCATTAAGTACATGGACATCCCCATCATACATTTTTGGTCAGAACCAACCCATATCTTACCACATCATGTATACTTACTCCAAGAAGGACTACAACAACCCAACAAAGAAGACCCCTTAATTTATATTCGTAGGACCCCCACAAAACCATATTGGTCAACACATAACACATGTATGGGGAGGGAACTTAGCCATGTGAAGGCTTTATGACACACTGCAGGATTCTACATGACCACAATACATCCATGTTGTCTTGAAAAGGCAGGATTCTGTCCGTCACACATTACCAAGCCTCCCGACACACTGAAGGTGTCAGCATGAGCACTATACCTACATCTTGTGTGTGCATGTCTGGATAATTCCACGATTATTGCATATCCTTGCAAAACTACCGCAAAGAGGCAACTTTGGAATACATTGCAGATTTGACACGAAAAAATGGAGGGTCCATGATGAGGGTGCATCCGCCATTGTGTAACCATGGTAACACTTGGTCCAACACAGCACAACAATGTCACACATTCAGAGTATGTACTGCAGACACATGGAGGTGCTGTTGTGCTGAACAACACAGTAGAGTTGTCCAAAAAATCATTGTCTCCACACAAACCACACTCAGCCATCGTAGAAGGGTCGTCTGAACAGCATTACTTACCCAATGACTTTGGTCAGCTGGCTTGATCTTGCTCTGGCATTGCAGGTTTTTATATATTGTAAGCAGCCAATCACAGCGCTCCAGCGTCATCCAATACATGCACCCACCTGTGATTTGCTGACTCTGGTGCGTTCTTATTGGCTGGTGGCCCTTTTTAAGATGGCGGAGTTAACTTGTGATTCCACAACTCACATGTCACAGCGTGGTAGCGTCTCTTCAAGCACACTCTACTGCTCAGATGGTAGGTATAGCGATGTGCATGCCTTGTTCATCTGTACATTACTGAGTGGTTCCTGGTACCCCTGCCTACTGCGCCATATGTCATATTTTAATGCACGCTCTTGTCAATGTAGCGTTGTAGGGATGTTGTTTGTGAAATTTATGTAGCCAAAGTACGCCCCTCAATGTAATGTGTGACACATAATGTGGCCCTACATAGTACACCTGGCCAATGCATTTTGTGGGGCATTTGTGATGGTCTGGCGCGAACAACTCTGCAACCTGTTATGTACTTCTACACAAGTACATAGTGTATTACTAGCCTTTGGCTGTGCCTCCATAGTGGCCATGCTAAAACATGTCTACCAACAAAGCCCTATCACGATTGCTCCATCTACCAGCCTTTCACATAACTGCATCTGGCTGCAGTTCTGTGCTGGGTTCAGCATATGTATACACATTAAATAATGTCTGGCTTCTGTGTACTCATGTGCCCAAATTATGCAATGCTCTTGACCTGTTGTCGTAATGTGCCCTTTAGTATTGCAACATCATGACATCATGCGTACATGTATGTGTGGTTGTGACGTTGGCTGTGCTTATGTTGCAGATGGGAGACAATCAGGATTTTGTCCGGGCTTTTCTGACTATGTACCAGGACGATGAATGCCTGTGGCAGGTGCATTTCCCTGATTACAAGAACAATCAGTTGAAGGATGTGGCCTATGGCCACCTTGTCTCCCTCTCCCAACAGCACGACCCTGGGGAGAGGTGGGACAAAAACAAGGTCAAAGCCAAAATCAAACACCTGTGCACCGTATTCAAAAAGGAGTACAACCGGATCCAGAGGTCCCAGCGGTCTGGGATGGGGAGTGAGGAGGCATATGTGCCACAACTGTGATATTATGACCTCCTCACTTTCACTCTGGACCAGGTTGTCCCTCGGAGAATGCGGGGTAGCAGGGTGTTTGATGAGGCAATGGCGGCCACATCCGAAGCGACGGCACCGTCACAGGAGGTAGATCTACTGATTATTGTTGTGTCTGATTACCCTTTGGTGTTGGTACTCACATGTTTTTTTGACAACCAGCTGCATGCACTATCCTATTGGTGTTTCCTACATAATCTGGGTGTTGTGGTGAAAGCTCACACACTAGGCTCCTAATGATTTTGTTGGGTGATTGTAGGGCCACATCACTTAGCATGTTGTACCATCACATTAGTTGAGTGCACACTTTTCACTGTTCCATAGTCTTGCTTTCATATGTGCATTGTTTCTGTTGTTGACCTAGCACACTGGCTTGGTAATGCTGCTGCTTATATGTAATTTGTATCATACATTTATATATACATACAGTGTTTGACCCTTTTTTTTTTATATTTACAGGAGCCTCCAGAGCTGCACTCAAGCCAAGAGAGGTCACCCGTGGATGATCCTCCCCCATCAACATCTGAGGGGGAGGTTGTGCCTAGTTCCAGTGCGGCAGGGAAGCACCCTGAACCCAGCTCAGTCATTCATCGTCGACGCCCACCAATACCTCCGACGACTGAGCTGGGAACGTGGGCAAATAGGGTGCTGCTTCACACCGAAAATAAGCCAAACACTGGGATTGGGCATCTAGTTAATGAGAGGGTGGCTAGGCTGGATTCAGGGCAGCGCGGACTAGCTGAGAGGCTCATCATTTAGGTCCTGGAAGCAGCTGAGGACATGGCACTGATGCCACCAACCCATCTGGTGATCCCCAGTGGGCAGTCATCAGTGTCCCATGGTTCGAGGCCGCCTACATATGGGCCCAGACAGACTCCTGACTTGTCCAGGGGCCCCAGACAACTCCCCCCCCCCCCCCCAGTTGGGCTTCTGGTAGGGGACATGGGGATATGGGGCCACAACCCACATCTGACACAGTAGAGGATTACCAACATGAGGAATTTGGGGCAAAACTGTTTTTGTTATTTAAACACGATATGTCTTGTTTTTCATTTGGTTTCTGTTAATAATAAACTTATTTGGTTCACCAAACACTCAGTCTGGCTGTGTAACAGTCATGTATGTCTATGAATGTACTGTGATGTTGTATTACAGGGCAAGGATATGTCTCACTTGTATAGCCAAAATAACTACTATCACATGATAAGGTACAGATGTTGACATATGCTACATCCGTTTGGCCTCTAGGTGGGAGAATGGCTCGGTAAACTTTTTTTGGTTCCCTCAATTTAGGGGCCATTTTGTTTGTAAGCTGGCCAAGTAAAACATTATTTTAGGTTAATAACACTTTGGTGTTTTGGTGGGATTTGAATTCCCCCTTTTTAACAGAAAAAAAAAAAAAAACACAAAAAACAAACATATGATTGCAACATGCCACACACTCAACACATAAAGAAGCGGGAAAAAAACAGCTAGGAAAAGTCACAATAGCTGTTGTCAAACAGCAGGGCCAGCCCCAGGCTGCCCACCAGTGAGACGCTGGATGATGGCCCACATTCTGTCCACATCCTGTATGGTTTGATGTCCTGTATGGGAAAAAAAACACTTCAGGAACATGTTTGTGAGAGTTTAACAATGTTGTGTACATGTGTAACCATACTTACGATTTAGCAGGGGAGCCCGCACTTCCCTTTCAGCTGGTGGTGAGGCCTTTCCAAGCCACCTGCCCATAGCTGCTGGGCCATCTGCATATATCAAAAGCACAAACAAACAACATTAGTAATGCATTATGTCCGGGTGACACAGGCCAAAGTATAAAAAACTTTTGGGGTTATTATTGGCTACACTTACTATCAGCGCCACCTCCACCAGGCTCACTATCATCCTGTGGGGACCAGTCCCCGACAGGGCTGCCAACTGGGCTGGCTACTTTGGGTGGAGGGGTGGCAGGAGGTGATGGCGTCTGCTGCTGGTGGTGTGTGGGCCCTGGGCCCGCAGGTGGGGATATTAGCGCCTTTCCACGTGGGGTGGAGGCTGGCCTTGGCGGGACAGAGGCTGGGCTGCCAGGTGCAGAGGGGGGGCTATGAGCTGCTCCCGAGGCGGGAGGCTGCAATTTCAGGAGAAGGTGGGGGGGGGGCTGACAGGTGGTGTTGCTGGCGGGGGAGTATGTCTGTGGCCTGGAGGGGTTGCCGCTGGTGATGGGCGGTCTGGTGGGCTTTCCGCCTCCCCTGTTAGGCACAACATATTTGTTGTTAATGTAGGAACTAACAAAACAGACCCATCCTTATACATCAAGGCTAATGTACAGATGCATGTGACCACACAGGGAACAGGTGGTGGACTGGTCATGTGCCAGTATACATTTATGTTATGTGTAATGGATCTTTTGCCATTCCCACCACCATTGTGTGGCAGGCTATATGCCACACAGCACAAAGATATTGGCTGTATGTGTAATGGTGTGCATTACATGACTTACAAGATGTAGATGTTGACATCAGCCATATCACACAGCTGTTAAACCGGCAATGTTGACTTCAACTAAGGCAACACATACTAGTGTAGTCTGCCCCTTCATGTTGCATTTTGCACACCCTGCAGATGGTGAGGGATGAAGCATCACCATCATCTACTCAGGGTACCTATCTGACAGGTTACACTTCCTTGTGGTGCTACATGTTTGCTTGGTGTTGAGATGAGGTATATGTATTTCACAATTACTCACCACGCAGCCTCATAATCCGTGCTCGCATGTTGTCAATGCGCCGTGGACACTTGTATTTCAAGTCCGCCACCTTCTTCTGGATCTACTGGGTGGTGCGGTCCACACCCAGTCTCCTTAGAAGGGCTCTCTTCACTTTGCGCAGGATGGCCTGCTTGTGGAGACATGGGTGCTGGTGCCGATGGTGGCACGAATATTCCCACCTGTCCAGGATGTCAATGAGGATGAGCAGCTCTGGCTCACCCCATGCTGCAGCTATCTGTCCTGATGCCATCGCTATCTCTGCAGGAGAAGGGTAAAACACCTGGAAGGCAGGGCACAACGTCCAACAACGACATGACATCATAGCGCACGCTGGTTACGCCGAGGAGACTTGAGGGCCCAGACAACTTAAGTCGCAACAGAATGGTGAGCCTTTCAGGCGTCACCAAACTGACTCAAGAATGAACCGTAGGGTGACGGACGTGCGTAGCAAATGGAAGACATACATGCGCTAGTATGTAATTTGTGGGCCCATATGGTTTCTGATTTCTGTATGCTCAACATGTTGGTTTTGACATTGCAGACACCAGCAATAGGAATTGGCTTATTCAACATATATTTGTGTGTATGAAATCATATACCAATCGTCAATATCGGACGATTGAGCATTTAGTCAGGATGTGCCAACATCATACACGCAGTATCATTCTGATGCACTAGTCCATGATGCTCGTAGTTTGAATGCCTTTCCTGACACTTGTGATGCAGAAGAAGAAGAAGATGAGTCTGGTGAAGAATGCACAGATCATCAAATATGGCGCCTTTGCCACGAGCAGCCAATGGTAACGCAGGAGAAGCCACCAATCACTGCAGATGGGGCGCGGAAAACAATACACTCAGGCATGCCTAAGGGATTGATTCCATAACTTCTGAGGTCGCTTTCTACATCACTATCGCCCTGTCACACGCCAAGGTGCGCTGATATCACCTGGTGGATATCGCTTGATTTCTCTGCAGGGCAGGGCAATCAGGCAACGCTCCACCGGCGATTTCTCGCCATAGAATCGCCCATTCTCACTCCACTACGCACATGCGTTGTGGTTTCCACATCGCCAAATTTGTGAATTGCCAGCGATCTCACCGACAATATGGAGGCGTGTGATGGTACCTTAACACGTCGGTTTTACCATAAAAAGAACATGAACATGATGAATAAGAAACCTAAAAAAATTATGTAATTGCACTTTTTTTTTGCAATTTCATTGCACTTGGAATTTTGTTTCCCATTTCCCAGTACACAACGTGGTAAAATAAAGAATGCAATTCAAAGGTACAATTTGACCCACAAAAAACAAACCCTCATAAGGGGAGAAAAAAAACAAAAAACGAAAAATTGAATATTGCCCGGGGGTAAAGGGGTTAAAGGCTACAGATACCTTCACATGAATGGAAAAAAGGAATTCTACTTCAATATTCATGTTAGTAGCTACTTTCTATAGCTCTTTCAAATCAGCATATTACATAGAATGGCCACTTTACACGCGGCAACAGGAAGATAGAAAACGGCAGGTGTCGGAGACAATTGTACCTTTTACCTTCAAAACACCTTGAAGTGGCTGCGTATAATTCCGGTACCTGCAAGGTGTTTTGAAGGTAAAAGGTACAATTGTCTCCGACATCTGCCGTTTTCTATCTTCCTGTTGCCGCGTGTAAAGTGGCCAGAAGTGCTGTCCAAGCAATAATTGGACAGCATAGTGAGCAATGTAAGTCAATAGGCATGTTCAGATGACAGGTTTTTTTCACATAGACTGTGTGTTTACATAGAAAACATGACAGAACGCATTACTCTCTTCCATAGATCGGATGAGAGTTGCACATTCAATATGGAACATCTTTGTAGCCTCTGATTATTATGATTACATTTACATTAGTAACATACGTTTTTAAATCTTGATATATAATTACTTATGCCAGAAAGACATAAAATATGGACACTAGAATGATGATAGAATAAACTCATGCAAATTTCCTGGATGAAAATCAAGAGATTTTTCATACACTTGCCTGACCTCAGTCTTAGGCCAGAGTCAAAGTGGCATATTGCATTGAATGCGATATGCTAATTACTCACGGCTCAGGCACTCCTGCAATCATGAGGCGAGTGTCAGGCAACTGTGATATGATCCTGCAGTCAGATCAAAGCTGCAGAGGAAAGGGAGAGGTTAATCACCCCATCTCCTCCATTGCCGGCCTCAACATATATGGCCTTGCACTCGGATGTGTGCAGAGTGCAGCGTGACGTTTCACCCGCACCCATAGACTTGTATGCAGCATGCTGCAAGTTTTTCCTCACTCTGACTAGGGCTGAGGAAAAACTTGCAAATCTGAGCTGCCTGATTATCTAACATTAGGCTGAGTGCAATGAAAGACTTTCTCACATTGCACTTGTACAAGTCACATGCCACTGTGACTCTGGCCTTAGCTTTGGACTAATAATAATCTTTATTTATATAAACATTTTCTGCAGGACGTTACTATTCAAGATGTGTCATGCAACACTGAAATCATGTTTTTCAATGTACATGATTTTCTGTCACTGTTTGGATATTGTAAATGACTCATTTGCCGTAGCCATGCATGCAAATCATATGCAGTTGTGATTCGAATGCAACTTGTCTGAAATGAACACTTTTTAAAATTGTTTTCCTATAGCAAGTTGCACAAATGTTTTTGGTCACATAATTATGTTATTGTGTAGCCACTGGCAAACACAGACAGTAAAGGACCACTGTTCAAGAGCATTATGTGGGCCCCTTCTGATGCAATAGTTCTATTATAACATAACTTTCTTACTGTTGGAGGATGAAGTAGGTCCCCTTACCCTATTAGCCCCTGATTAGTGGCATATGCTGCACCAACATGTTAGCCCCCGCATGTAGTCTCAGGCTCAGACTGGAATCTTCGTTTCTTTTATAGACCCTGATATGCAGTCTGCAGCTTGACTCAAAGCCCTTGGACTGGATCATAGTTTCTAAAAATTCATCCCTCATGACCTCCTCTCCCAATCATATCATATTTTCAGGATTTCCCTAGCTTTGCACAGGTACTGGAATAGCTATCAATGCATCAGAAAATGGGGAAACACCAGTCTGGATGAACAAGAGGAGCAATTGGGAAGCCCAATGAAGCAAAGTTGGGGTAATAGTAACAGTTGTATCCACAAAATAGGCAGAGGAGACACTGCAATGAAGAATCAGCGGAGCAGAGCTGGGTTGAATCAGGGACATAACAGAGCTATGCAATAACTGGCAGCAGTAAGCATGAGAAGACTTGTCACAGAGTCTAATGCAGATGTGGCTGCGGTAATGCAGAGAATTACTGACACTTGTTTTCATGTTTAAGCACAGGTTCTGATCTGCATTTATTTAATCTTCATGCACTTTCCTATATCTCTATATTCTCTGGCCTCTCTGAGAACACACATACATTCTGCTGTCTCCACAACTGTACAGCCCCTCTCCCTCCCTTCTGTCATCTCTAAGGCTGGAGTAAAACTAGTGTATGACTTACGTGAGGATCACATCACATTGCCTGGACTGGCTGCGGCTCTCCATACTTTAGTGCAGGGAACTCCAGGCCTTGAGAGCTGCACATAGGTCATGTTTTCAGGATTTCCTTGATATTGCACAGATGATAACCTAATCACCTGCACTGGTGATGTTTCCAACCCCTGTGCAATACTAAGGAAATCCCTAAAACATGCACTGTTTGCGGCTCTCGAGGCCTGAAGTTCCCCACCCCTGCCCTAGTGTGACAGTTGCATAGAAATACATGAAGCTGACACGTTCAGGTCAGGAGAGCAGCAGCCATTCAGGACATTTCGAAGTGAGTCCTGTTCTGGCCATATTACAGTTTGACTCCATCCTAAGGCCAGAGGCACACTTATGTGAACTTTATGTGACTGTCTCACATGCATCTCACATGAGTGACCCGGCCTGGTCACAGACTCTCTTGACTAGAACGTAGAGCTCCGTAGAAACACAATCAGCTCCACACTCCAGTTCAGAGAGGTAGGAGCCGGGCTGGGTGACTCATGCGAGATGCCTGTGAGATACTCACATGCAGCTCACATAAGTGTGTCTCTACAAAAGGAAGCAGAAGTACAGAAAAACATCAGTACCTGGAGTAGAAGCTTTGATGGGTTTGTAACATATTTGCAAAAAGTTCATCTAGATCAGGGGTCTCAAACTCGGCTGGGTTGGTGGGCCGCACATAGAAAAACATTTACAGCGGGGGGCCGCATCCCTTGTAGGATGAAGTGATATTTTTAGTAATACCAGAATTTTTTGCTCAATGTAGTAAAGTAAAAATTCTGATCCCTTTCTTGTAGTAATGTCCCCATCCTGTAGTAATATCCTTTTCTACTGATGTCCCCCAATTTGATCCCCTTTTCTAGTGATGTACCCATTCTGATCCCTTTTTCTAGTGATGATCCCTATCCTGATCCCTGTTTATAGTGATGTCCACCATCCTGATTCCTTTTTCTAGTGATGTCCCTCATCGATCATGCTCCCCTTTTGTAGTGATGTCCCCCATCCTGATCCCCTTTTCTAGTGATGTCCCCCATCGATCATGGTCCCCTTTTGTAGTGATGTCCCCATACTGATCTCCTTTTGTAGTGATGTCCCCCATCCTGATCCCCTTTTCTAGTGATGTCCCCCTTCCTGATCTCCTTTTCTAGTGAAAGCCCCCACCCCATTCCCCTTTAGTAGTGATGTCCCCCATCTTGATCCCCTTTAGTGATGATGTCCCCCATCCCAATCCCCTTTTATAGTGATGTCCCCCATCCTGATCCCCTTTTATAGTGATGTCCCCCATCCTGATCTACTTTTATAGTGATGTCCCCCATCCTGATCTACTTTTATAGTGATGCCCCCCGTCCTGATTTACCTTCTTTTTACACACTCAAATACACACTCTATCATACTCACACACAAACCTACTCACAAACCCCCCCCCCACACACACACACCACTCTCACACACACTCTCACACATCCTCATACACACTCTTACACTCACACTCATACACACACTGAAACTCGCACACACTTTCTTATACACACATCCTCACTCACACACTCACCCTCACACACACAACTTCTCACACACACTCACACTTTTCTCACTTTAATGATGCATCGCTCCAGTGCAGGGGGCCGCCGCGGTCCCCGCTGTACTTACTTCCGGCCTCCGCTGTGCTATGAGTTCCACCAGCCGCCACTCAGACAAGCTCTGTTGCTCATCAAGATCAATGCAATCTGCCAGACAGAGGCCTGCAGGTGACGTCATATTCTGCCGTTAGCTGCGGGCCTCTCATTGGCTGGTAGCTTGCATTTATCTTGCTGAGTGGCAGAGCTTGTTAGTGCTGCGGACAGAAGTCATCACACAGCGGGGACTACAGTAGACCCCTGCACTGGGGCGATGCATCATTATGTTGTCCAAGGTGCCGCGGGCCGCATAGTGAAGCCCCAGGGGCCGCATGCGGCCCTCGGGCCGCGAGTTTGAGACCCCTGATCTAGATAAAGGATTTACACAATTACAGCCACTCTGCGGCAGTTTTTTTTTTATGAAGACGGTTTACTAAATTGCCTAATGTTACATTTTGGAATCAAATGTAAAATGAAAATTTTTTACATAGCCTTTAATAGAATGAATTGCAAAATGGCACAATAAATTATACTCTGTTAATACAAATATTAATATCTCATAAACGAAAGGAAAAAAAATCATATTAAAAGTTTATCAAGGAGGGAATTATTGTACCATTTGCAGCCTATTCTGGTCTGTGACTAGAGATTACACATGATATTTGTTATATCCAGAGTATTCCAGAAATTCAATATTCGCTAAGATGACATAGGTACCGATGTCTCATATAAGCGAAATCTCATTAATCATACAGTAAAGCACAGAGTAAAGTTAATGTAATACAACCATGTAACGAAGGGTATACTGGGGCTACATGGCGACTTTAGTAAGACAAGTGAATGAGCCTGAAAGAAGTACGACCACGACATGCAAGTTCAAGAAGTTCAACCTTGTTTTTTTCTTTGTGACTTTCTTGTTACTGTACCCACAGGGGTCACAATGTTAACTGCTTTCTTTTGTCCAAAGATTTAGAAGAAACAGACGGCACTCACCATTAGATGAAGGTTCTTTGAATCCAAGTGCTCAGTTAGGAGGTGCGGGTTACGAACATTATGTGGCGGGGAGGGAGGTGCGGGGAGGACGACGGGCGCACATTTCGCCTGGGTAGACTTCCACGGGTTTGCTTTCTTTTGTATTGTGTACTGTGCTGTGATGTGGTCGCATAAAAGGTGACATGGCCAACATCACCATGTAGACCGTGCCTTAAACTGGCATATTATTATTTTCCAAAGATAACACTGGTGCTAAATGGATAAGTATTTTCACCTTACATCCCTTATACTGTATATCTAGACAGATCATGGTTATTTAATTATAATGTTACACAAGATCCAAGCTGTATTAAGAAACGTTAACTAACCTGGCACTGATATCTTCCCAGCTGTCAGATGTTCCATTTCAAGAGTAAGGCCATTGTGGGCAACCTAAAAATCACAGATGTTGTTATTAGTGTAAAAGGATAAAATACACATTAACTGTATGGTATGGGTAAACATATAATGTATTAAATAAGCGTTCATCTATTAATGTGAATGTATAACCAGAAAATAACACTATTTGGCCTTAGAAGCAAGTGGACAGACCAGTCTGTTCTATTTGCAGCCTATAAACAACATGAAATATCATATCTCAAAAACTGGCATTGAAGCTGGGTCTGCCCCATTAGCAGGAGAAGCCCATTGAAATGGTCGGGTCAACGTTTTCCTCCTTTGGCGAACATATACTTATCACTGCATTTAATAGCTTGACACCCCATAAAAACCCTTGAGTCATGAAAATTACTCATAAACAATAGTTTTGAATTATGCTGTAAAAATGTACCCTTGTAGTATAATATTATGTGCTAATGAATTTCATAATATAGAGGATTTGAACAGTAGTCAGAGCCTCATTTTTCATGATACAGAGCTTTATACCCTTTATAGTCATAGAGCAGGGGTCTCAAACTCGCATGCGGCCCGCCACGCTCCCCAGTGCGGCCTGGGGCACCATGAAAGAAAAAAGCATGCCCCGGGCTCATTATACATGGAGGCGCAGCAGTACCGCTTTATTGTGACTTCCAGGTACTGGCGGCTCAAACAAGCGCTTTCACGCTTGTACATTCATGCAAGCAGGCGGCCGGTGGACCAATCAGAAGCCTCCTGTGATGTCACAGGAGGCTTCTGATTGGTCCGCCGGTCGCCTGCTTTCATGAATGTACAGGCGCGAAGGCGCTTGTTTGAGCTGAGCCGGCGGTACCCGGAAGACACAGTAAAGCGGTACCGCGGCGGCTCCATGTATAATGAGCCCGGGGCATTAATGAAATGGGCTGGCCGGGCTCAGTTTGTGGCCACAGCTGCTTCCCTGTGATAAAGCGGGAGCACAGCGGTGAGTGAGCGCTGGAGCTGATAGCCCCCCTCCCCTCCCCCGCTCTTCACCCGGCCAGAGCTGACAGCAACCGCCCCCACCCCCACTGCTCCCGACCCAGCCGGAGCTGACAGCACATGGCCATCCCCCCCGCTCCTCACCCGGCCAGCAAGAAGACCCTCACCCCAAAACCCCCCCTGCTCCTCATCACCTGCCACCTCAGGGCTGACAGGGTCATGCCACCTCCCGGATTAAGTTCAGCCAGCCCCTGATCAGGTGTGTGAGAGAGAGAGAGTGTGTGTATGTGTGAGTATATTTGTGTGTATATGTGAGTGAGTGTGTATATTTGTGTGTATATGTGAGTGAATGTGTATGTGTGTATTTGTGTGTATATGTGAGTGAGTGTGTATGTGTGTATATGTGAGTGAGTGTGTATATGTGAGTGAGTGTGTATGTGTGTATTTGTGTGTATATGTGAGTGAGTGTGTATGTGTGTATATGTGAGTGTGTGTGTGTATTTGTGTGTATATGTGAGTGAGTGTGTGTGTATTTGTGTGTGTATGTGTATATTTGTGTGTATATGTGAGTGAGTATGTGTATTTGTGTGTATATGTGAGTGTGTGTTTGTGTATATGTGAGTGCGTGTGTATGTGTATATGTGTGAGTATTTGTGTGTATATGTGAATGAGTGTGTATGTGTATATGTGTGACTATTTGTGTGTATATGTGAGTGAGTGTGTATGTGTATGTGTGTGAGTGTATTTGTGTGTATATGTGAGTGAGTGTGTATTTGTGTGTATATGTGAGTGAGTGTGTATGTGTATTTGTGTGTATATGTGAGTGAGTGTGTAATTGTGTGTATATGTGAGTGAGTGAGTGTGTATGTGTGTGAGTGTGTTTGTGTGTATATGTGAGTGAGTGTGTGTGTATTTGTGTGTATATATGAGTGAGTGTATATGTATGAGTATTTGTGTATATATGTGAGTGAGTGCGTGTGTGTATGTGTATATGTGTGAGTGTATGTTTGTGTGAATATTTCTGAGTGAGTGTGTATATGTGTGTGTATATGTGTGAGTGTGTATATGTGTGTGCGTGTATATTTGTATGTGAGTGTGTATATGTGTGTGAGTGTATGTATATGTGTGAGTGTATTCCCGCGCTGCCTGAGCAGCACATCGCCGGCGGCTGCTGGGTGCAGGCTGGTGCCGGCCGCTGGGTGCAGGCTGGTGCCACGTGCTGGCTGGTGCCGGCCGCTGGGTGCTAGCTGGTGCCGGCTGCTGCCGGCAAGCGGAAGACTGGGAGCCACAGAGGGAGCAGCTGCCGGAATGAGAAGAGTGGAGTCAGGTAAGGCGCTGTTACAGCTGAAGATAGCAGCCTAGGGGGGGAGGGGAACGTGACCGCTGAAAGTGCCTAGGGTGGCAGGAACTCCAAATATGGCCCTATGTAAGTGTGTCAATGTGTGAGTGTGCATGTGTTTGTGTGAATATGTCTAAGGATGTATGTGTGTATGTATGTGAGTCTGTGTGAATGTGCGGGTGTGTATATATGGGCTTGTCCACACACCTGTGCTCTCAGTATTTAGCGCTTCTGCGCTAAATACTTAGGCTTTGACAGAGAAGCGCAGGTGCGTGTATGCGGCCGCTTTCAGCAGACGCTGTCCCTGGTTACCCAATGTGTATCGTGGTAACCAGTTCATACAGCAGGCTGCATAGTGTGCGCTTATCCAGAGCGCACAGGAAAACACTGCAAGCAGCGTTTCCCTGTGCGCTCGGGATAAGCGGACAGTGGGCAGCCTGCTGTATGAACTGGTTACCATGATACACATCGGGTAACCAGGGACAGCGTCTGCTGAAAGCGGCCGCATACACGCACCTGCGCTTCTCTGTCAAAGCCTAAGTATTTAGCGCAGAAGCGCTAAATACTGAGAGTACAGTTGTGTGGACAAGCCCTATGTGAGTGTGTGTTTGAGCGAGAGAACAAAAGAACAGAGACCAGGACATTACTACAAGATGACAAGGGAGGGAACATTGCTTCAAGAAGGGGACCAGGATGGGGACATTACTACAAGACGGGGACCAGTTTGGGGGACATTAATATACAATGGGGACATTACTACATAAAGCAGATTAGGGTGGGAACATTCCTACAAGAAGATCATAATTTGTAATTTACTAGATTGAGCAAAAAATTCTGGTATTGCTAAAATGTCACTTAGGGTACCATTACACGTCGCAACATTGCTTGCAATTTCACTGGCAATTTGCTGGTTGCAGTGAAATCGTAGACATATTGTTCTATTTTGTTGCTGTGTACAAATGTAACAATGTGTCCATGATTTCACTGCAACCAGCAAACTGCCTGTGAAATTGCATGCAGTGTTGCGACGTGTAACGGTACCCTTAGTCCTACAAGCAATGCGGCCCCCCGATATCAATTTTTTTCTACGTGCGGCCCACCAACCCAACCGAGTTTGAGACCCCTGTCATAGAGTTTATGATAATTATCTGAATGACATGAGCAATCAGTCACTATGCAGAATTGTGACTGCTATCTTTACAGTAAGGTACCGGACGCATGTCGAAAGCCATATAAGAAGAGTAATGTTTAGAAATAACTGCATGAGTTGCATGAGTATGGTATATTCATGCCTTTACCCAATGCTCAGATAAATCAGAATGTGTTAATTTCACAAAGGTATAGAACAAAACTTTCCTTGACCCCTCAAGACTTCCCACTTGTATACTTCACTTCAAACAGACTTGGAAGACTGAAGGCGTTAGGTTTTCCACTTTAGCTTAAAATAACTTGTAGCGTTGCAGTTGCTGTGGAGCTAGAAGTCCCAGCACACCCTGCCAGACAGATGACTCATACACATTACAGTTGTAGAACTAATGTTCCCTCACTTATAAAAAGTGTAAGCAACTAAAGCATATGTTCACCTCCGTGCTCAGTATTAAAGCTCATATATTGAATAAATTTTCATAAAAAGTTAAGTAACTTTGTAAACATAGATTGAAGTTGCAGAATTCAGCACAATTAATCTGTTATAAGTAACCATGGTGCAAAATACAAACAGCTATGTGAAAAATGAATCTCTGCTACATGTAGCCTGCTGAGGTCACCTTGACCCTGGAAGTGGTCAGTGTTTTAATTGTACTAATGCCCAAAAGATGCATGTACATTTGAACTCATGGAGCCGGCCTTTTAACTGTTCTCCAAGCCGGCTGTCAGTTTGATAACCGGCACAGAGAATGGCCAAAACCCACTCCTGGGTGGTCAGCAAAAGGCCACCACCTGGAGACACATTGAACAGCCACATTACCTGGCCTAACAAAGCCACCCTGATGGTTTTGCCTAGACCACATGTCCCATCTGCCCCTGCTCTAATTATGCCACTGCTTTACTTTATCTATATGGGAATCACCAATGGGCCGATTGATTGACTGAGTGGTCTCGCACCATAATTCATGAACTCACCGTTACACCCTGTTAGCAAAGATCAGACCTAAAAAGGGTAAGCAATTCTGATTTTATTATGTTTCTCTATCACAAGCTAATGAGCTAATACACATTGAAAATGGAAAAAACTATTTAAATCTCAAGTGCCTTTATTCAATGACATCACAAGCCTTCCCTACTACAAAGCAATATGAAAAGAGCCAAGGCAGGAAACTGTCACTTCATCAACTGCTATATTTATAGGCTAGGCAGCTGGAAATGAGCCACATGACACTTATGAATTAGCATGGCATAAAAAAAGCTAAAAATAGTAATCTGATCACAGATTCTAGTGTAAAGACAAAATTATTTGGACAGCCCTTCTAATTAGTGAGTTTAGCAGCATCACCCATTACTAGCAAGTTCACAACATCAAGCACTCTACTATGCAATATACATCTAAAATATTAAGAAAAGAAAAATACTGTAGATTACAGATATTATGGACGCATCATAGTATACCTCTATTGCAATTAATATCTAATGCAGGGGTATTATTTGATGGTAATTTAATCTTCTGCACAGGTCAAATGCTAAGGAAATCCTAATAACATGAACCGTTTGCGACCCTTGAGGACTGGAGTTGCCCACCCCTGATCTAATGGCTCCTATTTTACAGCTGCCTTGGTTAATGTTAATGTAGAAAGGGTCACTCAAATTTTAGGCCTCATGCAGAAGAGTAGTCACAGTAGTCTTAACACTATATGAGGGGACCTCACACAGTAGGAAGGTCCGACTTACTTTATAATGCCCCACAGTAACACTACACATACCTAATAAAATAAAACATATCATATACCTACCTAATCCAGGATCCTGACTGGAAATTCTCAGGTGCAACAAAGCATTGATATCATATAGCAAGCGCATGCACAGGAGATCAGATTCCTGGCTTGGTGATGTCATTGTGACGCACTTTCAACGCATCAACCTTCTCATCATCCTGCTTAAATCAATCTGTAGTCTCCAGAAGGGAGAGCGTTAGTGAAAGGAGATCATGTTTCAGTGATCTGACGCAGAGCTTACCAATAGCAGTTAAGAATGGCAGGGGTTCCAGGTGGGTACCTATGAGTTAGAACACCCCTCCTGCCCCCACCCTGTAGCTATTATAATGATGTTAAGGGATTATCTGACATTGCAGTGGATCGTTTTACTTTGCTGAGTGCTGTAATAATGTAACAATGACTGTTCTAGTGCCTTATTCATGTACTGATGATAATTTTGATGATGTATTTCTGTATTAATGGTGTTTATGGTGCTGTATTTATGCTTTGATGGGTTGTTATGTGATGTATTCACATATGTTTCATGTACTGATGGTGCTCCTGGTGATTTATTCCGGCAATGATGGTTGTTCTGGTGCTATATTCATTTACTGGTGGTAGTTTAGGTACTATATATATACTGATGGCGGTTCTGATTATGTATCTATGTACTGATGGTAGTTTTGGTGATGTATTCATGTAATGATGATAGTTCAGATTATACATTGACAAACAAAAGGGTAATAATGTTTTGAACTTTTGACTTTCCTATATCACTATCCACTACAGCTTTGAGCGTTAGACTACCTTCATTTTACAGACAATCAGCTTGGCTACCTCATACATAAATTTGACTTGCAACTATTTAGCATTTGATTATTTATGCAGCTTCTTGATATGTCACTGCATTGTTACTGGTTTGCTCCTAAAGATCAAAATTTTATTTTTTATTATTTTGCTAATATTTTGTAAATCATTTGGCTTACAACACTGCCTGAATCCTAATGGGCATGCTTTCAATCACATTCAAGCATGGCTCAAGCAAAATCATAATTCTGGTCTCTTCTACACAGTCTTATTATTGTGCATACCGGTCGACTCACTTGGGTACGTATACAGCATTTCCTTCAACTCTACACACAAGTAATAGATTGAATTGAAGTCTGGGAGCTTTGGAGGTCAATCCAGCACCTCTACGTCATTGTCATTGGACCATTTTTATGGCATATGCTTTGGGTTATTGTCCTGCGTGAACATTATGTTGTCCTTTTCAGACCCATAGTACTCAAGTGTATGAAGTAATTTGTCTTGTAGGATACTTATATGTAGTTCAGCATTGAGACCACCATTACTCCTGGTCAAGTATCTAATGCATTTGGTTGTGAAACAACACCATATAATCAGGCTTCCTCCACTAAAATTGAAAGTTCCTTCAACTTTTCGATCCACTAGCTCTTTATTCCTTTGTCTATTGATTGTATTGTCATCACTCCCAATGACCACTTTCCAATCTTTTACTGTCCACTTTTAGTACTTCTTTGAAAACTTGAGACAACACTTCTTATGATATTATTGAAGTCAAGGCTTCTTCACTTTTTTCGGACCACCATTCCAGACTTGTGTAACATGTATCTTGCAGTGTAACATGCATTGTACAGTGTTTGCATATTGTCTATGATCTCACTATAACGATGCATACGAGCCACCACTGCTGTGTTTTTTGCGCCAGAACTGATAAACCTTGTGATGAGATGACTTGTTGACTCCGCTATTTTGCCTAGACATCCACCTCTTGGCATTTGAATGGATGAATGGACTTCATTTCATATTTTTCAAAAAGTCATGACACTCACATGATGCAGTTTGGCAATTTTCTTGGCTGAGAGACCACTATCAATTAACATAACTGGGTAATGATGTGTCAGGGCCCTTGATCCATCACTTACCTTTTGTGCATTATAGCCCTTTTCCAAAATGGTAGCTGTTACTTTGGTCCTGTTTGTGATCCTCCTTCCATGCCTTTATAAACCCTAGTTTGCCTTTTAGCCATTGTTCATGTATTCTGCTTTGAACCCCTGGCTCTTTGCTTATACTTCTATTGCGGTCAATCTGACAACTTTTTAATCAACTGTCCCAAGTGTCCTAAGTAGCCTAACAAGGTGTTTGCAGCGGTAGGGGAATATGATAACTGTGATAATGAACCAAACATCTCTGAATTTAGCCTACTGTTAAATGCTGTATTTAATTATTTTCCTATGACTACACCTTCCAGGGAGCTGAAGGAGAATAACTCACAGTATTTACTCTCTATTACGATTTTGTGTTTAGGCCATTGGATCTCTAAAACAGCTATGATTGATTGTGGTACAGGGGGTAATTTTATGTATATTTTGTTTGCTAAAGAACACAGTATTGACACACATAGAGCGTCTCCAATTACCATGGATACAGTGTGTGGGTTACTCTTAATTTCTGAGTCTGTTGATTAAGAAACTATCTCTTGCCATTTTGTTGGAGCCATATCATGAGGAGCAGCTTTCCTTCTTGTTAATCTCTTCTTATTTCCCTGCGATTCTAGGCATCCCTTGGTTGAATCTCAGAATCCGACTATCAACAGCTCAAAAGTCCCCGGATTTGGAATCTCCTGTATATGCATATGCTTTACCTTTCGTGTATAAATAATTTTCTGACAAAAGAAAGCACATCAGCTTCCTCTGCATAGCCATTATGACTGTCCAATTGAGTTGCTTCCAGGGGCAGCTATTCCTTTTAGTAAAAGATTCTTTGGCGGCACCTGAGCTTCAAGCCTTGAATGATTATGTTGAAGAAAATTTTAATAATAATAATAATCTTTATTTAATTAGCGCCAACATATTCCATAGCGCTTTACAATTCACAGGTTCTTATAGAAAGAGTTAAGAGAAACAATTATAAAAAAAAGTACAATAATTAGGCAACAATAAGGACGACCCTGCTTGTAAAAGCTTACAATCTAACAATGAGGTGGGGTTGACGTAAGATACAGGTGCTTATTTACAATGATGGTTCAGCCAATGTGAGGGGATAAGGAGTAGATAAAAGATGCATGAGTGGCCACCCGCCAATCAGTGTAGAGGTCTTGGGTCTGGTGGAATTTGACAGAGAAATTATGTTCAGAGCAATAATGAATACCCTATGTCTAAATGACTACGATTAGGGAGAGTGATAGGCTGCTCTAAAAAGATATGTTTTTAGGGAGCACCTTAATATGTGTAAGTTGTGGGTATTTCTAATTTCTTGAGGTAGAGCATTTCAGAGGATTGGTGCAGCTCGACAGAAGTCTTGGAGTTGGGAATGGGAGGTTCGGATTAATGCAGATGTTAGTCTAAAGTTGCTTCCAGAGCAAAGGGGACGGGTTGGGTTATAGACAGAGAAAAGGGTAGAGAGGTGGAGGTGCGGCACTGTGAAGAACTTTGTGGGTGAGAACAAGCAATTTGAATTTGATCCTATAGTGTATAGGCAGCCAGTGCAATGACTGGCACAGAGCTGAAACATCTGAGTAACGGTTAGCTAGATAGGTGACCCTGGCTGCTGCATTAAGGATAGACTGGAGAGGGGAAAGCTTACTGAGGGAGAGGCCAACTAATAAAGAATTACAGTAATCAAGGCGGGAATGGATCAGGGCCACGGTGAGGGTTTTAGTTGTTTCCATGGTGAGAAAGGAGCGAATTCTGGAGATGTTTTTCAGGTGCAAGTGACAAGAGTGGGTGAAAGTTTGTATATAGGAGGTGAAGGAGAGATCACCATCAAATATAACACCCGGCAGAGAGCCTGCTGCCTAAGTATTATCATGGTGCCGCACACTGAGAGGGAGATGTCAGATTTAGGGAGGTTGGTGGAGGGCGGATCATAAAAAGTTCAGTTTTGAAAAGGTTGAGCTTTAGATGGAGAGCGGACATGATATTAGAAACTGTGGTTAGACGGTCATTGGTGTTCTGTAATACTACTGGGTAAAGTCAGGGGAAAAAATGTATAGTTGTGTGTCATCAGCATAAAGATGGTACTGAAAGCCAGATCTGCTGATGGTCTGTCCAACAGAGGCAGTGTAGAGAGAGAAGAGGGCCAAGGACCGAACCATGAGGAACCCCAATAGTGAGAGGAAGAGGAAAGAAAGTGGAACCAGCGAATAATACACTGAAAGAGCGGTCAGAGAGATAGGAAGAGAACCAGGAGAGAGTGGTTTCCTTTATGCCGATGGAGTGCAGTATAGAGATTAGGAGATGGTGGTCAACTGTGTCAAAAGCTGCAGAAAGGTCAAGAAGAATAAACAGCGTTGTCACATTTTGCCATCAGAAGGTCATTGGTCACTTTGATGAGGGCAGTTTCTGTAGAATGTAGGGGGTGTAAACCAGACTGTAATGGATGTAGAAGAGAGTGAGTGGAGAGGAAATGGCTGAGGCGTAGTGTAGACCAGGCACTCTATGAAGGGGAGATTGGGGACTGGTCTGTAGCTATTTGTGCAGGACGTATCAAGAGAAGTTTTCTTTAATAATGGAGTAATGATAGAGTCTTTGAAAGAGGAATGGAAGATGCCAGAAGAGAGGGAGAGATTAAAGATTTTGGCTAGGTTAGTGGTGAAAACCAGAGAGAGACTGAAGTAGGTGTGAGGAAATGGGGTCAGTGATGCAACTAGTAACACGAGAGGAAGAGAGGAGCCAGGAGACTTCTTCTGTGACTTGGTCAAAAGTGGAAAGTGAGCCAGAGGGGATGTAGGGAGGGATGGGAGTAACAGCACTTGGAGGTTGGGATTTTCTGATAGATGTTTTCTATTTTCTCTGTGAAGTAAAATGCCAGATCATCAGCACAGAGGTCAGTGATAGGGGCCTGCAATTTAGGACTGAAGAGAGAGTGAAAGGTGTCAAAGATTTTCTTTGGATTGTTGGATAGTGAGGAGATCAGGGTGGTGAAGTAGGTCTATTTGGCGAGGTGAAGGGCAGAGTTGTAGGTTTTTAACATTAATTTATAATGAATAAAGTTTTCTGGTGAGTGAGTTTTCCTCCATAGGCATTCAGCACCACAGGAGCATCGCTGGAGGAATCGAGTTTTACTCTGTGTTTGGAGGTTCTGAGGGTGAGGGGCACTACTTGGTCCAGGGTGCTTCTGAGAGAATCATTGTAGTAATTTACTGCCAGATCGGGACAGGAGAATGAGGAGATTGAGGACAGTGAAGAGTGTAGAGAGTCTGTTTGAGGGTTAATATCCTGAAGATTCCTGAATGTGTGATAGGTAGGGGTGTGCTGGGGTGGGTGAGGATTTGTGAGTGTGAAGGAGAGAATGTTGTGATCAGAGAGAGGAAGAGGTGAGTTATTTAAGGAGGAGGTTGAACAGAGTCGGACAAAGACCAAGTCAAGGGTGTAACAATCTTTATGTGTCTCAGAGGTTGAAATCTGTGAGTGGCCAAGAGAGGTGGTTAGAGATAGGAGCTAAGATGCAGATGGGGCAGTTTATGGGAATGTTAAAGTCACCCAGAATAAGGGTTGGTAATTCTGAGGACATGAGGTGCGGCAGCCATGTGGAAAAATGGTCGAGGAAGTGAGTGGGTGACCCTGGTGGGCGGTATACCACCGCTACTCTGAGAGTTAAAGGGTTAAAAAAATATTTTAAAAAATTCAAATCATTCCCCTTGTTCCTGATTAAAAAATAAATAAATAAACATATTTGGTACTGCCATATTGATGAAAATTAAAAGAGTCAAGATAGATTAAAAAGTGCGATATATAAAAAGGCAATGCTATTCAGGTACATGCTACCCCTTATCAAGGCGTGTTTTTGTAAAGAGTAGGTGTAACTGCCACCAGTTTTGACCTAGTTAGTGGTCTAGATCATGCCGGGCACAAATATTTCAATAGCGTGGAATAGTGTGAGAAGTTAAAACTTAACTTTTACTAAACTCAAATTAAAAGACAAGAGTTGTCAAACCATACAACATATATAGAGCACAAGCGACAGTGCAAAAACCTGTGTAATGCTAAAAAAAGACCCTTCTATCACTCGGGGTCTATACAGAACCACCAGAAGTCCTGTCCATATCACCTAAGGACACTGGTTAGTATCTGTTTCTCTCTGTGGTCTAAACCCCACCATGTCAGGTTATCAATTAGTACAATCACTTCCTCGGTAGGTTTGACCGCATGTACCGATGTTAACAGCAGATATATCCCTATAAAAAAGGAACAATCTCACCCAGCTGTCTTCACCACTTCACATGTCATAGAGTCCTCAAAGCTCAAAGATGACCTTTTACCAGTGTCGTCCAGGCTTTATTAGGGCTCAGAATAATTATTAATCAGCCACCATGTCATCTGATCCGCTCCCTCTCCCGACGATTTTCAGATCCCTCTCCTTCAGGGGAGTCATGGTACGTATACAGGGATTGGTGCTTAATGAATAGCCATCCCTATGCAGATCATGGCAACGATGGTGTCTGTAATAGACAATAAATATCAATTGCAGTGCCACCAGGTTAGCCTGTATAACATGTGCGCAGCCTATATGCTGCATAGTTTAGTCCTTTGTAGGGTCTCAGGGACATCAACACTTACCCAGTCTGGCCCCCTCAGGATTTTGCAGCCGGTACATGCCACCGCCGCCTGGAGCTGCGCTTTTTCACATCTCCCGGGCGGTCACCTGGTGCGTCACGTGACCGGAAATGATGCTCGCGGCATCACGACACATCATTTCTGGTCTTCGGCCGGCGGTGGAATGCAAACATGCGTTCCACGCTCCACTTCCTGCTTCCTCTATACAGGAGGAAGGTGCCAAAGCCACTGGCACCTCCCCCTCTCCTGTGCTAGATCACTCTATCATAGCATCTGAGAGAAAAGCACCTTCTCTAACAGTAGAAAAAGTGCTTTTTAACCTAAGTGAGTGACAACCAAGTTCAGTCACATCTGTTTTGACACTATTAGTTGTGAATATTTATAAAGGCCAAATTCTCCCTAGAGCAGGGCTTCAGCAGATAGGCAGTCAGTATTACTTGCTACTCCAATAGAAGCGGAGGCTGAATTTTACATCTACAGAATGAAGGGAAAAGTTTATAGGGAATAGGAAAGCCTAATCCCATCTTACCACTGGCCCTATCTTTCCCCTATCCCTGCCTGTATGCGGAGGTCGGCACCCTAGGAGAAACGCAAGTGGTGTGCACCCCCACTCTTCGTCGACTTACCCTCCTACCTTTCCCTCCTCAACACCTTATAGAAAAGGGGAGAAGGACAAGGTCTCATTCAGACCATGAGGTGTCACAGTATCGAGGGTGAAGATCCAAAAGCATTCCTTCCTCAGGATCCTGCTGTCCCAATCTCCACCTCGAACAGGGGGGGGAATATGGTCTATGCCCATAAATCGGACACATTCCTCATCCCCTCCATGTACTGAATTGACGTGGCGTGCCAAGGGGGTGTCATATCTCTTCTTAATGTCCCTTTTATGTTCCCATATCCTCCTCCTCAATTCTCTTCGTGTCTTACCCACATACTCTAAGCCACAGGGACACTGGGCCCTGTATATCACACCTTTGGTCCTACAATTGATAAAGGATCTAATATCAAAGGTTTTCCCACTTACACCCCTAGGGTGACATACCGGAAATCAAGATCCCTGAAAGATAGACTGGTACATAGTCATATAACTACCCAAGGCATGTGCCACCCCCATATTTCACAGTTAAGATACTGTTCTTAGGCTTCCAAGCTTCTCTCCTACAAATCTAATGATGTTCATTACGGCCAATCGGTCCAATTTTAGTTTTATCACACCACAGGATGTCTCTAAAAATGTAGGTCTGTGTTTCTCTGTGCATTTGCAAAAATATACTTGCCATTTTTCTGGTTCTCTTGGAGTAATAATTTTTTCCTGGAAGAGTGGCCTTTCAGCCTATGTTGATACAGTACTTGTTTCACTGTAGTTAATGTGCAAATTTCTACTTCAATGAGCAATAAGAGGCTAATAAAGTACTCCTGATACTTTCTAGGGGTTAATCATGTTGACAAATTCCCTATACTTTAGAAGCTGGTACACAAGCGCAATTATCTTGACAGAAATATAACTCAAAAATATGTTACTCAAAATACAATGTAAGCATTGAAGCTATCAACTAAAGCTTTATTCAAGGCTTTCACAATACTGTAATTGCTGTTTTCAGCAGGTGATCACTTACATATGGGGTCCATATTTCATGAGAAGATATGTGCCTCTAAAAGGGTTGCAAGTATATAAAAGTAAAAATTCCCTTGAAAAATATTTTGGCCACTCACTAAGGATAAGAATAGATGTTTATTGATGTTTATGTTTCAATGGTGTGCAATACACTTGGACCAAGCTTTAACTAGTGATCCAAAGCTATAAAATACAAAATTACAAATAAAAAGATAAATCACATCTAAAGAAATAAATACAACTTCAATTTTGCATAACATCTCAAACCTATGGAATACTAGTAAATATAATTTCTTTGATTCCCTTTAGGCATGAGCATGCATGCTGGGCGTGGCTCGTTACTCCAAAGAGCATCATGGTGCTCTGCTCACTCGTTACTTGGTCAAATATTGTCAGGTGCTCGATCAAATGCTCAATTCCCTGCCCCGAATATTTCATGGCTTTTTAACAGCCAATTAACATATGTGGAATGCTTTATAAATGCAATAATGCCATAGTTATGTTGACTAATAGCATTACTGTGATTCACCAGCCTCAACGCATCACTGGGTCGATATAAGACCTGAGGGTGCGATGCTCGGCACACATTGACCCCCGGAAGTGTAGAAAATAAGCAAAGTAAGTCCCCTCCCATACATATTATACACTTGTGCCCTTTAGTGGCCTTCTTGGGGAACTAAAGGGTGTTTTTAGTCTGATTTAACCTAATAAATAATAAAAAAATGATTTGGGGCCCCTCCCATTTTTGATAAGCAATCAAGGTAAAGCAAGCTGCGTAGGCTGATATTATCAGTATGGGAAGGTCCATGGTTATCTATCTCTTCCCAGCCAAAATATACCAGCACACAGGCATCCTAGAACTGGTGCATAACATTAGGTGCACCAATTTTGGAGCGTTGTTCAGGCTCTTAACAATTGCCCTGGTTTGGGGCAATTAGGGTAATATTGATGTCAGCTGTGTAGTGTAAGCTGGCATCAAGCCCAGGGGTTAGTATCAGACACCCTCATTACTAACCCAGTAAATGTAAAGTGAAAAAACACACAGGAAAAATAGTTTATTAAAATAAAGACTCCACCACACTATCCCTCATTCACCACTTTATTATTTTTTAAATTACACTAAGCTTCAATGTAATCCAAAGTTGTAGTGGTCCCACAATGTCTATCAAACCTGTACTCCAAGCTATAATTTGAAGTACAGATTCGGACACTCCTGGTCAGCGCTGTGAGAAATCCATGTCTGGTATTCACCAGGAGTTACCTATGGATCTTCTAGAGCTGTTTTGCTTGCCAATCTACCACAAACCCTGAAGAGATTCCTGATGCCGACAAAGTCAATGAGAATCTTGAAGTGTCATGGACATGTTGCTTATTTCTGACTTTCATATTTGGTGCAGAAAAAAAATCTGAATTTCCTTATGGACTTTTATTATACTCACTGCTCAAGTCGAGCACCCGTGTAGTCGACATACTGGATTCAAGTAACAAGCATTTAAGCATATTAGTGCTTCCTAATTCCCTTACCATGATTGAATTGATCAACAAAATTCCAGAAATAATGAGTGCCAATGGGAATTTTTCATGTACTCTACTATGTAAATGTATTAATTCCCATAAAATGTCAATTCCTTAACTTTCTCATAAATATGTTAAGAATAACATAGAAAGGTGATAAATAGATGACCAAGACACCTTTGATAGCAGATTGCCTAAATAAATAAAAAACAATTAATTTATTTCCCCACTAGAGATGAGCGGACCCGTGCAACCTTGGATTCTAGGGGTTCAGTTGGACTTTTTATAAAGTTTGGTCCTAGACCCAAATTTGGCCTGAACCTCATTGGAAGCCACCAATTGTGCAGTTCAGATTTCCACGCACATACAGCCAGACATGAACAAAGCACCCTCGGGGCAGGAAGGGTGGGGTTTTGACATTTTTTTTGGTACACACAACATTTCCCCAGTGGGATCCATTCAAGCACTGCATGCAAATGGCTCACAGTGGGCCGAGCGCAAAGCACCCGACCTCTGAACCTAAACACTGACATTTTTTGTAAAGTCTCTGTTCGGTACAAACACTGAACTTTAAAGTTCAGTTTTCTCATCCCTACCCTTGACAGACAATTATTTAATCCTAGTAAAGGTATGATTCGTTAGACACAATAGTGAAGTATATTATGCTACTGTATTTGACTAAAAAGATGAACATTGCTAGAAAAGTTAAAATAAGTCCAAAGGAGTTCAAAAGCAGTCCAAGGTTTAGTATTTTGGATTTGGTTTGCCTACTTGATGTAAATGGCTATGATGAAGGCATAAGTGAGCACAGATTTTTCAGGTATTTGCAAGAAAGTCCCAATGAAGTCATGAAAAGGGACTATGGCATGGTGTAAACCAAGGGGGGCATAGAAGACCATTGTAATAAGGCACAGAGTCTCTATAAACACGGTGCTATATAAGTACTTCTAAGGAGCAAAGGAAAAAAGAAACTGTATCTAATAAACAAAAGCCCTGCACACTTGAACATCAATAAAAGGAACTCATGGCCCAAAGGCATACTACATGTACTCTAGATATTATAAACAATTTGTGAGGTTACCTACAAGGTTTATCCATAAACATGAGACACTGGACAGCTTTAAATTTTCCCCTATAGAGTTCCACGGGGTGCTTACAGCTGCCGCTCACAGTATGATGAGTGGTGATCTCAGCAGTGATTGTAATTGTAAACGCACACACCCCTATGACTGAAAGATAGCGGCACCAATGTGAAAAATAGTTTTTTTTTCTCCTAGTATCAGCAATTTCATTAAGGCAACCATACAGCCATGTACCATTATTTCCCTGCAGATTAACAATACATCTTTAGGTAAACAGTGTTTTCAAGATGACTGGTTCTCATTAGAGCAGGATTGGGCAAGTAATTTTTCTGAGGGGTCAAATGAGAGACTGTGACTGTTGTGGGAGGTTGAATCAATATGCTGATATGAATTTAGCTCAATTTAAATATGAACGGATTAATTGTAATTATTCTTTTATATAAATATTATTTGTATCGCTTAATGTTGAGCAGAATTAAGTATGCTGACATCCCTCTTTTTACAGTATGAGCACCCTTTAATGCAGTATGAGTTCCCATACAGCACCCTAAATACAGTATGACTCACAACATAGCTCCTATACACAGCCCCTATGCACTATATGAGCCCTTACAAAGCCTCTTATATAAAGTATGAGTCCCCACATAGCCACTCTGTATACAGTGTGAGCCCCTACATAGCCCCTCTATGTAGTGTGAAGCCCCCATATTGCCTCCTATAAACAGTATGAGCCCCCACATACCAACTATATACAGTATGGGTCTCCAAAGTGTATTAAATATAATAGAAGCCTGTACATAGCCTCCTAAATACATTATGACATCCACATAGCCTTCCATACAAAACATGAGCTCCACATAGCCTCCTATAAACATTATAAGCTCCCTCATAGCCTCCTATATACTTTATGAACCCCAACTAGCCTCCAATATACAGTATGAACTACACATAGCCTCCTATATACATTATAAGCCCCAAATAGACTCCTATATACAGTATGAGCACTTGCATAACTTCCTTTATACCTTAGGAGCCCCACAAAGCCTCCTTTATACAAAACAAGCCCTGCATAGTCTTCTAAATACATGATGAGCCCTACAAAACCTTCAATAAACAATATAAGCCCCATTTAGCCTCCCACATATAGTAAAATCCCTAAGTAGCCTCCTATCTACATTATGAGCCCCCACATAGCCCCCAGGGCACAACAGTCAATCATAGACATTGTCAAAGAGAGCGGGCAACTATGATTGGCTGTTGGAGGCAGAAATTGAGCAATTTTGCCTGATAAGATATGTTACAAAGTTGCCTGTTTTCATGCACAATATTATTTTATTCAATAAAAATTAAACGACAGTTACACTTCTAGTGTTTATAGGATTTCTAACTTTAGGATCACAATATTTTCACATTTAGCAATGCTGTATTATAATATCTAGGACATAGTGTGATATAAATGTGTAATGAGAAAAACAAGCGTCTATATGTATTTAATACTATATAAATCATGCACTATCTTTCAGATTGTGATGTACAGGGCAAAGTTTATCTTAAGTATGCATAGTAGCTATGCCAGTAGTCTACATACTATTTTGTAATATTACATCTAAGTCTATGCACTTACTAATGGAATTCTACTTGCACAATTAAAGCAAAGGGTAACCATTTGAATACATGTTATTTTGCATTTCAGAAACTGAGAAAATTGCTGTTAGAAGGACAGACCCTATAATGCCACAGGTACAACATATAATATTTTTTGCTCCATACAGAGGTGTAATGATGGCGGACACAGGGGTTGTGACCATGACGGGCCCAGGTGGCCCTGCATCAGAACCTGCATCAGCCAGATGTGCTTTCCCTGTGGGGACGAGGTTATACAGTACAGCGCACAGAATTCAGAGAACTGTTAGATCTGTAACAAATAAAATAGCAACTTTATAAAAACTCCATCAAGAAGCCAAGTAAGTGACACATTGCAGGAATCAGTGTCTCTATCCCTACATCACTCCGCTCTCAGATGGGACAGGAAAATCCTAAGGCAGACTCCCTTTTAAGAGACGCTTTAAATGATGGAGTAATAGCCCAGTAATGCATTTGCTATGCACATTATACATAGTACATGCAATATATGTAATAAGGATGACCTAAAATAACAAACACTGAGTTCATTACAATCCATATTTCTTGGGATGCTGTGGAGATGTGCATGTGCACTAATCATATTTGTCATGCATGCCTTCCCATACATTTTTATGTTATAACCAAGCCATAAAGTAGATCAAAGCCATATGTACTTGCTGATGTGCTGATCTAATAAGTTGGAAATATTAAAAATAATTCAGCGTTTCGTCTTATTTAAGAAAACAATGGCATAAAATCTAGCAGTAATTCCAGTACAAGAGCGGAGATCACAGACATTACAAGTCCCTTTTGGAATGTCTTATGTGCTTAGAAGTATCCAACGTAGGAAGCGTGTTAGTGTAACCTTGCAGTACGTGCATAAGTACACACTATTAGGATGGCCTGCCAAGGGACAAAGGGCAAATCTACTACAGCACATTGCATTATGGATTTAGATATTACTTTTTGCCTTAGGCAGCAAAAATACTAATACTAACCCTGCATGCAGCCTGATATTCTTAATTCTGTAACTTATACTAATTGTTCACTTTAGTTCAATTCACATTACTCTATTGGGCGTTTTCATACCTATTTTCCATCCTTCATCAGTGCAGTTAACATTTGATTATCTCCCATGCATTGAGCTTTGCACAGTATAGCTCAGTGATAAATGAATGCTTCATGTGCCATTGTACAATTCCAAGCATTTTCAGGTCTGTTTAAGTATAAACACTAATCTCCAGTCCGCACATTCATTCCACCTCACTTGCGCCTGCAGCTATTTTTGCATTCTACCAATAGTAGATAGCACAGAGAGAGAAGGACTCCAGCGATCACAGAAAAGCCCATAGAGGTAGACATAGGAAGAGCAGCTACTTTATTAATCCAAGTTCAAAATATCAGACATAAAAAAAAACACCTCATAAAATGCAACCCCCCCCTAAAAATGACACGTTTCAGCAGTGCCTCAGTCATGACTCTTACTACGTCTACCTCTATGCGCTTTTCGGTGATCGCTAGAGTCCTACTTTCTCTGTTGCATTAATGCCCAAGCCAGAACCTTCTCCATGCTGAACCAAGAATCCGACTGTCAACCGTGAGGGAGCTGATATCTCTTTCCTTTGTATTCTACTGGTACATAATACTTATAAGAAAGAAATGATCTTTCATGTTTCATAAATATAGTGAGATATGCTAAGAAATAAATGCAGGGCAGCTGATCATTGCACCTTTTAAGATCAAAGGCAAAAACAGGCATAAATAGCATTATTGAAGACTTGCATAAACACAGCAAACCCAAAAAATGGTCCATATTCTTATTATTAATGATTTATTGTCAGCACAGAAGAATCATTATACAAATATCCAGCTATGGCTTCCTCAGTAGAGATGGACCCTCTTTCTTTACCACGTTACTTCTATGTGTCATTGCTGGATGATCGGCACCATTCTCCAGCCAGTTCATTCAGATAGCTTTGGTTTATAGAGTAACATTGTTCTCATTTTTTTTATCATAACTCAGTAGTACACATAAAGATTAAAAAACATTGTAACATACCAACTTAAAGAAACCTGATTCTTCCTCCACCTGAACGGATCTTTTACTCCTGAAATTCTCAATTCACATGTAAATGTTGTCTTCTGTGAATAGAAATGTTCCCAGTGCTGAGGTAGGTGACAATTGGTGATTACAAAGGTCTATGGAGAACTGGCGCCGTCTTCCTCTACCTCCTCCATCCTAGTCTCTCCATAGAATATTATAAGCACCAAATGTCTTCTCCTAGATCAGTAATGGTAAAATCTGTCTTCACTGAAAAAGGATTTTACTTAGTTTACAAAAGATAAAACTAGGAGAGGAAAGAAGCAAGTTTCTCTGTTAAGATATATTAGAAAGTTGCTTATTTTTGTGTGTACCTTTGATTTATGAAATAAAAAACAACAGTTATGTTTTAAGCCAGGGATCCCCAACTCCAGGCCTCAAGGGCCCCACACAGTGCAGGTTTTCAGGATTTCCTTAGTATTGCAAAGGTGGTAATTGAATCACCTGCACTGGGGATGATTCTAATACTAAGGAAATCCTGAAAACTGTTTGCGGCCCTCGAGGCCTGGAGTTGGAGATCCTTGCTTTAAGCACAGGAACATTCACTTTGAACTCCTGCCTTTTGAGAACAAGGCACACTTAAGTGATGGTAATCATAAGTGATGATAAATTAGAGAAGTCGCTTTCTCCCTTGCATTGTATAGAAGATCAGATAACCAGCACCACTCATTTATCACAGATATTTCAAAACCCATTAACTGGAGCATTCTCTGTGGTAATAAGTTATGGTTTGGTGTCAAACAGAAATGACATCGCTTGTAGCAAATACAGGTGCATTTCAATGAATTAGAACAGCATAAAAAGTTAATTGATTTCAGTAATTCAATACATAAAGTGAAACACATATTATATAGTCATTACAAACTGAGTGATCTATTTCAAGTGTTTACGTCTGTTAATGTTGATGATTATGGCTTACAGCCAATGAAAACCCATAGATCATTATCCCAATAATTTAAAGTAGGGAGGATGAAGGGTCAGAGACATAAAATATTACCTAAATAAGTATCAGAGGCTAACTTTGTGTGGTTATGAGACTCACATCCACTATAAAAGCATATCACGGCTGCTGCAGTCCCCAGTGTGGTGCATATAGAGTAGGGAGGATGAAGGGTTAAAACTGCGCTCACGTATTCTACGAAACATCAAATGTTGACTTTTGAGTTAACATGTTTCAGGACTCCTGGCCCCTTCCTCAGGCAAATTAATATCATATTGTCATGTTTCAGACATTTCTGGGAGGCCTGAAACTCGTTGACTAATAAATCAATCATATATTAACCCTTTGATGACTTATGGAATGTAGCAGCACCGTTTTTAACCCTTAATCCTTCTACTTTAATTTTCTAAGATAACGACCATTGGATTTTCATTGGCTGTAAGCCATAATCATCAACATTTACATAAATAAACACTTGAAATAGATCACTCTGTTTGTAATGACTCTATATTAAATATGTGTTTCACTTTTTGAATTGAATTACTGAAAAATGTACTATTTGATGATATTCTAATTCATTGAGATGCACCTGTGTATCTTTGATTACTGGTAGAAGTAAAGACGTTTAAAAAATGGTTGAACATTGATATTATATAGTTGCAACTCTCTCCATACTAGCACTTGTTAACCCAACATTAAGAGGAGGTGACTAAAAATGTAAACTCTTTAACAGAGGAACTTTTGGATGTTATCCCTCAATACAACCATATCATAAGGTCTCGACCAAAACAAGAACTTATTTTACTTTATTCATTCTCCCTGATTTTTATTTGTTTCATACTTCATATATTTCTTGAATATAAGTTTATGTATAGATTTTTTATATTATATATTATGTCATCAGGTTCTCTTTCCACTAATTTCTTATACTTGTGTCCAAATAATTGACTTCAATAATACAAAGCAGAACCTGAAAACCCATCTCTTTAGAAAAGCCTACAGCCTGCAATGACCATGGTGCCACCGCACCATCACTGCACCCGGCGCTCCACCACCGCCACAGCAGACCCATCCTACAGTCTCCCTCCCCATTGCCCTGTAGAATGTAAGCTCCCAAGGGTAGGGTCCTCTCTCCCCTCTGTAACAATCTGTCACTGTTAGTTTGTTCATTGTATTTATAACTTGTTTGTATGTAGCCCCTTCTCATGTACAGCACCATGGAATCAATGGTGCTCTATAAATTATTATTATTATTATTATTATTATTAATTATTATACAACCTGTGTTACTTCACATGACTTGTGTGGGTTTTAAAAAATATGAAAAAAAAAGTTCAAATCACCCCCATTTATCACATTAAAAATTATGATAATTAAAACAAATAAAATTACACATACTGTATATAGTATTGCCATGTTCAGAGCTCTATGAAGATATAAAAATAATTAACTCAACTGGTAAAAAACATAAATGAAAAAAATTAAAGAACACCTGGATTACATTTTTTGATCACTGCAAAATCCCCGCAAAAAGCTGTAAATCATCAAGAGGTCATATCTATCCCAAAATGACATCAATAAAAATGTCTCGACCCACAAAAAATAATCCATCACACAGATCAATCTGCCAAAATTGGAAATGTTACAGGTCTCCGAAAATGGTGACACAACTCCAAAAATGTTCTTTATACAAATTTCTGTTTTTTTTCTCCACCAAAATAATTACAATAACTGGACATGTTTGGTATCGCCGTAATCGTACTGAGGAGAATCATATTTCCAGGTAATTTTTTTATTACATATTGCAACTTGTAAAAACAATTCCTGAAAAACAATATTAGGGTCCTTTCACATCAGCGTTTTACACTGATCGCGGCAGTTGCGGTAAAAAAACCGCAACTGCCGCGATTACCGCATAAAGGCCGCACTTGCGGCACACTTGTGGCAAGCCCCATGCAATGTCTATGGGGCTTGCGGTAAGTGTGCGGCAGGTGCGGCAAGTGCGATATAAAAGGTGTCCTGCTCTGTAAGTCATGTGCAAAACAACTACATTTTGGACAATAAGAAAGAATTCCAGAAAACACTTTTATAATAGTAGAGAGCTTTGCCGTTGTGTAAGAACTCTGTATTCTGCCAGGTTAATAGTTAATATCACCATAGCACATAATAAAGTAAAACTTGGTAAATACCTTGGAACTGGTAAAATTAGGATTAATGTAATGTTTGGATTCTTGCCACCTTACATATTGCCTGCCTCCCTCCATATTGATCAAGTCTTTTCATGTTCTTCAAGAAAGCACTTTATCCCGCGTGTTTATTTTCATGTGTGAAGCACTTCTCCCCTTTCTGTGCTGATTTGTAATGACTGTAAGAGGCTGTGTACACAAATACCTTTGTATAAGGTTTATCATATTTACAAAGGCAAATATTGGACTCTTGGCATGACATTAAAGGATTACACAGCATCGGGAAAAGGTACAAGGAGAAAATAGAGATCAATGGAATTATTATAACATGAGACTTACCACAACAGCCACAAAATTAAATCTAGAGGGAACTCTGACAAGGAGAAATGTAAAAATCCACAAAAAAACAAGTTTTTATATTTTCTGAGAGATAAAACTTTTGAAATAGGCAGTCAGACTAGGATAACCCTACGAATCAGTCTGAGATAATTCTGATCTTCTATTTTGAAATGACCTAATTTTGACCAGTAGTGTAATTAAGGGGTTGTCCAGTTTAAAACTGATAATTCTGCTGTCACCCTGTTGACTGCAGACTTATCAATCCTCTTATTGACCGTGCTGAGCACCGTGAGGTTTTTCCAGTTTCTAAGCCAGTTTTGGCCAGCAATTATTTGGTATGCATTATAAATTAGAACTAGTGGGTACAGCCTTATGTGAGACAGTGACCAGGGTGATCTGTGATGGCCAGTATATGTCTCCCAGGTTGTGCTCCCTCCACGTATAGGAAGCACTCCACTCCGGGTTCTTGGAGGATTCCCCAGATGTAGGCAGGGGGTTGAAAGGTAGACTGGAATACAGGGTGTGGTTCTTTGTGTGGAACTTTGGTCTGAGGGAAGACAGATGAGGCTAGTGAGCGGTCAGGTTAAGACTGTGAGAGGTTGTGTGCTGATACAACATGGCCTAGCCCGGAGGGTTGATCTCGGTGAGACCTGGACCGGAGAGAACCCATGATAAGGGACAGTGTGCCAATCTTATGGTCGTATGAAGTGTACCCGGCTGCGTCCCGGAACCCGGAGGTTTGTGCATAACCTGGCTGTACCAATAAACCCGTGTGCTGTGGAAACAATTACCCGGGTCACTGCCTTTTGTATTGACAACCCCGGCATCATGGCGCTACCTCACATATGGTGGAGAATGCGGGCATGGCAGCCCAGTGAAGTGTAGCAACCCGGTCGCTAGTGGCAATGACCTGGTGAAACCTAATCGGGCATGCCCAGTAGTACATGTCCCTGATTCGAGCAGCCAAGTTTCAGTACAAACCCGCAGGCAGCATGGAAGACCTGCTCAAGCACCTGGTGCAGGCTCAGCAACAGCAGTAATAAATACACCAGCAGGCTCAGCAGCAGAACAAGACCCAACAGGAGATGGATCAGCTCATGATCCGACAACTGGACCTCCTGACCGCGGAGCTCCGGGCCAGGCCAGCGGCTTCATCCGAGGACCAGGCGAGGAGTACAGCGTTAAGACAGCGGTAAGGCGAGCGTTGCAAAAGATGACACTGGGGGATGATATGGAAGCTTTCCTGACTGTGTTTGAGCGGGTAGACGAGAGGGAGAAACTGCCGACCGACCAGTGGGTCGAAGTATTGGCGCCCTATCTGACTGGTGATCCCCAAAAAGCGTATCTGGACCTCTGTACCGAGGACGCCCTGGATTACAGAGCCCTGAAGGATGAAATCCTTGCTCGGTTGGGGGTGAATACAATAAGTATGAGCTCAGCGGGTAAACTAGTGGCTCTTTGAGGAAGCCAAACCCGTACGCTCCCAGGCTTACGACTTATTGCATTTAGTGAAAAAGCGGTTGTAGCCTGAGACTCTGAGTCCTGCGCAAATGATGGAGAGGGTGGTCGTCGACCACTTCATGCGCACTCTTTTAATTTCAATACAAAGGTGGGTGGGACAAGGTGACCTGAGTACCCTGGATCAATTAGTGTGCCTGGTGGAGCGACATGTGGCTACCCAGGGCTTGATACGGGACACTGGGACTTTGCGTGCCACCCGTCGGTCGGCCTCCTCCAAACCCCAAGCCAAGGACCCCTCCCACCGGAACCTGTGAAGGATTCTGACCCTGTCCCGCAGGAGCCCTCTCCCGCTGCTCCAGGGGTCCGAAAATCCCTGTACCCTAAAGGGAGTCACTTTCCTCATTAGATATTGGCGGTGCAAGCGGGTGGGACATATAGGTATCCAGTGTCCACTCACCACGGAGCCCATGGACTGCGGGTATACTCGGCGGGGGTCAATGTATGCACAGTCGGTGTGTCCAGCCGGCCTTATTACTCCGGGATCTGATCTGCATTTATGCCAAGTACAGGTGAACGGGTGCCAGGTGACAGACTTGTTGGATTCGGGGAGCTTAGTGACCCTCGTGCGGTCAGCCCTAGTCACTGGGGTGAAGGACACCGGGCATACCGTGGGGGGTGGTATGCATACATGGGGACCTCCAAGACTACCCTACGGGGGTGGTCACCATTACGGCTCCGTGCGGACAGGTACAGCATGAAGTGGGACTGATGACCAGCCTACCCTATGAAGTGATCCTGGGGAGGGATCTGCCTTTTTTCTAGACTCTATACAAGGGACCCACCAAGACACCTCAGATATACCATATCAACCTGTTGAAACTATGGAAGGAACGGGAAGGCATGATGGCTGACCTTCCTCCGGCTCTCTCCTCTTCAGGGCATTCATCCCCGGGTCCAGCGACCCCCGGGGAGAATGAGCCAGAAGTAAAGATAGGAGACGGCCTCACCAAGCAATAGAGGCGAGAGGCCAGAAAGTTGGTTCAGCAGAACCCGGATGTCTTCTCAGATCTGCCCGGTAGGACAAACCTTATACAGCATGATATTGTCACCGAGACAAGCCATCTCAGAGGAGGTGAAAAAGATGCTCCACTTAGGGGTGATTGAAAAGTCTAAGAGTGAATGGGCCAGTCCCATTGTACTAATACCCAAGCCGGATGGCTCCTTACGATTCTGTAACGACTTTAGGAAGCTCAATGAGGTATCCAAATTTGATCTTTATCCCATGCCCCGGGTGGATGAGCTGATCGACAGGCTGGGACAGGCGCGGTATTTCATTACGCTCGATCTGCCCAAGGGATACTGGCAGGTGCCACTGACGGAGTCAGCCAAGGAGAAAACCGCTTTTGTTATGCCTGAGGGTCTCTTTCACTATGTCATCTTGCCTTTTGGTTTACATGGCGCCCCGGCCACGTTCCAGAGGTTGATGGATCTGGTGCTGAAACCCCATCAGGCATATGCATCAGCGTACCTTGATGACATCATTATCTATAATACCGAGTGGCAGACCCACCTGGTTCAGGTACAGGCCATAGTGGATGCGCTCCGTACAGCCGGGTTGACGGCCAATCCCAAGAAGTGTGCTTTGGGGCTCATGGAAGCCCGCTACTTGGGGTATGTGATAGGCCAAGGAGTGATTAAGCCCAAAATCAACAAAGTTGAGGCAATCCAGAAGTGGCCTCGACCCCTGACCACGAAGCAGGTCAGGGCTTTCCTAGGTATCGTGGGATACTACAGACGGTTTGTCCCCAATTTCGCTGGACTGTTGGCACCCTTGACGGATCTTCTCAAGGGTACGAAGTCCGTCATGGTATGCTGGACTCCGCAGGCCGAGGACTCCTTCCGGACCTGAAGGGGGTCCTGTGTAGACAGCCCGTTCTCGTCAACCCTGATTTTCAGAAGGAGTTTATTGTGCAGACGGATGCCTCGGAGGTCGGGCTGGGGGTGGTGCTGTCCCAGGTGTTCCTGGGGGAGGAACACCCCATCACCTACTTGAGTAGGAAGCTCACCCCTCTCGAGCTGAACTATAGCGTTGTGGAGAAGGAGTGCTTGGCCATCAAGTGGGCCTTGGAGTCCCTGCTCTATTACCTGTTGGGACGGCAGTTTCGGCTCGTGACGGACCACTCACCGCTGGTCTGGATGAGGTCTGCCAAGGAACGGAATGCCCGGGTCACACAGTGGTTCCTTTCCCTGCAGAACTTTCAGATTACGGTAGAACACAGAGCCAGGAGGTGGCAGGGCAACGTTGATGCCTTATCTCGTGGCCCGTGTTAGGTGTCTGGAGTTCAACCCCGCACGCTTGAACTGAGGGGGGCATATGTGAGACAGTGACCAGGATGATCTGTGACGGCCAGTATGTATCTCCCAAGTTGTGCTCCCTTCACATATAGGAAGCACTCAACTCCTGGTTCTTGGAGGATTCCCCAGAGGTAGGCACGGGGTTAAAGGTTGGGCTGGAATACAGGGTGTGGTTCTCTGTGTGGAGCTTCGGTCTGAGGGAAGACAGATAAGGCTAGTGAGCGGCCAGGTTAAGAGTGTGAGAGGTTGTGTGCTGACACAACATGGCCTAGCCCGGAGGGCTTGATCTCGGTGAGACCTAGACCGGAGAGAACCCATGATAAGGGACAGTGTGCCAATCTTATGGTGGTATGAAGTGTACCCGGCTGTGCACCGGAACCCGGAGGTTTGTGCATAACCAGGACTGTATCAATAAACCCGTGTGCTGTGGAAACAATTACTACCTCACACTTACTTAATACAAGTGTATGAAGCGGGTGCATCCGACTATTGGGAGCGGCTATCTGGTGGGCGTGGCCTTGTTCCATACATTGTATGGAGCAAGACCATGCCTACTAGTCGTGTTGTTGCCGGGAACACGCATATCGCATAATTGAGCTCCATTACCGATTTAGAAAACACAAATTCTTGCAACGCACAGTGAGTTCAATGGGAGTATTGAGAAGTCTGCAGAAACATGTAGTGACTGCAGGATTATCAGTTTAGATCAGACAACTCCTTTAAACTATTCTGTACTAGGTTGATAGATATCACAGTAAAGTTAAAGGAAAACTCACATGTAACTGCTATCATTTTCTAATTCCTCCCTGTAAGCTCTCTCTATTTACGGTATGTATTTCTTTTATTTATGTTCCCCTCCTATATTCTGTAAACTTCAAATAATGAGAATCATTCCATCTATCACTCACAGTGAATGATCCACTTAGTTCTCTGCTGTCCACTCCCCATGCATGAATATGCATGTCACATCACTGCACAGGAGATCACTGGGGGAGGGCTGTATTCTTCTCTCTGCTCTCTGTGTGCAGCATCACAATAGGGGAACTAAAACACAGAAACTGTCACAGCACAGCAGGGTATCTGCTTTACAGAAACAAATGGAGTCTAGATCAGGCAGACGTGCAGTAGCTCTCTCCCTCCGTTGTGATATCAACTGAACAGACCTGTAAGTGAAACCTGACACTGCACTGTTAGCAATTTGGAGGAGGGAGGAGAGAAGAGAGAGCTGTTGAGAGGGCATCCATAATTACATGACAGTTTATATCGCACAGGACTAATCACCTCTGCTTATAATGGTACAGGACTAATGCAGCAGCTCTCTGCAAGGTCTGACAATGCTGATAACATGGAAACTATAAACAGTACAATAATGATTGTACATGTTTTTAAGAGGTCTGCCTGGGCCCTATTCAAGGGTAATATTAGTATGATACTGAAAATGACCAGACAGTGTCCCTTTAATGATACACTCAGATTTGCCCAGTGTCGATTTTAGCTCTGCTGCATCAGTACGAAATCTGAATATTCAGTAAAACATGAACGAGATATTGCAAAAGTAAATCAGGAGACATCACAGTCTATGCTACTATATGTTTATCTACAGGGGCTGACTCCCCACCAATTCTGCCAAGTGCAGAATTCCACCAGCACAGAGCAATCACAGACCCCTCCAGCCAACAATTCTGCATCATCACATTGATGGACCAGCTACTTCTCTTCCACTCTGCTCAGTTGACATGATTCAGATTGACAGCCGACTCCCCGCTACCTAACTGACTTGATTTATGATGGAGACACAGAAACACTCACTCATTTGTTAAAAATAAGTAAGATAATGTTTTACTTCACAAAAAGAATCAGCTACAAGCCACTGCTATATCATTTATGTAATGACTTATTCTTTTCTCCAGCCCACTACGGTATGATCAGGCCATGTCCCTGTACGATCAGATACCACCATTGCACAGTACATAGAAGAGACATATATATAAGATTGTCTAAACACAGAAAGTTTTTTAATAAAGCAATTGTGGATATTATTATTATTTCAGAATCTATTGGTAAAATTATACTTTGTTCATGAAAAAAAATTGTAAGTTTAACATATTTTCTTAGTTTCCCTAGGAGACTTGAACCTACAAAGGTTTGATCACTTGTACGTATGCCTTGAGTATATGACTGCACCTTGTTCTACTGGCTGTTAAACTTGTATTCTCTTGCACTACAGTATATGTGACATTGCTTTATTGTTATTGTTTCTGTCATTCATTTTTTTTTTATATGTGGAGTCAATGTGTTACTGGGTGCATGAATGCGAGTTCTCAACACAAAATAAGCTAAAATAACCTGCACCACAGAGAACCACCAACTCACTGCACCTCAATGGCTATACAGGCCGCTGGTCTATAAAAGGCCTAAAGATAAAGTCATAGTGTCTATCACTAAGAACAGAACCAGGATGATTGACATCATTAACCCCTTCACCCCGGGCCTATTTTGACCCTAATGACCAGGCCATTTTTGTCAATTCTGACCAGTGTCCCTTTATGGGGTAATATCTCTGGAACGCTTCATTGGATCCGAGCGATTCTGAGATTGTTTTTTCGTGACATATTGGGCTTCATGTTAGTATTAAATTTAGGTCGATAATTTTTGCGATTATTGGTAAAAAAATTAAAAATTTGGCAAAATGTTTGAAAATTTTGCAATTTTCAAATTATGAATTTTTATTCTGCTAAACCAGAGAGGTATGTGCCACAAAATAGTTAATAAATAACATTTCCCACATGTCTACTTTACATCAGCACAATTTTGGGAAAAAAAAATTTTTTTGTTTGGACGTTATAAGGGTTCAAAGTTCATCAGCAATTTTTCATTTTTCCAGCAAAATTTACAAAACCATTTTTTTTTGTGACCACATCACATTTGAAGTCCCTTTGAGGGGTTTACATGACAGAAAACACCCAAAAGTGACACCATTTCAAAAACTGCACCCCTCAAGCTACTCAAAACTACATTCAAGAAGATTATTAACCCTTCAGGTGCTTCACGGGAACTAAAGCAAAGTGGAAGGAAAAAATGGTAATTTTAATTTTTCCAACAAAAATGTTCTTTTAGCCTCAATTCTTTCATTTTCACATGGGCAACAGGATAAAATGGATCCTAAAAATTGTTGGGCAATTTCTCCTGAGTACATCGATATCTCATATGTGGTCATAAACCACTGTTTGGGCACACGGCAGGGCTCAGAAGGGAGGGAGGGCAATTTGACTTTTGGAGCTAATTTTCCGTTCAAAAAGTCAAATGGCGCTCCTTCCCTTCTGAGCCCTGCTGTGTGCCCAAACAGTGGTTTATGACCACATATGAGGTATCGGTGTACTCAGGAGAAATTGCCCAACAATTTTTAGCATCCATTTTATCCTGTTCCCCATGTGAAAATGAAAAAGTTTAGGCTAAAAGAAAATTTTTGTAGAAAAAAAAGTACTTTTTCATTTTTACGGATGAATTTGTGAAGCACCTGGGGGTTCAAAATGCTCACCACCCATCTAGATAAATTCCCTGGGGGTCTAGTTTCCAAAATGGGGTCACTTGTGGGGGAGCTCCAATGTGTAGGCACACAGGGGCTCTCCAAACGCGACATGGTGTCCGCTAACAATTTGAGCTGATTTTTCAGTCAAATTGTTAGCGGACACCATGTTGCATTTGGAGAGCCCCTGTGTGCCTAAACATTGGAGCTCCCCCACAAGTGACCCCATTTTGGAAACTAGACCCCCCAGGGAACTTATCTAGATGGGTGGTGAGCATTTTGAATACCCCAGTGCTTCACAAATTAATCTTTTATAATGAAAAAGAAAAATTTTGTAGAAAAAAAAAGTACTTTTTCATTTTTACGGATGAATTTGTGAAGCACCTGGGGGTTCAAAATGCTCACCACCCATCTAGATAAATTCCCTGGGGGGTCTAATTTCCAAAATGGGGTCACTTGTGGGGGAGCTCCAATGTGTAGGCACACAGGGGCTCTCCAAACGCGACATGGTGTCCGCTAACAATTTGAGCTGATTTTTCAGTCAAATTGTTAGCGGACACTATGTTGCATTTGGAGAGCCCCTGTGTGCCTACACATTGGAGCTCCCCCACAAGTGACCCCATTTTGGAAACTAGACCCCCCAGGGAACTTATCTAGATGGGTGGTGAGCATTTTGAATACCCCAGTGCTTCACAAATTAATCTGTAAAAATGAAAAAAACAAACTTTTTGTAGAAAAAAAAGTACTTTTTCATTTTTACGGATGAATTTGTGAAGCACATGGGGGTTCAAAATGCTCACCACCCATCTAGATAAATTCCCTGGGGGGTCTAATTTCCAAAATGGGGTCACTTGTGGGGGAGCTCCAATGTGTAGGCACACAGGGGCTCTCCAAACGCGACATGGTGTCCGCTAGCAATTTGAGCTGATTTTTTAGTCAAATTGTTAGCGGACACCATGTTGCATTTGGAGAGCCCCTGTGTGCCTAAACATTGGAGCTCCCCCACAAGTGACCCCATTTTGGAAACTAGACCCCCCAGGGAACTTATCTAGATGGGTGGTGAGCATTTTGAATACCCTAGTGCTTCACAAATTAATCTGTAAAAATGAAAAAAGAAAATGTTTATGGAAAAAAAAGTACTTTTTCATTTTTACGGATGAATTTGTGAAGCACCTGGGGGTTCAAAATGCTCACCACACATCTATATAAGTTCCCTGGGGGCTCTAGTTTCCAAAATGGGGTCACTTGTGAGGGAGCTCCAATGTTTAGGCACACAGGGGCTCTCCAAACGCGACATAGTGTCCGCTAACAATTTGACTGAAAAATTAGCTCCAATTGTTAGCGGACACCATGTCGCGTTTGGAGAGCCCCTGTGTGCCTAAACATTGTAGCTCCCCCACAAGTGACCCCATTTTGGAAACTAGACCCCCCAGGGAACTTAGCTAGATGGGTGGTGAGCATTTTGAACACCCCGGAGCTTCACAAAATAATCTGTAAAAATAAAAAAAGAATTTTTTTGTGGAAAAAAAGTACTTATTCAATTTTACAGATGAATTTGTGAAGCACCTGGGGGTTCAAAATGTTCACAACTAATCTAGATACGTTCCCTGGGAGGTCTAGTTTCCAAAATGGGGTCACTTGTAGGGGAGCTCCAATGTTTAGGCACACAGGGGCTCTCCATACACGACATGGTGTCCGCTAACTATTGGAATCATTAGCGGACACCATGTCGTGTATGGAGAGCCCCTGTGTGCCCAAACATTAAAGCTCCCCCACAAATGACCCATTTTGGAAACTAGACCCCCCAAGGAATGCATCTAGATGCATAGTGAGCACTTTGATCCCCCAGGTGCTTCACAAATTGATCCGTAAGAAGGAAAAAGTACATTTGTTTTCACACAAATTTTCTTTTTTCATTTTTACGGATCAATTTGTGAAGCACCTGGGGGTTCAAAGTGCTCACTATGCATCTAGATGCATTCCTTGGGGGGTCTAGTTTCCAAAATGGGGTCACTTGTAGGGGAGCTCCAATGTTTAGGCACACAGGGGCTCTCCATACGCGACATTGTGTCCGCTAACTATTGGAATCATTAGCGGACACCATGTCGTGTATGGAGAGCCCCTGTGTGCCCAAACATTGGAGCTCCCCCACAAATGACCCCATTTTGGAAACTAGACCCCCCAAGGAATGCATCTAGATGCATAGTGAGCACTTTGATCCCCCAGGTGCTTCACAAATTGATCCGTAAGAAGGAAAAAGTACATTTGTTTTCACACAAATTTTCTTTTTTCATTTTTACGGATCAATTTGTGAAGCACCTGGGGGTTCAAAGTGTTCACTATGCATCTAAATACAGCGAAGCCCTTTTTTTTTTTTCTAGGACTAATTTTAGAAAAAAAATGGCGTAGGGCTCCGCCATATTTTTGGTCCAGCCAGGTACAACTTGGCAGCTACGGACTGCCAGCAACCCCCAGCTGCCTCATTGTACCTGGCTGGCAACCAAAAATACAGCAAAGCCCATTTTTTATTTTTTTTCTAGGACTAATTCTAGAAAAAAAATGGCGTGGGGCTCCGCCATATTTTTGGTCCAGCCAGGTACAACTTGGCAGCTACGGATTGCCACCAACCCCCAGCTGCCTTGTTGTACCTGGCTGGCCACCAAAAATACAGCAAAGCCCTTTTTTTTCTTCTAGAACTAATTTTAGAAAAAAAATGGCGTAGGGCTCCGCCATATTTTTGGTCCAGCCAGGTACAACTAGGCAGCTGGGGGCTGGAATCCGCAGCATGGAGAGGCCCAAGCGTTCTGGGCCCCCCATGCTGCGAATTGCAGCCCGCAGCCGCCCCAGAAAATGGCGCATTCATTGAAGCGCCATTTTCTGGCGCTGTACCCAGACTCTTCCAGTTGCCCTGGTGCCGGTGGCTAACTGGGTAATAAAGGGGTTAATGCCAGCTTTTTATTGTCAGCTGGCACTAAGCCCGAGATTCATAATATAGGGCCAATGTTAGACCCACCATTAGGAATCTCTGGTAAATAGTCAGAAAATACACACAGAGAAAAATCTTTTTATTTGAAAAAAAAAACACAAACAAAATTCGGACTCCATCTTTATTATAAAGATCCGACGTAGTCCACAACGAAGGTCCCACGACGCTCGATCGCCTATGACGTAGTCCACAACGAAGGTCCCATGACGCACGATCGCCTCCGACGTAGTCCACAACGAAGGTCCCACGACGCTCGATCGCCTCTGGTCAATCCAGAGACTGCAGCAAGGGATGAAGTGTCCTCTTCTTACAGTCTCTGGGGTCAGAGTTATGGTGCACTGTATGACAATGATCTGTCATACAGTGCACCATGACTATGATCCCAGAGACTACAACAAGAGGACACTTGATCCCTTGTTGCACCCATCCATCCACCTATGCACCCATCATCCACGCACGCACACGTCTATGCACACACACATCTATGCACGCACACGTCCACACACATGTCCACACACGCACACGTCTACGCACACATCCATCTATGCACACATCCACGCACTCACACGTCTATGCACACACACATCTATGCACGCACACGTCCACACACATGTCCACACACGCACACGTCTACGCACGCACACGTCTACGCACACTCACGTCCACGCACGCTCATGTACGCTCACGTCCACGCATGCACCCCCTATCCATTCACCCACCATCAATTCATTCATTCATTCATACATACATACATACATAGATACATACACATACATACATACATACACATACATAGATACAAACATACACATACATACATACATACATACATACACACATACATACACATACATACATACATACATAGATACATACACATACATACATAGATATACATACATACACATACATGCATGCATGCATACACATACATGCATGCATACACACACATGCATGCATACACACACATGCATGCATACACACACATGCATGCATACACACATGCATGCATACACACACATGCATGCATACATGCACATGCATGCATACATACACATGCATACACACACATGCATGCATACACACACATGCATGCATACACACACATGCATGCATACACACACATGCATGCATACATACACATACATGCATACATACACATACATACTTACCTCCCTCGTTCCACCGATGAGCAGGAGGAGGCCGGGAGAGGAGGCGGGGCCACAGACCGGCGGGCCGGGCAGAGAAGGAGGAGCTGCAGCAGCGGCGGCGGCGGCAGCAGCGGCGGGTGCACGGAAGTGTGCAGCCCGCCGCAGGAGGTGAGGGGGGGCCAGGCACAGGGCCCGGAGGTGGGGGCAGCCTGGGGGGGAGTAGTGGAGCAGGGGACCAGGCAGTGTTGCTGGCGGGCGCACGCGGGTGCAGCCCGCCGGCACATACATTGTAATAGAGGGGGGGCGGGCGGTTGGGGGGGACGGCGGGGGGGCCCTGGACAGTCCTGGAGCTGGAGGGGGGTGAGGAGGGGTGGGCACTTGCCGATCCGCCCCTCCAGATCTGATTGGAGAGCTCCAATCAGATCTGGAGGGGTGAATCCCTGTGATTCCCTCCGATCGGCAGTTTCACTTTTAAACTGCCGATCGGAGGGGTCCTGGGCACGGGGGGGTTAATCCACCCCCTGTGGGGTCATCTACAGGTTGTCACAGAGCAGCAGCATCTGTGACACCTGAGCGACCCGGCTCACAGGGGGTGCAGGAGCTCAAATCTGCCAGGACGTTGTGCAACGTCCTGTGTCGGGAACGGGCAGAAACACAGGACGTTGCACAACGTCCTATGTCGGGAAGGGGTTAAACAACATTTTAGGTGGTGGTGGGGCAGAACGGGGAATGTTATTCCTTGTTTGAGGCCTGGATGGAGGACATTATTACAGAGAGGGGGTCAGAATAAGGGACATGATTACGTTGATGTGTGCCAAGACAGAGGATTTTATTACAGAATGTGGGACATTATTACAGCATAGGGGCTAGAACTGAGGACGTTTTTACAGGATAGGGGATATGATTACAGGATGGGTGACATAATTACTGCATGGGGGCCAGAATGAGGAACAAACATTATTAGTTTATGGTTGTAAGTGGAGGAAATACATACTGTACGAGGCCAATAGGGGACAATATTACCGTATATAGCCAATTGCAGGTCAATGGGGCTGGAATAGGGACACTAGTTCTCCCCAATGACAACTATATTGAGGCATAAAAGATGGAAGCTATTACTGTATGGGGCAGAAATTATATATGTCACTACTACTGAGGAGAAGCCATTGTATTTTGTTGTATTTGATCACAAAGTCTGAAATTACTACTGTATGGAGGCATATAGAGAAGTTTTACTATTGCAAGGGGACTCTAGAAGGAGACAAAAGCATTAACATTGTATGGGGCAACATCAGTGGTGTAACTTGAAGCCCATGGGCCCGCGAGAGCTCCAACAGGGCCCCAAATTACTGCAAATCTTTAATGGCAATAGTACTTGAACGGCCACTCTTACTTGTACAATGGCGGAGACAGCTTAGAACGCAATTGGAGAGCAGCAGGCAGACAGTGGTGCTCTGAGCTCTCTCTGCTGCCATACAAGTACGGAAAGCTGGAGGGAGCTCAGAGTGCTACCGGACTACTGTATATACAGTTACCGACAATGGCAGGGGGCAGGTGGACGGTCAGTACTGTAGATACTGTACCTCAGTATAATAAGTATACAATAATCAGCATCACACATGCACAGTACATTATATGCGCAGTGGCGGCTGGCCAGATGCTCGTAATCCAAATCATTGCTCGATAAACAAGTTACAATTTTTCAGAAATGGCATCTCGTCTTTCAAAATGCTCGCGAATAAGGTTACTCGCAAATCAAGGTATCACTGTATTAGTTTTAGTATAGTATACTTGTTCTTTAAAAATATTGTGATATTGAAATTTGTTATTTCGTAAGTGTCCGGCTACTCTTTTTTTACCATATTTTCTTTTAGATTGGATATTTTATCTGTAGTCTTTAAATGAAGAGGAACAAACAAACACATATCTCAAAAAGATCTAGAAAACCAGAGAGGTGCATTTGTCTGATCAAGAGGTGCATATGTCTGATATGTCTGGTGTCCTCCATAGTCAACAGAACTTAAAAAAAGATCCTTGATAGAGGGATCTTCAAGAAGAGGAAAATATAGAGAGCTGAAAAGAAAAAAGAGGGTCTAAGCACTTTTTATCATGCATTGACTGCTCCACAGTCCACTATATAGCTCTGCTGCAGTTAAACCAGAGTCTATTTCCTCTAGTTAAGTTGGGGTTAATGCTGAAGTTGCTGTTGCTTTCTTTGTGCTGCTGCTGGGGTTATAGATCATCATGTGAAAACACCTCTAGCCTTTAAATAACTTCTCCTTCCTCCAGATGACGTCGTTGTTAGCATTCACTCTACCTTGACTTGTGAGCAGTGAAGACGTTGGTACACCCATTGAAGCTTCAAGCTGTTTTTTCCTTGGAGGTTGCTGTTTAACTCTGTCATTGGTGGAAGGTGAGAGGGAGTTGCACAGGGCTGGTTGAGGTTCTAAGGGCAAGGGTGGTGGACTCCTCACCATCTGAGATACCTCTGGGTATAGGCCAACTAAGGACACCAGTCCAAGGCCAGACTAGCTACCTAGGCTACCCTTTCCTTTATACTAACCAGCTTCTTTTCCCTCATCCGCTATACACGTGACACTTTCAGGAAAATTTTCATTGAAAAATCCTTTTGCTCATCAGTACTAAGCAGTAGTGTAAAAATTACATTCTTTTTATTTGCCACCTACCCACTTCCTGTGTTCATACAGTACACTGACACAACTACCCTTACATTTTGCAACACTTCAGCATAGCTATATGAATTAAAAATAATGATAGCTCATGAGCCCCTGAATTCTGGGCTTGTATACAAAGATGGAGATAACCGAGAAAGAAATGTGAAAGAATTGATGCACCCCTAATATGTCACTGTTACAAATTGATAGGAGCATTTCAATGGTTAAAGATGACCTGTTAATAAGTTAAAAGTGTCCAGATTTTGCTCCTATTGTTTTCGTAATTCTCTTGAGTATTACTTTTTTGTTTTTTTTTTTCAATTCACCATATAGTTCCCAAAATATGGGACTTATTATTTGGCAGTAATTTTGATGGCCTTTACAAGGGTGTGTTGTTCACAGGATCCTCTGGGGCGGGTCTAGAGGCTGATCTGCTTTATTACTTTGGGAGCAACACGCACTTATAGAGACCATAAAAATTAGTATGCAGTATGTTTATGCTTCTGGAACCATACAGCGGATATTAAAAAGACAAAAAGTGGAATACGCAGGGGAGAACTATATATATAATAGGTGAATATATGGACACTTTTGACTAGGTGACAAGTCCTCATTGAACAGCATTGATTAGAGCTAGGTCCAAATCACTGCAGATAGAGGCGGGTGCTTTCTTTCTAATGCAGCAGGCACCTGCCAGGATGGAGTGGGCTTAGCTCCTGTGCCCACTACATACCCCAAAGGGTTGACAAAATATTTCTAACATGAAAACTTGACTTGTGGTTGATACACAACAAATCAGATCTGAACTCTCAGTTGTTAAACTGTTGTGTGATTTACTGCAATCACCAAAAGGTAATTAGTCTGTTAGAAGGTAGATAAATAAGGCCATGGAAGTCCATAAAAGGCCCTAATAGAAACATCAACTGAATGTCATATTTGATTATTAAACTGTATGAAAGTACTATGGAACCTTGTGCACATTAGTTATTGACATAAACCTTAGATTTCCATTTATAGCGATGGCATATTTTCCTATAGAACCTATGAACATAACAGTGTACAACGTGCGCAAGAATGTAGGAAATGCCATAGTGTAAAGCAGAGATAGAACTTAATGGTGCTGTCAGTGACTTTTATTTGAAAAAGAACCTGAGTACATGGAATTTCTACAATAAATACAACCCCTGTTATTCATAAGCCAATAATCACGATGGGGTAGCAAAATGATGTTTTTGTCATTTATAACCCTCCTTCATCACATTCCCGATATTGCACAAAGAGCATTCCATCTCTTATCTTATTTTGTTCAGACACAAAAACATTTAAAGGATTAAAAATAACATAACTTTGCTGTAGTAAGTCATTACAGGACAATGGAGAAATGCCTTTTCCTTGAAGAGACACGGGCTAAGCTTGGTCTTGAGTTAATCTGGACATGTCTTTTCAGTATCGAGGCTGCAGTCCTGTGCTGAGCTGTCTTTGATTAAGGCAACTGACTCTTTAGTGGCTGTTTTCTGTTTGAATCCATCAGCACATGCTCCAAGTAAAAGGAATGGATGCAGACTGTCGCCAGTAAATATCTACAAGTTCTTCTGCCAGAATCACAGAGTTCCTCAACTCTTTTTGTTGCATAAACAAAGCTCATCTGAGCGTGGAACATCAAAAGGCGGCTAGCTGTCACATGCTTGAGCTCTACTTGTATATTGTCCCAGTGTAATAGTAATTAGTCTCTACATTAACTCTAGCAGGTAAATCTATGTAAAATGAGTACTCATCAGTACTACGAAAAAGGATATTCTTAGCACTGAAGTAAAGATAATATTATGGATACTGGAGTTGTGAATGTAGAATTTATCGAGTACATATTGAGGTGCATACCATTGTCCAATAATCATGCCGACACGCTGGGCTTCAGTTAGGGGGTACATCACATAGTAAGCTTTTATCTTGGTAATAAAGTGTAGTAGGATCAAAAAGTAAGGGTGAGTGTCCACAATCAGCACATGTTGCCTTCTGTTATATCATTCGGATATCTTAGTGTTCCTTGCAGTAGAATGCAACATCCATGCCCACGATGAGGCTTCTGGGTGCAGCGTATTGTGAATCCGCACTGGATATCAGTTTAAACTGCCGAAAAAAAGCACAGTGGGCTTGGGGTTTCTATAAATCCCATCCACTACAGAACACAGCATTTTGGACGCAGATAAAACACGCTAATCCTTATCGTGGGCACTCACCCGTACATTTTTCATACTAGAAAATAGCTTGTTCTTTAACCCATTATCTACCAATGTCCTTTTTTGGGACGCCTAATCTTTTGCTTCCAGCAACTAAAATTTTATAATTCGGTCCAATTTTTTGTGTTGCGTTTGTAAAATGAATGTTTTCAAAATAGGAAATCATGTCATTGTCATTCTTAATTGAATATTCTTCCACCCAGAGAGCTTTCATACACCAATTTTTGAAAAGGAAAATTGCTAATTTGGCAAGTAATGGGTTAATTTATTTTACTCGCTTACATAGCACTTTACAAATCATCGCTGTCCCTATTGGAGGTCAATAAGTGTTTGGAGAACCCAGAGGAAACCCACGCAAAGACGGGAGACCATTCAAACTCCTTACAGATATTGTCCTCAGTGGGATGTGAACCCAGGACCCCAGCACTGCAATTCACTGAACCATCATGCTTAATCAGGCTTTTAATGTATATAGATTTATTTTTCATGTTTGTCTTTTTCAGTTTTCAATACTACATAAATTATTATATGTAATGTGCCAGATTTTCCTGTTCTCTAGGTCTAACACTAGACTTTTCAGCAGGGGCGGACCCAGACTGTAGTGGGCCCTGGTGCAAGAAATTTTTCGGGGCCCCCCCCCCCGCCCCTCATAGTGGCGACAAAGTAACGTAAACATATAGATTGTAATATTTATTTACAACGCAACTATCAAATCTAAATAGTAAAGTTGCTTAATTTTTTTAATATGATCCTAAAAACTAATAGGAAGATAGTAGTTACCTACCTACCCGTTCTACCTACCACTTGCATAGGTCTGTCACAAACCTCTCTAGCCTCTCTAGCCAGTGACTCTGCTGCTTCATGTCAATAGACAGCTCTTAAGCCCCTTTCACATAAGCGGCAAGCTGATGTTTATGGCCGATCCAGCAGGTGGTGCCGCATAACGGCTGACTTGTGGTCTGGATGTGGCAAGCCCCATGCTTGCAGCATTTTTTTTTTTCGCGGCTGCAAATGCCGCATCTGCCAGAACCGCAAGCCCCATACACAATGCATGGAGCTTGCTGCATCGGGGCCACAAGTCAGCCTAATATATACAGTCCACCACAGTCTCGAGGTAATATATACAGCCCAGTACAGCCGCCAGGTAATATATACAGCCCAGCACAGCTGCCAGGTAATATATACAGTCCAGCACAGCCTCCAGGTACTATATACAGCCCAGCACAGCCGCCAGGTAATATATACAGTCCAGCACAGCCGCCAGGTAATATATACAGCCCAGCACAGCCTACAGGTAACATTATACAGTCCAGCACAGCCGCCAGGTAATATATACAGTCCAGCACAGCCTCCAGGTACTATATACAGCCCAGCACAGCCGCCAGGTAATATATACAGTCCAGCACAGCCGCCAGGTAATATATACAGCCCAGCACAGCCTACAGGTAACATTATACAGTCCAGCACAGCCGCCAGGTAATATATACAGCCCAGCACAGCCTACAGGTAACATTATACAGTCCAGCACAGCCGCCAGGTAATATATACAGACTAGCACAGCCGCCAGGTACTATATACAGCCCAGCACAGCGCCAGGTAATATATACAGTCCAGCACAGCCGCCAGGTAATATATACAGCCCAGCACAGCCTACAGGTAACATTATACAGTCCAGCACAGCCGCCAGGTAATATATACAGACTAGCACAGCCTCCAGGTACTATATACAGCCCAGCACAGCCGCCAGGTAATATATACAGTCCAGCACAGCCGCCAGGTAATATATACAGCCCAGCACAGCCTACAGGTAACATTATACAGTCCAGCACAGCCGCCAGGTAATATATACAGCCCAGCACAGCCTACAGGTAACATTATACAGTCCAGCACAGCCGCCAGGTAATATATACAGACTAGCACAGCCGCCAGGTACTATATACAGCCCAGCACAGCCGCCAGGTAATATATACAGTCCAGCACAGCCGCCAGGTAATATATACAGCCCAGCACAGCCTACAGGTAACATTATACAGTCCAGCACAGCCGCCAGGTAATATATACAGACTAGCACAGCCTCCAGGTACTATATACAGCCCAGCACAGCCGCCAGGTAATATATACAGTCCAGCACAGCCGCCAGGTAATATATACAGCCCAGCACAGCCTACAGGTAACATTATACAGTCCAGCACAGCCGCCAGGTAATATTTACAGACTAGCACAGCCTCCAGGTAATATATACAGCCCAGCACAGCCTACAGGTAACATTATACAGTCCAGCACAGCCGCCAGGTAATATATACAGACTAGCACAGCCTCCAGGTAATATATGCAGCCCAGCACAGCTGCCAGGTAATATATACAGTCCAGCACAGCCGCCAGGTAATATATACAGTCCAGCATAGCCTGGTATAACATATATAGCCCAAGACAGCCTCAAGGAGGATATATATATTGTAGATGTGTGCCTGATGCTATCGCATCGGAGGGCGAGGATCGGTACGGCGGGGGATGGCAAAATGGACACACACACACACACACCTACACACACAGACACACACCTACACACCCCCTTTCGGTCTCACCCGGTCCCACCCATCGCTGATGGAAGCTTGAACCGGGAATGAGGTGGTCAGCGCAGGATGGAGGCTCGGTGGTCAACGCACGATGGAGGGGGTTAATGGTGGAGGAGCATAGGGTCAGATGGGGGCTCCATGGTGGGTGTTGGAGCTCCCCCTGTGCCTGGCTGGGCTTCGGGGAGCGGTCCGGTGGCGGTGGCTGGTACTGGGCATGGCGGCTGCTGGTGGCGAGATGTGCAGCTGGGTGGCTGGTGCTGGCCATGGCGACTGCTGTCGGCGAGGTGTGCAGCTGGGAGCGGTCCGGTGGCTGGTGCTGGCCACGTCGGCTGCTGGCGACGGGATGTGCAGCGGGGAGCGGTCCGGTGGCTGGAGCTGCCCATGGCGGCTGCGGTCAGCGAGATGTGCAGCGGGGAGCGGTCCGGTGGCTGGTGCTGGCCACGGCGGCTGCTGGCGACGGGATGTGCAGCGGGGAGCGGTCCGGTGGCTGGTGCTGGCCACGGCGGCTGCTGGCGACAGGATGTGCAGCGGGGAGCGGTCCGGTGGCTGGAGCTGCCCATGGCGGCTGCGGTCAGCGAGATGTGCAGCGGGGAGCGGTCCGGTGGCTGGTGCTGGCCACGGCGGCTGCTGGCGACGGGATGTGCAGCGGGGAGCGGTCCGGTGGCTGGTGCTGGCCACGGCGGCTGCTGGCGACGGGATGTGCAGCAGGGAGCGGTCCGGTGGCTGGTGCTGGCCACGGCGGCTGCTGGCGACGGGATGTGCAGCGGGGAGCGGTCCGGTGGCTGGAGCTGCCCATGGCGGCTGCGGTCAGCGAGATGTGCAGCGGGGAGCGGTCCGGTGGCTGGTGCTGGCCACGGCGGACCAGGACCCCCCTTCCTTGATGCATCCAAGCTTATCCACCTAGTTGGGGGAGAAGCTCGGCTGCATCAAGGAAAGGGCCCGGGGCCCTAGGGGAGGTCCTGGGGGAGAAGCTCGGCTGCATTAAGGAAGGAGGGGGCCCCTACGAGTCCTAGGGGCCCCCCCTTCCTTGATGCATCCGAGCTTATCCCCAAGCTTGGGGAGATCGGCTGCATCAAGGAAGGGGGGTCCTGGGGCCCCCATGACCCCCATCCCCTTCTGAAGGGGGGTCCTTGGGGCCCCAGGAATGTCCCTTCCTTGAGGCATCCAAATCCTGCTCCCCCCCCCAGTTTCCCTCCCCACCAGGCACCAGACCAAAGCCCTGCTCCGGGGCTCTTACCTGGCTGGAGCCCTCAATCAGCTTGCTCACTGCCGGGTCGTCTCATTGTCTTCCGACTTCTGGAGAGGGTGTGATGCCTGCCTCCACGGAAGAGCCGGAAGCAGCACCGACCCTCCCAGCCCCCCCTGCCTCAATGCTGCTGCTCCACCAGCAACCCCCCCTCCCTCCTCCCCCCCTTCGTACTACTGATAGCAGCGCCGCCCGCCCGCAGCCAGCACTTCCCCCCCGGGACTTAATGTAAGAAGAGAGCCGGCACACGACGCGACGCTGCTGGCACATGACATGGGCGCAATGCCAGCAGCACAGCAGTGCCGCGGGTGCGCAGCTAACACCCGACAGCCCCCCCCCCGCCCCCCCGGGGACCCACATGACTATTGCCAAATGCAGCCTCCTGTATGTCAGGGGGGAACTACCGCTGGAGCCTCAGGGGCCCCCTAGGTGGCCTGGGCCCTGGTGCAACTGCACCAGTTGCACCACGGTAGTTCCGCCCCTGTCCCTCCCCACCAGGCACCAGACCAAAGCCCTGCTCCGGGGCTCTTACCTGGCTGGAGCCCTCAATCAGCTTGCTCACTGCCGGGTCGTCTCATTGTCTTCCGACTTCTGGAGAGGGTGTGATGCCTGCCTCCACGGAAGAGCCGGAAGCAGCACCGACCCTCCCAGCCCCCCCTGCCTCAATGCTGCTGCTCCACCAGCAACCCCCCCTCCCTCCTCCCCCCCTTCGTACTACTGATAGCAGCGCCGCCCGCCCGCAGCCAGCACTTCCCCCCCGGGACTTAATGTAAGAAGAGAGCCGGCACACGACGCGACGCTGCTGGCACATGACATGGGCGCAATGCCAGCAGCACAGCAGTGCCGCGGGTGCGCAGCTAACACCCGACAGCCCCCCCCCCCGCCCCCCCCGGGGACCCACATGACTATTGCCAAATGCAGCCTCCTGTATGTCAGGGGGGAACTACCGCTGGAGCCTCAGGGGCCCCCTAGGTGGCCTGGGCCCTGGTGCAACTGCACCAGTTGCACCACGGTAGTTCCGCCCCTGCTTTTCAGTTGTCTCATTAGGATTACAGTCATGATAACATAGTAGATAAAACAGCACTCACAATAGGTGAGCTCATCTCCTACCCACCCCCTCCACAATGACCTTTATCTAGATCAGAGCACGAGCATTTGGTTAAAAAGACTTGGATTACATATCCAAAGGGCCGCAAGGGCTAGGGGGTACTTGGTAGCCAGGCTGATCAGTTTTTTGGGAAGGTCACGGTGGCTGTGACCCAGCTCCGTGGCCCTGGCCGTGCAGTATATGGGGTATTTACAGGGGATGATCGTGATGCCACCTGTGGAATCTGGTCATAAGTGACCAGCACTGCTGTTGTGGATCTGTGGGGTGGATGGAATGGCATCCAGGATGGTATCACTCCCCACAGATGGAGCAGGGCCCCAGGGATTGTGTGGTTATCACTGGGGTGCAGGATGGAGGGCGCAGGAAATAACAGGCAGCGAAGAGGATTGCAGTTTATTACATTGTACTGAGTTGTAGTGCAGTTCGTGGCATTGGTCATCAGGTTTTGCAGTGATTCCGGTCAGCCTGGAAGTACTTAGAGATCCACTTCACCAGGTGGGTTTGGAGGCCTCACTGCTATGCTCACTCTTTAGGTCTTTGCTGCTTGTATGCTACACTGCAGCCCTCTTCATTCTGACTTCACATGGCAGACTAGCATGAGCCCTGCACAGATACCGCCATGCTGATGGCAGCTCCGGGCGCTGAGTACGCTGTGGTGCCGCCGGGTTTTTGGTGCAGCCAGGAGACTTGCACCCTCCTGCCCTCCAGATTCAGGTGCTGGGACCCACAGTACCCATGCACCCAAGGACTCTGGCGTCCTCTCTAGCACCTCTCCCTGGGGTGATCTCACTCGCAGCTCCACTCCCCAGAGCTTTCCCCTCCCCTCCACATCCTCTCCTTTCCCTTTCTTCAGACTTACTAACTTTAATCCCACCTCCTGGCCAGAACCAGGGAAGCGCCCCTGAACTTGGGTGCAGAGCTCCCCCTTCTGGCCATGAGTTAGGTCTTGTGTTGGATGCTGGGTGTTACCTAGCATGGGTACCTCCTCCTGCTTAAAGGCATGACATCACCCCCTGTGAGGGAGGCAATGTCACTGTGGAAACCGGACCACTGGGTTGCCACACATACAAGAAATAAGAGATGATAACTCAGAAAGAGAGATGAGCAAAAGAAAATCATTGCCAGATTAACATGGAGGACAGCATTTACACTTTAAAAAAAATGCATATTTATGGCAACTGTCTGTTCCAGAATCAAAAAATATTCCTTATCCATAAAATAGGGGACAACTTAGCATTTGGAGACCTGATGAGTAGTCTGAATCCCAGGATATGGCTGAAGCTATGGATCCCAACAATCTGCTTTTGAAAACGTTTTGAAGTGAGTGTTTTTTCATTGAAGACAAATTAAATGAAGATAATAATACCAAAGAATTTGTGATTGCAATAATTTTCAGGAAGAAAACTGAGTATTATCTGACAGAATTGCAGGGGTGTCAATACTTTTTGCCACAACTGTATACCGTATATACTCACGTATAAGCCAAGTTTTTCAGCCCAAAAATTGGGCTGAAAAGTCCCCCCCTCGGCTTATACGCGAGTCATACAGGCCCCCCTCAAAGTTTGGCGCCCCCACCTCACATGCTGGCCCCCCCCGCATGCAGCGCTGCGCATATACATTACCAGGATATCAGCTGTCACCCTCCGGTGGCGGATCGCGGCTCCTGGGCTCCGGGCTCCATCTTCCTCTCTGTCTTCCTGCTTGTCACGTGACGGCCGGCGTCGCGATGACATCATCGCGATGAGCCCGGCGGCCACAAAGCAGGAAGACAGAGAGGAAGATGGAGCCCGGAGCCCAGGAGCCGCGATCCGCCACCAGAGTTGTGACAGCTGATATCCTGGTAATGTATATGCGCAGCGCTGCATGCGGGGGGGGCCAGCATGTGAGGTGGGGGCGCCAAACTATGAGGGGGGCCCTGCTGGGGCTCTGTATACTACCACTGGGGCTGTATATACTGCTGGGGCTGTATATACTACTGGGGTTGCGTGTATACTACCACTGGGGCTGTATATACCACTGGGGCTGCTGTATACTACTGGGGATGCGTGTATACTACCACTGGGGCTGTATATACCACTAGGGCTGTATATACTACTGGGGCTGCGTGTATACTACCACTGGGGCTGTAAATACTACTGGGGCTGCGTGTATACTACCACTGTGGCTGTATATACCTCTGGGGCTGCTGTATACTACCACTGGGGCTGTATATACTACTGGGGCTGCTGTATACTACTGGGGCTGCGTATATACTACCACTGGGGCTGTATATACCTCTGGGGCTGCTGTATACTACCACTGGGGCTGTATATACCACTGGGGCTGCTGTATACTACCACTGGGGCTGTATATACCACTGGGGCTGCTGTATACTACCACTGGGGCTGAATATACCACTGGGGCTGAATATACCACTGGGGCTGTTGTATACTACCACTGGGGCTGTATATACCTCTGGGGCTGCTGTATATACCTCTGGGGCTGCGTGTATACTACCACTGGGGCTGTATATACCACTGGGGCTGTATATACTACTGGGGCTGCGTGCATACTACCACTGGGGCTGCTGTATATACCTCTGGGGCTGCTGTATACTACCACTGGGGCTGCTGCTGTATATACCACTGGGGAGGCTGCTGTATACCACACTGCTGGGGGCTGTATACCTGTGCTGGGGTCCACCCTCGGCTTATACACGAGTCAATAGATTTTCCCAGGTTTTGGGGGCAAAAGTAGGGGGGTCGGCTTATACACGGGTCGGCTTATACACGAGTATATACGGTATACATATTGCAGGGATTGCAGGGATATATATACTTATACAGTTATATATATACTTATACAGTTATTTATATTTGGACACTGAGTCAAATTTAGTTTTTCTCCCAGTCTGCTAAAACTTATTTCTTATTTGAGTTATAGTTATATATGCGCATGGACATAAGGTTCAGACTTTTAGCTTTCATTTGCACAAAATGTGGAGCTGACTAATGGATCCACTAGATCAGGGAGATACCGTGGAGGCTGATACCAAAAACGAGCCGGACATGAGAGTCAAATAATGAACAGGGTTTATTAAATACAATAAGGGATTGATCCCTAAGGGTAGTCCACAGGGTCAGAGCACTGGGGTCCCCCTAAAGGAGCACAAGAACGGTTACCCCTATACAGGGATTCCTCCAAGCGCAGCCAGAGAGGGTCCAATGATCCAGTCAACTTGTGGGTCCGACCCAAGGCAGAACAGGACAAGTAAACCAGGGAACCGGAGGAGAAGGCATGGACGGAGCTTGGTGTAGCCAAAGAGACACCGGGAGGTAGCCAGGGTCCAGCGAGAGTGGTACGGGTCTGCAGGTGAATGGACAAAAGGGATCTGGCAATGAAATCAAGAGAAACACGTTAGGGTCTCAGAGGACACAGAAAACCACATGTGCTGCAAGGGACCTGAGCCCAGGCACCTCCCTTAGAAAGTGATGGCCTTAGGAACCCACCAGCCCTCAGCGATTGGCTGAAAGGTGGTGACAGGAAAAAGGGCATACTGTCCCTTTAAATTTACAAAGTGCGGCGCATGTGTGTCCTATGCGCATTCTCCACGCCACCAGGAAGTGAGAAGGCAGGGGAGAAGTGCCGAGGATCTACCGCAGGGAGGACGCTGTGTGAACACATACCCAGTGAGTATGCCTGTCGGGCACAGCAGAATACCATCGGCCGGATGGGACCCGATCACCCTGCATCCCGGGGAGGGGCCACACCGGCCGCAGGGTTACAACATTTGAGAGTATCCACATTAGAATTGGATGAAGGGTTTGGTAGTTTCAGCTCCTCTACATGTGCCACCCTGTTTTTAAAAGGGCTAAATGTAATTGGAATATCACTGGCTGTTTCATGGGCAGGTGTGAGCAATATCTTAATATTTTCATTCACAATTAAGCACATAAAAGACCTGTTGTTTATTTGACATTTGCATTTGAAGATTTTGCTGAGCAGTAAACATGCGGTCAAAGGAGCTCTCCATGCAGGTGCAACAAGCTATCCTTCATCCACTAAAACTGAAAAAAAACATCCGGGAAATTGCTACAATATTAGGAGTGGCAAAATAAACAATTTGGTACATCCTGAGAATGAAAGAAAGCATTGGTGACCTCAACACTGCAAAAAGACAATTATTGGATTATTGCAGAATAATTACGATGGTGAAGAGAAACCCCTTCTCAACAGCCAAACAAAGGAACAACACTCTCCAGTATGTAGATGTGGCACCCTGTACAGGTGGCCACATGCTTTTCTAGGACACTGAAGGATTTCCCACAGCGAGTAAACCACTTTCACCCAACACCTTACATCGCAGGCCTGTAGAGGGCGGCCCAACTGGCTGCCTTAAGCCAGTTCCCCCTATAAATACAGGTGCTGGGGGCGGAGTTAGACAGAGTGTGTGCAGACGCTAGAAGAGCTGCAGGAAGCTCAGAGACTAGTGAGTTCAACTGGTACCAGAGCCGTGCTAGGCCCGAACCAGTACACACCAAAGTTAATGGAGGACCCGCAGAGTAGGCATCGAAGGCAGAGGCGAGGAACACTTTACCAGGGGCAGAGGAGCCATACCGGCTCACCCCACCAGAACACCGGTCACTGGTGCCCGAGTCTGCAGGGAACAGAGGAGATAGACCCAGCAGAGAAACGAGCATCCCAAGGAGGCTTAGCTTCCGGACACCCGCAGCACCAACAATTGAGAGCCAGGGACGGCGGGGAGAGAGACGGCGGTGGCCCAAGAGAGAGCCCTCAGTGCAGCAACCCGGGTGTAGAGAGAGAAGTATCAGTCCGGTTAGGTTCTATGCCTGCCCGACTCAGAACAGGAAAGCTAAACACGGAGGCCTACAACCCTACTCGCTGTGGAGATCCCAAGGTGTTTTCCTTCACTCTGGACGTATGTACCTGCAACCCGTCATCAGTAAAGGTACCAAAAGACTTTAATGTGTGCGTGTCCCTCCTTCCACTCATCCTGCACCGCCCCGACTGCGCTCCCCTACTCCAACCCTTTACAGAAACGACTGCGCTCCCCAACTGCAACTCTGTACTGAAACAACTGTGCTGCCCTATTCCACCATCACAACCCTTAGCCACGGTGACTCCGCTCCTCCTGTAGAGAGCCACTCCATCTTGCTGCCTCCCATCACCCCGGAGGCCCAAGCAGCGGCGGTGCCCTCACCGGAATCTACAGGTAGCGTCACAACTGACAACTCCTATCCCAGTAAATACACCCTTTTTATTATCACCCAAGGGCACAGGCTCGGGCATGGACCTCCCGTGACATTCCCCGCAACTGACCGCCCGAGACCTGAGTACACCATTCCCTTGTGGCCCCAGACATAGGCATATTGATATCCAAATCTAGAGAGTTCACTGCACGTTGTATGTCTTTGCACATTTGTCCATTTATCCTTTCTTTATTTATATGAAGTGTATCATTCATGTATGTTAAAAAACAGCCCTACACCACAATATTCTCACCTCTAAATTTCACTGTTAATATGGTGTTTTTGGGGTGATATATAGTCCCTTTTGGCCTCCAAACATGGTGTGTATTATGGAATCCTTACAGTTCAAATCCGGTCTCATCTGACCAGACAATATTGTCCCAGTATATCACAGACTTGTCTAAATATTGTTGGATAACTGTAAACATGCTTTCTGTTCGGCAATGGAGTCTTGTGTGGTGAGTGTGCACACAGGCTTTGGAAGTCAATGCATTACTTATTGTTTTCTTTGAAACAACTTTATCTGTTGATTCCAGTTCTTTCTGTAGATCTCCACAGGTGGTCCTTGGCTCTTGGACAAGTCTTCTGATAATTCTGTTCATTCATCTCTCTAATATCTTGCAGAGTACAACTGGTCATGTCTGGTTTATGGTGAAATGATGCTCTTTGTACTTCTGGATTATGGGCGCTATTGTGCTCACTGGACCCTTTAGTAGTTTGGAAATTCTTCTGTAGGCAATGCTATCAGTATGTTTTGCAACAATAAGATTTTGAAGGTCTTGAGACAGCTCACTGGTTTTACCCAACATGAGATGGTTCTTGTGTGGCACCTTGGTAATAAGACAACTTTTAATAGGCCATTATTTAAACCAGTTGATATTATATTTAACTAAGTGGCAGAATTGCTTTCCAATTACTGAAAGATTTCAGCTAATAGGATGACTTTTCATGGCACTTTGAACCTCTTTTTCTTCATGTGTTCAAAACTTTTTTCCTGTGTCATTTCTCACAATTACACATAACCACATTTATAGACATCTATAGTTTTATTTCTTTACCTGTGTGGATTGGATGGGTTGGTACCAATGTCTGGTGAGAAATTAATGTCAATAGCACCTTCAGAAATATATTTACTTCAAACATTGGTGACATGTTTGTGGAGACCCCGGGGGTCAATGGGTGCTCTCGTCCGCTGGCCCAGCTGCCTTTACAAAGACAACGTGGACCAGGGCTCATCCCCAACTGAACGACCGAGCTCCTTAACCGTGGGCGGAACACTACTCAGACAACACAGGGTGAGGGAATCACAATATTAAGGCTTTATTGGATCCTCAAACAGTTAACAGCATATAACGCATAACTAAGCACAACACAATGTAACAGGCAACAGAGCCTCACCCTTCCGCTGGCTCACCAGGGATTAGAATATAGCACAGCAAAGTCTGTAGCCAGGTGACTGTATCGTCCCAACCTGGGTTGCTTCCTTATCCTTATGCAGTCTTTATCACAGCCGAATCCGATAATCCGATGCTGAAGTCCTTGTGGTTCTATAGTCCGGGTTCTGATCCCCTTGGTCAGCACCGAAATGCTTAGGCCTAGGGTTATGGCTCGCCAACCGGACCCCCGAAGATCGTAGATTAGCTGCCAGTATCCAATCTTCAATCTGCTGGTCAAAGTGAACAGTCCTCCTTATATACCCTCAGCCCTCATTGCAGGATATTGGGGACGTCACGATTGGTGCAATAATACTGTCTTTTCATTGGCTGGACCTCAAGCCTCATTTAACATATTTTTAGTAGTATTGCAATCCTGACATGGAGAGCCAAATACTGATTGATATAGCCCTTACAATGGAATGTTAGTAGGAGACATTCAGTCTGCAAACCATGACATTAAAACAATAGTGGCTGGGGCAATTTACATAAAGGCAACATTCACAGAGTAACATACAATGGACGATTAGCATAATTAAGTTCTCTGGCCTTCTATGACAAGTTAGATAATTACATTACCATGCTAAACTAAACACCATGGTCATCTACGAAATACTGTAGGAAATTCTCCTTAGCCATTACAAGTTTGCAAACCAATATACAATATGGTCTGGATGAATAAGAAATCCTCCTACATTATGTATTAAAGGAGTCCATTTTGTCGCAATGTTCATTACTTATTTCACCTGCTGCATTATTATATATAAATATCTACATTACACATTTCCCTTGTATTTTTTGGCAAAACAATATACACATTTATTTTTATCTTTAACATTTGAAGAATTAAAAAAAGGGAAATGGGCCAATGTAAATGTTCGGGCACCCTGCATGGTAAGAACATAGGAAGATCCCCTTTTGCAAGTATCACTGCTAGTAAATACTTTTAGCAGTCAGCCAAGAGTTTTTCAATTCTTGTTTGAGGGATTTTCATCAATTCTAATTGCCAACGTCTTCCAGTTCTGTGAGATTCCTGGGTCGCCTTGCATGCACTACCTTTTTTGAGGTCAGATATTCAATTATGTTCAGATCAGGGGACTGTGATGGCCATTACAAAACTTTCAGCTTGCATCTTTTGAGGTAGTCTATTGTGGATTTTGACGTGAGTTTAGACTCATTATCCATTTGTAGAAGCTATCCTCTTTTCAACATCAGCTTTTTTACAGATGGGGTTATGTCTGCATCTAGAATTTGCTGAAATTTTATTGAATCTATTCTGCCCTCTGCCCCATGTAATGTTTCCCATGCCATTGGCTGCAACACAACCCCAAAGCATGAATGATCCACTAACATTCTTAATAGTTCTTGAAATTCTGTGCCCTTTTTTTCCACACATATATTTGATCATTGTGGCCAAGGAGTTCTATTTTAGCCTCATCAGTCCACAGGACTTGTTTCCAAAATGCATCAGACTTATTTACATGCTCTTTTGCATACTTCTGACACTAAATTTGACATTGTGAAAACACAAGAAAAGTTTTCTTCTGATGACTCTTCCATGAAAGTCATATCTATGCAGGTGTCTCTGACCAGCAAAATAATTTATTACAACTCCAGAGTCTGCTAAATCTTCCTGAATGCCTTTTGCAGTCATGCTGGGGTTCTGATTAGCCACTCTAGCAATCATACAAACAGCTCTCACTGAAATGTTGCTTGATCTTTCAGACCTTATCTTGACCTCCACTTTTTCCTGTTAACTGTCATTTCTTAATTACATTTCAAACTGAGGAAAGGGCATCCTGAAAGCCTTAGGTATTTTTTAAGTATGTTCTCCTGCTTTATTGGCCTCCACCATTTTCAGAGTGCAAGGCAGCTGCTTTGATGAACCAATGGCTGCTGTTGTTTGGCACAAGGTTAGAGGAACTGGGTTTTTATAAAGCTGTGAAGTTGGCATCACCTGTCCTTTCCTAAAGATGATAGTGATCAAGCCATAACCCTAACAGGTTAATTAAAGTCTGAAACATTGGTCAAAGTTATCAGACCACACAAATCTCCAAGGATGCCCACATTTTGCATCAGCATATTTTCCTTTTTTATTCTAAAAATATTAAAAGTCAAAATATTTTTTTTGCCTAAAGTATAACGTAAATGTGTCACATTTGTCTTTGTGCCTTTAGAGATTATTTCATCTTCAACTTTAAGGGAACTATTCAGCAGCCAGTGCCTTACAGACACTGGGGTGCTGAATGCAATCATACCTTTACTTGAATGATTCCCTATTTGATTGCAGAGAAAAGTGTCATAAAACACCTGGAAAACAGGGCAGCAGGTTATTGATGTGTACAGTACTGAACCACTATTTGGGGATGTATTTTTTTTATTACTCCTGTGTGGGCATTCCTTCAGCTGTGAGCCAAACCCTCCATCCCTCCCTCACATCTGATAGTACTGAAACTGGAAGGGGTGAAAAGGTAGTAATATCTACCTTCTCACCCCTGTGGGGTGGTTATTTGTCCGTCTTCATTCTCGGGTCCTTTACCAGAGTCCTTGGAGTTTGAGGCTTTTGCGCAGGATTGTAGTTGTTCCCAGCACTGCACTTTTCTAGACAGAGTACCAATCTTGCTCTTGGGGTCTCTTTTGCAGTCATTTTTCCACCATAGGGGTCACTGCTTCATGTTCTCCTATCACCACTGGGATCACTGATGCCTTCACCTCACACATCCTCTCCAGCTGTTCTTTGAGGTCCAGGTATTTCTCCAGCTTCTCATATTACTTCTTTCTGACAGTACTGTCATTTGGCACTGCCACATATATTATCATTGCTGTCTTCTGATCCTTGTCTACCATCATAATATCTTATTGGTTAGCCAACACCTGCTTATCCGTCTGGATCTTGAAATCCCATAGTATTTTAGCTCTTTAATTCTCCACCTCTTTTTCTGGGGTTTCCCACCTGGACTTAGGGGGACTTAGCACATACGCTGTACAGAACTTTCTATATACAATTCCTGATACTTATCCTGCCACTATATGTTGGACAGTTTCTTTACATAGTCTACTCCTTGGGTCTTGTCTTGTGTGGTATATCCCTGCATCTATTTATCTAGTACTTAGCACCTGCTCTTGTGCCACTATGATTAGTGCCTCTTTGCTACTTTAAAGTCTACCTTTCTCCAGCCATTGGTAGGATTTCTCCATGTTAGTCACCTCCATTGTCTGCCAATTGTACATCCCATGCAGCAACTTGTCTTTCCATGGCACCTCATATTCCTGTTCTTCCTTGTTGATGCCTCAGGCTCTCCCTCGGCATGTTATCTTTTTTGAGCTATTTTTCTGATGTATTCGTGGATACTCCTTGTTTCATCCAAGATGGTGGCTTGGACACCTATCTAGCCTCAGCTACCCTCCTTTCTGTTGGTATACAATCTTTTGGTGTTAGACTTGGGGTGGAGACATCCATACATTGTACGGAACTTCTGGGTCTTCACATCTGCAGCTTCCATTTCTTCTTTTGGCCAGCACACTATGCCAGCAGGGTATCAGATAACTGGCACACTTTAGAGTGGCCTTTTATTGTTGCCATTGTAAGGCACACCTGTGCAATAATCATGCTTCTTAATATGCCACACCTGTGAGGTGCATTGATTATTTAGGCAAAGGAGAACTGCTCACTTTTAGGTGA
>JARQOC010000005.1:401751686-401818496 GCA_033576535.1 Allobates femoralis | reverse complement strand
AGCTTTACCAGTGTTCTGCTAAGACCTTGCATGATGTCAGAATGACATCGGCATTCGGCTCTGTGATTGGCCCGCTCGCAGTCATGTGATATGCGCGTCACATATCACATGACCGCGAGCGGGCCATTCACAGCGCTGAACGCTGATGTCATTCTGACATCATGCAAGGTCCTAGCAGGACACTGCCTGCTCCCGGTTACCGAGCACTCGGCGTCGGCGAGGGTAAGTATAACAATCTTTATTATTTTTAATACATTTCTTTTTATTTTACATTTGATTTTGCAGTGTATAATGCACTGCAAAATCAAATAAACAAAGTAGCCCTAAGGAGCAGGGGGACGCGGGGAGCGGGAGCATGGGCAGAAGGAGCAGGGGGAGCGCAGACAGAGCAGGAGGAGGGCGGGCAGGGCAGGAGGATGTGGGGGGGGGAACGTGAGCAGGGCAGGAGGAGCGGGGGAACTTAGAGGAGAGCTGCGCGGCGCGCAAATTTTAAATTTGCGCGCCACATGGCTCTTTTGCATACGCTGCGCTCATTGGCCATCAATGAGCACTGGCGAGTGATTTCCGTGACAGACAGAGAACATTAGGAGATTATATAGTAGATGTTGCAGATTAAAAGTGAATTTTGCATTTGAAGATTTCATAAAGTGTCACTTTAGGCCTCGCACTGTATGTCCCTCCTGTGAAGCAGTGAAGCACCAGAGAGAACTAATGCCCAGGGGCTGGCAGCGTTTCCCTGTCCGCTCGGCTTAAGCGGACACTAGGCAGCCTGGTGTGAAGTGGTTACCACGATCACCATCGGGTAACCAGGGGCTAGTCACCAGGGAGCAGCGGTGCTCACGCATCTGCGCTTCACTGGAAAATGCTTAGTATTTAGCGGTGGCCCGATAAATACTAGCAGAACAGATGTGTGAACATGGCCTATTAGATCTTAAGATGGAGTCTGTGGCGTGTGGAGAGAAAGACTGCGGGAAGTATGGAGAATGTTGTGCTATGAGAAAGAGCTTCTAAAAGAGGTTCTGCGTGTACACTGGCAGGAGTCAGTGTGTGCATGCTACCTGTACCTCCTGAGATAATAAGCGGACCTGAAATCCATGTCTGAATACTGTCCGTGGCCTATGTAATGTGTGAGGGCAATCCCACAGTTAAACGGGCTATATAGTATATGTTTGTGGTTCTGTAAAGCCGAAGGAAGGCTCATGTTCTGTTATCTTGTGGCGGTTTATGAATAAACCTAATGAACTTTTAAATGGGAATGATTTCTATGGCTACCTTAAAGAGCAGCAAGTGTGTGAATAACCCCATTATATAGTGTGAACTCTCAAACCCCAATGCAAGCCATTCAAACACTGCAAGGAGCTTGTACTGGGCTGAGAACAAAGCAATACTTGCTCTAGTGATTACGTATGTAAAGCAGTCAAACTTAGAACTCCAACCCTAATTTTTTTTTAAGTGTCTGTATTAGGAATGAACACTGAACTTTTAAGTTTGGGTCCACTTATCTCTAATCGTTAGATGAAAACTTTAGATACTAATTAAAGAAGAAGCACATATCAGATTCCTTCACCAAAGGTATCAGTTTAATCACTATAGCAGTGTCACTGTGGCCAAGCCTTTACTTTATATACCTAAATCCTGCTGACAAGTTCTATTAGGCTAGGGTCACATTTGGGACCTTGCATCCTTTTGAAAGATGCGTTAAAGGATGCTGTTTTCTCCCATGAGATTTTTATAGCATTTTTTCCATTCTTAGCGCCAGCGTTAACGCATGCGTTTCCCATAGACATATATGTACCATGCATTAATGCATGTGTTTTCCATAGACTCACATGTTAAAAAAATGTGTGCGGTTTTTGCAAATGTCCCTAAAAACACTGCTTACCGTGTTTTTTTGGTGCTTTTGCAAAAACGCCTAGCATCAAATGCAATGCGTTTTTTAATGGGAGCCTATAGAAGCATTAACAATAGCGCTTTTTAACATTTCCACGTGAAATAAATGCTAGCTTTTAGCGCTTCCATGACACTAATGTGACCCTAGCCTTAAAACACCTAAGCTTTTGGCCTTCATCAGCACAGTGCAGGGATGTGGTGATCAGTGTTAGTTTTAGAAAATATGCAGATTGGTTGTGAGGTTCAGGCAATACAGAAGGATTGAAATTGCTCTATAAAGATGAGTACATGGCGAAGACTCATAGTTTAAAGGAAAATTGTAGTAAGCCCAATATAAGGGTTCATTCAGATTAACTCAACAGCAACAATAAATATCCTCCAGTCAGTAGATATCAGATGATGTTTACAAACTTGTTTGCACAGGCAGACCATGTAAATGATGTACATTGAGCGACCCTTAATAAATCTTATAGTGCGCATAGACAGCCATTGATCTAGGCAGATTGAGTCCTGTTCACACTGGACCATGTATTGCCAAGAACGAAGAATTTTAAGTCTGCTTAAAAATAATTCTACCTTATGAACTGGAGTTTTGCTTGATCATCAATTGATCAAAAACCTATTTAAGCTGAAAGATTATTGTGAAACAAGTTTCTTCAGAGTACTATTGTATGATACTTTTTCAGTGTAAATACCCCTTTAAAGACATTATTAGAGGTGGTCTAAACCCATATAATCTCTCATAAAGTAGTGACTCAATTGTTTGGACTCTGAGCTCAAAGGCAACCAAGCTAAAACAATGTAGATATTATCGGTACATTTTTTGTGGGCTCCACTAGATTACATCTATCCTTCAAAACATACTAATATGTTAATCTGATTTCTCTATCAATAGTCCAGAAGTCATATGTAGTTAAACTGATGATCAAAGAACACTGTGAGCAATATCTCTGGTTAACTGATCAAGTGAACGTCAAAATCTGCCCACATGCTGTAATTACTGTAGCTGCTCTACAAGTGCTTGTTTGGTTGGCAACTATTCCTACTAACCCCATAGGTATGCAGGCTCACGTCAGGGGACAACGCATGTGTTCTCAATAAGGGGAGGATGAATGAAATAAAGAACCAGCCATGATGAAATTCAACATGCCGCAAGTTACCTTACTCTGACATTTGCCATTGGTGGAGTAGAGACATCTCCATACCATACACATGATGGTCAAGTCACACCAAAATTTCCACATTCTGGTAAGTCCTACAATCAGCATCAACTCCTTTTTCCCTTTTCTGTTGAGTATTTAAATATTTTCCATATTTTATAGCAAATTTCCTCAAAGTGAGTAAGTATCCTATTTGGGGAACTTACTATAGTGTTAACAGTAAGGATCCATATAACTATATGATAATAATTTTCCTAATACACTCAAGAGAAATGTAACAATTTTTTGTGTAATACATAGTGGTGGGTCCACATTAAAATGTTTCCTTATATTCACAGTTAATTTTTCTTCATCCTTAAAATCCATTGTGAAATGACTGTAATGAGAGGAGCAATTTTGCTAATAAATTTTGTCAGAATATTTATTGGTCTATATTTCATTCTGAAATCTCATCCAATTCAATCCCATCTGAAATATTATATTTTGCATATTTTCCATATTACCTTTTCCAAAAATAATCCGAATCAGACATTAAAGTTTTTCCACATTTTCACTTTACACATACTTACAGGTACATCTTATAGGTCCACAGGGAATAACAATCTATTCTATTTAATATTTTTTTTGGGAAAAGATTTTGCGCAACCGTTTAGGAGAAATAGTCCAATTGTTAAACCTTCAAAGAAATCTAAATCCGGCACTTTATTGTAAAGACAGGCAGACACTCTTTATTAAGTAGACAGACATAGCACCTATAACCATTAGTTTATTACAAAAAAGAATGTGTTTCTTAATGACTGGATTATGTGGAAACTTTTTTAAATAAATATCAAGCTGCTCTGGTTAAGTCGGCTCTTCTTTCCCAGGATCTCACTTTGGTAAATACTGAGATGGAGGAAAGAAACCAAGTGCAGACTTGATATTTACAGTGACAGATGTGGCAGACTTCAGTATTTCCAGGCGATATAGGCGTAGAAATCCACATTGCTGCAGCAAGGTGAAAAGAAGCTCAAACATTGAGATTATGTTAACACCTTGTCAGTCTGGGCGGAGTAGCGAGTGTTTCCTAAATTTAAGCTCTATGTCCATAAACACTTACTTAACCATGGCAGTATGCTCTATCTTAGTGGTACCGTCACATACACTTTATCAATGTGATTTCTTTTGTTTTTAGTTAAAATAAATTCTGAATCTTTAGGCGCATTCATGACTTTTTGCCATTTTTTTGTTATGTTCAATTTAAGTTATTACACCGAGGAACAAATGATAGAACATTCTTGGTGCCTCAAGTTTTACGCTTGATTTCAGGCATATTCAGTCTTCTAAATCAGAATATGTCATTCATTTTTCGCAGCAGCTCTACTTTAGGGGATAATATAAAGTTTCAAAATCACATAGTATTGCAAATGGAAATGGATTTACTACAATTCTAGTTGAAGGAAAGTGATTGTGTTTATTGGAACAATGTTCAAGACTTGCTGATGAAAATGGGCATATCACAATATCAACCAATCAAATGGCGGCTATTCATTGAGAGTTCTAAGCGGAGCATAAAATATGCATACAAATAAGGATCAATCCCAATAGGTCACTCAACTAAGATGATTGAAGAACAAAGCACAATTGCTCTAATGCTACAGAAAATACCATACCAATCTGTGTGGATCTAAAGATAGTGAATATTCTCCAGGGACAGCAGGGTTAATACCCTAAATATATCCATTGTATCTGTCCCTGGGATTATAGATAAAATACATGAGCACTGGGTGAAGAAACTTTTGCATTTGAGAGAACACATGGTAGTAGGAAAAATAATGTAATTGCAGAACCATTGGTTGACAGGAATGAGACCATTTTACCACCACTGCACATCAAATTAGGTTTAATGAAGCAGCTTGCAAAAGATGCTTAAACTATATGTGCAGGAAATATTTAGCACTGATAATGGAGAAGCTAAGGGTTGGTCTTTTTGACTTTTCAAATCAGAGGAGTCATGAAAGATCCACACTTCAAACATTCATTGAGCGATGCTGAGGCAGATGCATGGTCTTCTTATACTATGGTTGTACAGAGTTTTTCTTGGGAACAATAAATAAGATAATTACACTGAACTAGTAGAAAAATGCTGTCTTCTTTCCATCACCTTGGCTGTACAATGAGTATCAAGGTGCACAATATTTAGCAGACATATGTTCTAACCTCAAAAATATCTCTAGAATTTGACCTTTTCTTATTGTTGACTCTATAATAACTTTTGCCCTATTCATTCTTGTCTGTGTTATTGCAATTCTCTACTAATCAGTCTCCCTCTTACTATACTCTCTCCGTTCCAATCTATTTTGAATGCAGAAGCCAGGATCATATTCCTCTCCAACTGTTTCACCGATAACTCTATCCTGTGCCAGTCTTTGCACTGGTTGCCCATCCACTATAGAGTACAATTTAAAGTTATCACTCTCCCCACAAAGCCCTCCACAGTTCTGCACCATCAAACGTCTCCTCCCTCATCCCAGTTTATCGCCCTACACGCACCCTCCATTCTTCAAGTGACCTAAAGGCCCTGTTACACGGCATGACGTTCAAACCATGTCAGCAATGATCTCGGGGACGCACGGTCGTTTTTGACACCATTTCAACATCGCTGGTGAGATGTCACTGACTAGATATCGTGGACAACTCAGCAACGATGTTGTGAGCAGGCATCATTCGAAAACCCCACGAATGATTCCCGCTCATTCCTGTGAATGGGCGAAGTCGTCCACGACATCGTTATCGCGGTGTCACACAGAACGATGCAGCAGGTTGCTGGAGTTGACATTGTCAAGTTTTCCAACATGTTGGTAAACCTGTCAACTCCGATCCAACGATTTATCGTAGCAAGTTGCCAGAGTCACACGCAAAGAGGTTGCAACGACGTCACTGGTACACCTCCAAACCCGTGACGTATCAGTGATGATGTTGACGATGTTGTGCTGTGTAACGGGGCCTTAAGACTAACATCAGGTACACCCGAACTTCCCACGCCCATCTCCAAGACTTCTCATGAGCTGCACCAATTCTCTAGAATGAATTACCAAGAAAAATTCAATTAATTCCCAATACCCATAGTTTTAAGTGAGCCTTACAAATGTATTTCTTTTGGCTAGCCTATCACCTCACCTCACTTGTCTAACTATTCCCATCTTGCCCTATTCCAAATCAGGCCTTAACGGTCATTGGTCTGCACCCTCCATGCACTTAATAGCACTCTGTACCTGTGCTTTTACAGATCCTGGCTAGTCACCAGTTCATGCAGCATTAAATAATCCCCTATTAATTATATTAATGGCTGAACCATATATGACGGCACTTTTTACTATTTTTACCATTTATCATTTTCCTCATAGATTGTAAGATTGCAAGCAGAGCCCTCACTCCTGTTGGTATCTGAATTTTTGTTACTTTGTATTGTCTCATATTATTTGTACATGTCCCCTCTGAATTGTAAAGTGCTGAGGAACATGTTGGCACTATACAAATAAAATTATTATTATTAATGTTTGATTGGTTGTAGGAATGTATGTAGGATATATTACATCTCATAACCTAGAGCTGATAGAAGAAAAATAATGGCAGATTTAGAATCAGCAAAACATTGACTTAAAAACAGGTGAAATATCTCAGGCACCAATTTTCTTGTTCCCCAGTGTTATGTTTTAACTCCTTCACCATGTGGCCAACTGTTGTTTTCTTTTTTTTTTCTTCCCCTCCTTCCCAGAGCCAAAACATTTTTATTTTTCTGACCCCATAGATATATGAGGGCTGTTTTATGCAGGATAAGATGTAATTTTGAATAACTCCATTCATTTTACCAGACAGTCTACGATAAAATAAGGAAAATTTCCAAATGGGGCAAATTTTAAATAAAACACAATTCTGACAGGGACTTAGGGGACTTGTTTTTACGGTGAACAGTTTGTAGTAACAATGAACTTACATTACGATTCTCCTCGGTGCAATTACAGACATATCAATCATATCTAGTTTTTTTTACCATTTTAGTGGTGAAAAAAATATCAGAAGTTTGCCAAAAAATTTTGGGCTTGTGTCGCCATTATCCAAGACCCATAATGTTTTAATTTTTTTGGTCAGTGAAGCCATGTGTTGGCTTATTTTATGTGTGGTCAGAAAATTATTTTATTTACCATGTTCATTATATGGTAAAACTGACCTGGCAGTATGATTCTCCAAGTTAGTATGAGTTCGTAGATACCAAACATGTATAGTTTTTTTTATTAATTTGGTGAAAAAGAAAATTAAAAATTTTTCCCAGAAAGAAGTTTTCCCGAGAACAGTAACATTTAATTTTTCAGGATCTGTGATTGTGTTGATGGCTTATCTTTTGAGCCATGAGCGGAATTTTTAGAAATACTATGTTTGGTTAGATGTAATATTTTGATTGCCATTTATTGCATTTTATTGCAATGTTACGGCAGGCTATGAAATGTAATTCTGGCCTTTTTAATTTTTATTTTATTACATTGATTACCGACCAGATTAGTTTATGTTATATTTTCATAGATCACACTTTTCTGAATGTGGCAATACCAAATATGTGTGTATTTTTATATTCTTTTATTTTCAATGGGAAATTTTGTGTTTTCCTTCATATTTTTAAAAACCTTTTTCCAACTTTTTATTGTTTTCACTAGTCTCCTTAGAGAAATTTAAGCTACCACTGTCTGATCGCTTGTTCTATACAGAGCAGTGCTTTAGCACAAACAATGATCTCCTGTGAATGCCGTCACTCAGCCACAGGACGTTTGTGTCATCACAGACCTTGGGGTCACGGTGCTGTACCTAGTAAAAAAAAGGATGGAGCCTGCAAACAGCAGATTGGTTGGGTGCTGTGAGTTTAAAAATTGAAAGGCTTTTCTTAGGATAGGCCAACAATGATCAATGTGTTTCAAAGTCAGGTCCCTTTTTTGTTATCCTACATACATTATTCAAAAATCTCACATCATTTAGTACTTCATATTTGTATTTTCAATACACTTTGCAATATACTATGCTGCCTCAACAAAATTTGTGCTGCCCATTGTAAAGTAATCATGGTAAACTACAATAGGTTCAGGGGTTGCAATCACATCAGTGCCCTGGAGCCTAGGGAGCCCCAAAACCCCTTTGACCTATAGAACAAGACTAACGCATTTTAAGATGTGCAATAATTCGGGGCCCCATTGGACCATTTCCATCTGGGATCATGAGCTTCAAGGTTCTGCCACTGTTAGTTAAGATCATAGAGCATAAAGATAGAAATGAAGAATCTGATTTGTCTGCAGCTATTGCAGTTTTTGCACTGTTCTGTCCTTTCTTTTAAACACATACACAACATAACATGAAATATTCTAGCTAAATGAGACCTGACAAGGAAATAAATACAAGTTGCCTAAAATGAACTGTTTAAATTGCAACCTTATGTCCTTTTGCATTCGATTAAATGATTGTTTAAGTTATTGAAATCCCAAACAGTATATCAAGCTACAGATAACATGAGGCATATTAATGTCGGTGAGGCCGCAGATCATTGCCGCCATTCAGCACATGGTGAAATAATGCAATTTAATACATTCATCAAACCCTTCTCTAAGAATTAATATTAACTCTTGTGAATCTCTAGTGCTTATACCTTTATCTGGAGTATGCCTCTCATATAGCATTCTTTTATATAATCTTAAATTATCGCACGTGCATTTCCTTCCGGAGACATAAAACTCACTTATTTCCTTACGTTCTCTAAGGATTGTTTTGAAACCTTTTTTTTTTCTATGCATGAATTACTAACCTCTTTTGAAAGGTAAGGAAAAGAATCAAGACGTTATTCATTAGGTTTTCCGTGATCTATTTTACAGACCTGGATTTCCACACGTTGCTTCCTTTTCAAAATACTTCTGCTGTCTTGCAGTTCAATTTCCTGTAGCGCTGGTTATGTGCTGAACACAATCTCCTCATGCAAAATAGTTCTATACAGTGTGCTTGGGAAAACTCAAGACAGATGCATCTTCTTAAAGTTAGGACTTTTATGTGATACAAAGAAAGGTGACTTTTCTGAAATTTTTTCAGTTATATGGACTCCACAATTAACAAGTCCTTTCACTCTCCTATGAGATCTGTGAAGGTGGTCAAAACTCCTCAAATTCACTTTACAGTACTGATTAGTTAACATATGCTACTCACAAAAAGTTAGGGATATTTGGCTTTTGGGTGAAATTTATGGGAAACTTATAAAGTTCACCCAACTCTGATATTTTATCATGAAAGTAGTAATACTAGAAAATAATGGAGAAAGCACACATAGGGTCTTATCTGTTTATTAGTTAAAGTAATCTTTGTCAATGCACTAACCTTATAATGTGAGAGTCACAACAGCTTAATTGCAAATGTCCGGCCTGCAGCACTCCACCCTCGATAAGCAGAAAACACTAATATAGAAGGAATGGATGGCTCCATGTGCGCTGCCGGTCCAACAGAACTTCCAAAGAAGACACGATAGCTGATTATAAAAGCACCTTTATTCCATTTTAGGCCCCTTTCACATCAGCGGTAAACGCTGATAATGGCAGTTGCGGTGAAAAAAAACGCAACTGCCATGATTACCGCATAACGACTGCACTTGCGTTTTTTTCGCGGCCGCATCTGCCGCAAGTGCCGAAACCGCAACTATACCACACTTGCCGCACCTGCCGCAAGCCCATAGACATTGCACGGGCTTGCCGCAAGTGAACCGCAAGTGTGCCCGTTATGTGGTAATCGCGACAGTTGCAGTTTTTTCACTGCAACTGCCGCGATCAGCGCTTACCGCTGATGTGAAAAGGCCCTTAGGTGTTTTGTGGGACTGCTGCCCACTTCCTCAGAGATCCAAAGGTTTACAGACTGTTGTTAGCAAGGATATAAATAGGAACTGGATGTTATTGACGTGTCAAAAAACGTCACTACATCCATTACATCATGAAATTAGGAGCCTCCTCCTTTACATAAGTCAGTATCATCTCATATTTTCAATTCACATATGAAAGTTACTATTTATCTAGATACCACTTATCAGAAAAAGAAGAAAGAAGATGATTCCATTCTAATACAAATATGTTAAAAAAATACTAAATAAAAATTCTTAAAATTTCCTTAAAATCACACTAAGGGTACTTTCACATCAGTGTTTATTTGAAATCGCGGCAGATGCGGTGAAAAAAACGCATCTGCCGCAATTACCGCATACCGGCTGCACTTGCAGCACGGTTGCGGCAAGCCCCATACAATGTAAATGCGGGCTTGCAGCAGGTGCCTCAAGTGCGGTTTTGGCACTTGCAGCAGGTGCGGCCGCGAAAAAAAAAACGCAGTCAGCCGCGGTTTTTATCGCGGCCGCACCTGCCGCAAGTGCCAAAACCGCACTTGCCGCACCTGCCGCAAGCCCGCATTTACATTGTATGGGGCTTGCCGCAACCGTAGCCGGTATGCGGTAATCGCGGCAGATGCGTTTTTTTCATCGCATCTGCCGCGATTTCAAATAAACGCTAATGTGAAAGTACCCTTAGTTATAAGTCCCTGAATTGAACTCATACTGGATCGTGCTCCAAACCCCTCCATATTTAATTCCAAGTAAGTTATAGTGGAATCTCTTCTAAAGACAGTTTCCTTGATTTCACTTGAATTACTACATTTTAATTCACACCCTGAATACAATAAAATCAATTCAATATTAACTAGTAAAATTTTACAATTGGATCAGGATACAATAATTAGGAAATAAAAAACTATATAGAGATAGAGGGGATTACAAAATAATGGCCTTGTTCACACACATGAGCTTTTTTGACCATCTCTGCGTTTTTTGTGCTGTTGAAAAAAAGCAGGTGCGTTAACGCAGGGTACATTTGAGTGTACATGCGTTTTTCACCTCCACTTGCGTTTTTTTCCCCTGTCCAAAAAACGCTGCATGCAGCATTTTTTGGGTGCTGGAAAAAAACGCAGGGGTTGTTTCCAAAAACGCATGCGTTTCTATAACATGGGGCCCTATGGGAAACGCATGCGTTTTTAAATGGCACATTTATGCACCCTGCGTTACCGCTAGCGTTTTTGCCTGCGTTTTTGAAGAAAAAATGACAAAGTCCAAAAAGGATTCTAATCCTTTCAGACACAAAAGGGACATTTTTTAGCACTCTTAAAAAAACGCATGTGGTTTTAGGAGTGCTAAAAAAAACGCAAATTGTGTGTGAACAATGCCAATGAATGGTAAATCCAAACAATCTCTAACGGGACCTGTAGCAGTAGAACCCAAAAAAACCCTTACCAAAGATGATGACTACACCGAATACGCCATTCTTTCCAAGAAGTACCATATATACTCATGTATAAGCCGACCCGCGTATAAGCCGACCCCCCTACTTTTGCCCCCAAAACCTGGGAAAACCTATTGACTCGTGTATAAGCCAAGGGTGGACCCCAGCACAGGTATACAGGCCCCCCAGTGGTATACAGGCCTCCCCATTGGTAGTATACAGCAGCCTCCCCATTGGTAGTATACAGCAGCCTCCGCAGTGGTAGTATACAGCAGTCTCCCCAGTGGTAGTATACAGCAGTCTCCCCATTGGTAGTATACAGCAGCCTCCGCAGTGGTAGTATACAGCAGTCTCCCCAGTGGTAGTATACAGCAGTCTTCCACTGGGTAGTATACAGCAGTCCCCCTCTGTGGTATATACAGGCCCCCTGTGGTAGTATACAGCAGCCCTCCCCCTGTGGTATATACAGGCCCCCTGTGGTAGTATACAGCAGCCCTCCCCCTGTGGTATATTCAGGCCCCCTGTGGTAGTGTACAGCAGCCCTCCCCCTGTGGTATATACAGGCCCCCTGTGGTAGTATACAGCAGCCCTCCCCCTGTGGTATATACAGGCCCCTGTGGTAGTATACAGCAGCCCTCCCCCTGTGGTATATACAGGCCCTTGTGGTAGTATACAGCAGCCCTCCCCCCTGTGGTATATACAGGCCCCCCTGTGGTAGTATACAGCAGCCCGCTTCCCCCTATGCTATTTACAGGGCCCCCGTTGCTGCCGCCGCACACCTGTTAAAGATGAGCTTTTATACTTACCCTCCTGTGACTGCGCGCGCATCCACCGCTCTCCTTCCTGCTTGTACTCGGCGTCCATCCATATGACCGCGCACAAATAATGACATCATTATAGGCGCGCGGTCACGTGGATGGACGCCGGGTAGAAGCAGGAAGGAGAGCGGGGGATGCGCGCGCGGTCACAGGAGGGTAAGTATGAAAGCTCTTCTTTTATAGGTGTGCGGCGGCAGCAACGGGGGCCCTGTATATAGCACAGGGGGGGGGCGGGCTGCTGTATACTACCACAGGAGGGGAGCCGTCACTGACTCGTGTATAAGCCGAGGGGGGCACTTTTCAGCACAATTTTTGTGCTGAAAAAACTCGGCTTATACACGAGTATATACGGTACATTTGTTTGATTTAAAAAACCATTCTCACCCTCTGTTAAATTGCCTCAGCAAAATAAGAATATATCAACTAACACTATGTTAAAAGAAAAAGTGGGAAATAATGAAACAACAAACGATGGGAGCACGAAGCAAGTCTCTGTTGTAACCAGTATATCTAATGAAGTGACAAATGGAACAAATAGAATGTGTAATAATCTCTTGGGTGGAATAGAGTATCCTTTTTGCACCAAGCCACAAAAAAACGTGATAACAATCATGTTTTTGATAGGCAAACACAATTGAAAAGTATATGTGATCAGATTGAACGGATTAAACTAAACCAAAAAAACCTGTTTCCACCACAGGTAAATAAAGAACATAGGAAAGATAAGTCAGGAACTGGTTCCTGATATGATCACTTTTGCTGATGAAACGCAGATTTCTGTATGTGATACCATTATATATCTTAATGATGATGCCCAGGCTTGTCTAGTGACATCAATGGCTGATGCATAGCGCTCTCCTTGACGTCTTCAACATTGGTGGTGGCCATAATTTCTACTCAGTATTAATTGAGTTTCATCAGTGAACAGCAGTGGGACTCACTGGTCCCTCATCTAGTTTCTTTGCTCCCTGGCCACATGGTGGTATAGTCAGGTACCTTTGTAGGTCTTCTAGCATGCAGACCAGGTTGATGTTAATGGTTTCATTTGGTCTGATGTGACACTTGGGCATCTCTCACTTCCCTTAAATATGTCTTGAGTTGTGTGCCATTTATCATCTGGTTCTACAAGGTATTATTCAAAAAGAAGCCGTCATCAGTGTGGCCAAAGAATATCAAATTCTATGCCTTTCTGTGAGTCTTCCAGTTTCTCTGCATCTCTGTTGCAACCTGCTGATGACATACTGGGACACTGTAAGTGACCCACCCAGGGGTCTATGGGAACTTGGTACCCGGGCATTGATACGGGGGGTGCTGTCTCGGTGACTGGTGCCCGGGTAGCCCTGGGAGTCAGCTAAATAAAAGGGGATTAAAATAATAAAAGTTCCGTGACGCCACCTGCAGTTTCTGGTGATCTCACCAACGCCGCTGTCAGATCGCCGGGGATGATGATACTGCAGCCAGTTGACAACGCTCCCTGCAGGCGGAGCGGATTCCCCGGGGCACTGCTGCTACTGAGCTGATCGGTGTGGCAGCAGCTGCTTTCTTAAGAGAATAAGTCACCGGAGGCTTGCTGACTCTGTACGGATACTCGGATACTTTACTGGCAACAGTTCTCCAGCAGTTCAGGTACACAGTTACACAGTTTTTGCGGGTAGCTGGCCGGGTAGTCACTGGGGAGAATAAAGTCTCGTTGAGGCTCCCAGAGTTGTTCCTTCAGTTACTTTCACTGTCCCTTTTTCCTGTGCCTCCTTACTTTTCTTCCGCTGTCCTGCACAACCCACTTGTTTACCAGGCCTGTTGGGTGCTATGAGGTTACCCTTCTTCTCTAAGGGGCATCATCCTTCTGGACGAGGTCGGGGCTGCTTGACATACCTGCGACCCACCGGTATTGACGGCTCAGGGTTAGACTCACCTGCACCATGACTCGGAGCCTGTACGCCGTTGTGGACTAGGATTCCCCTGGACCATGGTAAGATCCGGCACTGGGTCTCCTTCTTCAGTCTGGGTCACCGCTACTTTTCGGGTGCCTTCCCTGTGGTGTCCCTCCCTCCGGGGGTACAGGTGGCTGAAGGCGGGCTAGGGCTCAGACCATACCTCTCGGCGGCGATGTCGTTCCACCTGGTTGGATGGGCTAGGTCCGTACTCATAGTCCGGTGGTGGGAAAATAGGTTGGAGGGTCCCTCTCTGACCCCCAGCATGGGGGGCTGGACTGCTCACTCTCTCGAGCCGGTTCTCCATGCTACTCCACCATGCTGGTTTGGGACCAATGGCTCTGGCCTCCTTGCTGTTGTCGTCTGGACTGCCGTACTTGGGATCCTCCTCCTTTTAGATGGGTTGGTCATATGGTTCCTCCTGAATGGACTCTACGATCACCTCGAACTCTCCAGGGATGTCTGGATCTGCAACTTCTCCTTCAGGATCATTAGGCTCCGCTGCAGTGGTGCTGATGCTGTCTCTAGGAAGGCCCTTAGGGTTATTCGTCTGTACTCCGACTTATACCATGGTATACCCTCAGCTCCTGGAAGGCGGCTCTCCAGAAGGTCGGATCTCCCTCGTGGGTGAGGAGGGAGACCGCCCTCGGATCGCCGGCTGCAGCCCAGGCCTCTTCTTCTACTTCCCGCAACAGGTCTCGCAGTCTGGTTGCCACCATAGTTCCCAGTACCTGGACTGCACCCGCTTTGCTCTGAGTTCTGGCGCGCCCTTCCTGCTCTTTAAGGGACTTGTCTCGAGAGTCTTTGTCTTTGGTCTGCCTCCTTGGTTGATTGATGACAGGCAAACAGTTTCACATCTCTGGTATGACCCACCCATGGTGAGGGGCCGAGGTATGCCACTGGGCAAACACATTGTCATTTTACATCTTTAGGCCGCCATTTTGGGGTTCTGTTGAAATGGCGGGAAAGAGTTCTTTTGTGCCGTGTATTGACTGTTGTAGTTCTTTTTAGGCCAATTTCAAAAGTTTGTAAGGTGCACAGTACCCGGTTACACCGGGCACGGAATCCTATTCGTGATCGCCAGATATGTGACCCGCCCAGGGGTCTATGGGAACTTGGTATCCGGGCATTGATACGGGGGTGCTGTCTCGGTGGTTGGCGCCTGGGCCGTAGCCCTGGGGGTCATCTAAATAAAAGGGGATTAAAATAATAAAAGTTTTGTGACGTCACCTGCAGTTTCCGGTGATCTCACCAGCGCCACTCTCAGATCACCAGGGATGATGGTATTGCAGCCAGTTGACAACACTCCCAGCAGGCGGAGAGGGGTTCCTGGGGCAATGCTGCTGCTGAGTTGAATGGTGTGGCAGCAGCTGCTTCTTAACTTAAGAGAATAAGACACCAGGTGCTTGCTGACTCTGTACGAATACTTTACTGGCAACAGTTCTTCAGCAGTTCAAGTACACAGTTACACAGCCTTTGCGGGTACCTGACCGGGTAGTCACTGGGGAGAGTACAGTCTCTTTGAGGTTCCCAGAGTGTTCTTTCAGTTACTTTTGCTGTCCCTTATTCCTGCGCCTCCTTACTTTCCTTGCGCTGTCCTACACAACTCACTTGTCTACCAGGCCTGTTGGGTGTTATAAGTTTACCCTTCTTTTCTAAGGGGCTCAACCCGGTTTAGTGCTTCTGGTGGGGCTGCACTTTTAGATGAGGTCGGGGCTGCTTGACAGACCTGCGACCCACCAGTATTGACGGCCAGGAGTTAGACTCACCTGCACCGTGACTTGGAGCTGGTATCCCGTTGTGAACTAGGATTCCCCCGGACCGTGGTAAGATCTGGCACTGGGTCTCCGCCTTCAGTCTGGATCACAGCTCCTTTTCGGGCGCCCTCCCTGTGGTGTCCATCTAGGACTTGTTCCTTGCTTCATCCCTCAGACTAGACTGCTTCTGACTGGACTCTACTCTGACTAACTGTCTCAATGGTTCCCGCTCCTTCTATCCTATTGTTCCTCCCACCGGACCGGTTACCCTGGTAACGGGTGGCCAATTGGTCCCATATGTTAGGTGTAGGGATGCTGGGATAAGAGCCTCAGGTTGACTTTACACTCCCCAATGACAGGAATATTGCACACTCAGTTATGAGTGCAGTACCCCTACTGTGGCGCACTGACCAGTGGAGCGCCACATAAGCTCAGTGGCGACTTCCATCTGAGCACATCCTACATGAAGCCTCCCAATGGCGAGGTACTGTTGATCAATTGTTAGGTGTTGTCTTTGTCTCATGATGTCAAAATGTGAACAACATGATAAGGATGACTGCTGAAATTTCAATTCTAATTGAAACATTATATTTATTTGGAGATTCATGAATCAATCATCAGTGGTGAATTTTGCCATTTTCTTCCTTGTTACAGAACAGCAACTTGTGTAAAAAGTACTTAAACACTGAACAGTTGAACATGTGCATTCAAAAGTGTAGAGAATATAACATTAAGTTCACCTGAGTTAGAGTGCATTTAATGTCCATCCTGAAATTTTACTCAAAGCCAAATATCCTTAAAGGTACCTTTACACGCCGCTACAGAAGGTTAGAAACAACCGAGTGCTTCACGTGCACGAGCACGCACCAACGGTTGCAAACGGTACCCGATACCGCCTTTAAAACGCTGCTACAAGGTGCTCTACAGAAGGTTTAATCTATCTCTGCATGCACCACCGGGTGCCTCAAGTTACCTTCTGTAGAGCACCGTCCCTCATTTACATGCCGTGACAGAAGGTAATATGGGAGGACCTGGTGCAGCAGGGACAACACATAGGCGTGCCAGAGTTGTGGATTACGAGACGCTCGTACGATGATTGGACAAAACAATAGCATCATGATTGGCCAGCCAGCGCAGGAAGGCTGGCTAATACATGACGCTATAGCAAATGTGTAGTGTGACTGGTCAGCTCCTTAAATATGCTGCCCTATGCAGTGACAACCAATCGCAACGCAGGAGCTTCCACCAATGATCGCTGAAAGGGGGTGGTTTCCCAGAGGCTGTGTCATGCCCCGGGGAGTTATCTAGGTGGCGAAAAAACCTTACCCTACCGTATTTAGACGCCGTTACCATCGGGTTGAAATCAACCTGTTTTAGAGCACTGCTCTGAAACAGGTGCCAAAGTGACGGCTGGCAACAAGCTACTTTACACGCCGCTACCTCGGGTTGATTTGACAGTGCAAGATACATTTGTCTCCGACACCCGGTTGTTTCTAACCTTCCGTAGAGGCGTGTAAAGGTACCATAACTGTTTGTGAGTAGTGTACCTTATACTCTGGTAACACTAAGATCATTGTTTTAATTTCAAACATATTCATAACAGCTGCGCGGCTCTGTGTCCCATACCTGTTAAATCATGCTCCTGTGGTGTATTCCTCTTCCATCTGTAGCTATTGCTCCAGTCTCCTAGATGACAATATCAGACTAGTAGAGATGTGTAAAACTGTGAGAAGTGTGACCACCTAGTAACTCGATGTCCAATCTGGCAAATACAAATGTCTGACAGGCTAATCCAGGGACCCAGTGAGAGTTTAATTCCACTAAACGAATTTAGTGGAATTAAAATTATACTCAAATTTTACAAAAATTCTCAGTTTGCAGAATGCAGATTTTTTTTTTGTAATTTGCTCGATGCAAAGATAGCTCCCTAACTGTTATCTGGTCATCCGGTACACTACATCTCGGACCCAGTGTTCATTCTAGGCCCTGGATGTCACTGTGCATGCATGGACCAGAGATGCAGTATGCCAGAGGCACAGAAGGGGAGGGGTGAGTGGAGAATTGAATTTTTCTTTTCTTTTTACATCTTACATTTATTATGTTACGTGATCTGTAAAGAACCTGAAGCAATAAAGGGAACATTTAATTTGCAGAGAATAACTTCTTTGCAATTTAAATTTCCCAGGAAGTGTATACATTAAGGGAACAAAGAAAATCCATTTCTGATTTTGTGAAAACATCATATTTAAGCCATTTCAAAATGAAACTTGGGGACAAAGATAAAACATGGGGTCCACACATTGTAAAACATGAATTGAGCACCTTCGTCACTGGACAAGTGGTACAAAGGAAATGTCTGAAATTTGGCATACCTATTGTCTGGAGACAACCCTATTGTCTGGAGACAACCCTTTGTCTGGAGACAACCAAGGAGTCGTAGTGATGTTTGTTACTTCTGATAACAGTCAGTCTGTCACAGTGGGCAATAAGATTACCGTTGGCCTCAGAGACATGGAGCAGAGGTAACCCCATTGTGTCAAGAAGATACAATTCCAGGAAAGTATCTGTTACCAGTGTTGGGAGAGTCAACCGTCAGGTGCCTATGGCCTGTATGTATCTGAAATGCGGCGCAGGGAAAGGACTGAAGGAAATAGGAGTATCAGACACTATCATTATCAATATGTTGCTGGGCATGATCCTGGGCAGGATATCTGAATATTTCCTTGCATTGCAATTGAATGCCACGCAAAAGGAGGATATAAGTGTCCTGTCTGGGGTTCTGTGGGATGCAAGGAAATGTACAGATGGGAGGGAGAATGGATGTCTAAATGCATAGTGCATTGGTCCTGCATAAAGGAGATATTGAGAAATATACTTATCGATAGCTGTGAGATAGGTGTGAGATATTGAGAAATGTACTATGAATAGTTGTGACTATGACTCGCAGTCAGAATGCTACTAAGAGTCAACACCAGATATTATTTGGTTAAGTCCAAAACAAAATTGTCTGAAAGTGAAAGCCCTAATACTGCCAAAGAGTTTCCCTCAATGGCAGATTTACTGAGGTCCTAATTAGCAGACTCAGTAGACTTAGTATGTGACCTGGGTCTGGCACCATTACAAGTGCATGACCTGTGGACTGAAAGTCAGAGCTTCCAGAAATCCCTGCTAACAGATGCCAGTCTGAAGAAGCTGAAATGCCTTACAGATAAACTCCCTGCTGGATCTGACAGGGAAACAGTGTAATAGGTCCAAGGGAAATTGTATCCTTTTCCCACCAATACAGCAGACTTTTGGGTCTGTGAAAAGCATCTGGTTGTTCCCTATCCATATACAAACCAGTTTTTAAGAATTGGTCATGAAATTCTTCTAGCCGAGCATCTTTTTACATGTTAATATAATATAGTAACATGATGAAAGTTCATAATTACATGGAGGATATGTCATACCTATCTGCAGTATGCCTGAGGAGGGGGAGGGTGACCTGTTGTTGGACTGGGTGACTGGTACTCATTGTACTAAATGCCAGGAGTCAGCAAAGCTCAACGTTCACCTATCAATGAGTCAGAAGTCGGAGCTACTTGGAGTGCTAAGGGCATCCATGAAAGTCTTTACAGGAAAGTCTGTGAGGACTAATTTAGAAAGTCACCATCTAGACCAGAGGTTCCCATCCTTTCTGACCTTGAGAGCCACATTAAGGTCTGAGAGAGGATAGCGAGCAACGTCCAGCTCCCTTATCCATCACAGTAGTGACACCCAGACCCCCATTACTGGTATAATGACAGCAAAACTTTGTCCAAAGAAATCACACCAAGGCAGTATACCAAGTTCCAGGGGTTCCTGGTACCCCATTCAGATCTGTTTTTCTATGTGGGGCTAATAGCAAAAGTCACCATATGGAGACTTGCCTTTGCTAGACCTGCTGCTTATGTATCAAGCTGGAAGACAGCCGCAGGTCACACATCATAGTCCAGTGAGCCACATGAGGCTCCCAAGCAACAGGTTGAGAACCCCTGATATAGACATTGGCACTCATACTCCATTAGGCAATCTGCATACCAGATATCAGCAGAGGTGAAAGCCAACATATAGAGGAAATGTTGGGTCTGAGTGAAATAGAAAAATTTCAGACTGCCTGGCCATACCTATGGTTCTTGCCCCAAAAAAAGGATCTTACAGTCCTAAGTGTACTACAGGAAACTAGATTTGTTTACTAAATTTGCTTTTCAACATACCCAATGCTGAGTATAAAGAAGTAGTTAGAACAGATGGCTAATGCATTTACTTAACCATTATGAACTTAAGTAGAGGATATTGGCAGATTGCCATGATCAAAGAGGCTCAGGGAACACTGTCCTTTAAAACACCATTTGGGCTGTTTGAGTTTCTGCTTATGTCATTTGGTATGAAAAGTGACCCTGCCGCCTTCCAGCGGTTATTTAATCAACTACTGGAGTGAATTGACAAGGAAGGCTCGCAAAGCTTAGGAAATGCGTTGGTTAAGGTATGTATCAGCTATTTTCTTCTGCAGGGGTTCCTGTAGCCCGAACAGTGTGACTTCATCCACTCTCCTGCTTAGCATGTCTGGTAACACGGAATGCCTTCTGTCAAGGTCCCTGAATTCCAGCAATCACCGCTATATGCTGCACTGACACAGCAATAACAAGCGGACACAGCAACTTCTCAGTTCAGCCAGTGTATAACTGCACAACAAGCGAGGAATCTTTACTTACCATCCTCCCTGTGGACTTTTCACATTAGGCAAGTGCTTTTGTCATATTTCATCACAAATCATTTATACATTGACGTTTATTTGCTGGCTACAAACCTCACACCAACATGTAATTTTGTTTTACATATCATCCATTTGTATATGCCATCATTGTCTGCCTGCATTTGATGAACCAGGGACAATATTTCAATGAGATTATGAAGCAGAAGGAATCCGGGCACCAGCTACTAAAATGAAGCTTATTGCCTATGACATCAGCAGGCAGTGGAGTATGGCAGGTGTTGCTCTGCTCCAGGCATGGAGATTGTTAAACAGTTTGTAAAGAAATGAGCGGCACTCACAGGGGCATGACTTGCAGTGTAGGACTTTATTCCAGTTAAAACATGGTCATAGCCTTATGCACCATAATCGGCATCTGCAAAACCATTGTAGTCTGATTGGAACTCCGGTTGGTCCATATAGACTAATCTGGCGTGAGGAACCCATGAGCAAGGGTCTGAGGAGAGGAGTAAGACCTGGGAGTGGAGCCTGTTGACGGTTTGCCCCAGAGCAAAGTGCCAGAACTTTGGTATTTAATCTAGACATTGGAGTCCGAGGATGCACGGGGCTATAGGCTCCGCAGCCAAAACTGGAGGATGGGAGATTCCAAGTCTCCCAGCCATCACAGCACTTGGAGGCAAAGCAGCGTAGCAGAGCCCAGGGAAGGTGCTCAGAGGAGTGGTGCCCATGAAGGGCTCGAGCTGCCTGCCATATCAGAGAGAATCTCTCCAGTCGAAGAAAAGGGTCGTAGCTTAGCTACAGGCAACTATGACCAGCAGGCCGAGGCGCAGCAGGGAGGCCTCAGAACCAACCAGGTGAGGAGATCCCTAACTTGCTTCCAGGCCACCAGGATTCCTAGCATCGAATGTGGACAGTACCCAGGAGTTTTCTACTACAGTAAAGGTAAAAGAAACAATCCCTGCGTGTCTGTCAGTTATTGAGTGCCTGAATCCTGCACCTCAACCAACTACCATCGCCATAGACTGTTTCGGTTGCCCCGGTGAAGTGCTCCACCTGTGGGGAGTGATAACACCACAGCTGCTCATCCATCAGCTCCCAAGGTCCCGCACGCAGCCCCAGCCCATGGCGTTACAACACCTATCCCTTAAATACTACCCCCCAGAACTTTTCAAAACTGATCCCCAGGGTCACAGAAGCCAGATCTCAACCCCTGTGACTCCCCTGAATAAATCAAAGCCCGGTTCTGAGTATCCCATGGCCCTGGGGTGGGTCAGTTTCCTGGCGTCACGAACAGATCTCATGCCTGACATTTACAGGTACTGTGTGCCATTGACTTTATTATACTGTGAACAGTCGCCATTGTTGCCCCACGCAGCGCGCAGGAAGAGAAGGGGGTGTCCCATCATGGGTGGGACCATTGAAAGGGTGCGAAGAGAAGCCCCACTCCAGCCTAGTGACATCAGCCAGTGTGATGCAGGAAGAAGCCCTGCACCAAAAACTCCAAGTGTGCTCAACTCCCCACCTAAGGAGCGCTAGACTGAATGGCTGAAAAAGACCGAGAGCCTGGCTGTGGTTCACTAGGAGGGAGAAATGTCTCATCTGGAAAGGAGAGAACAAGTCATAGGCCCAGACGGTGCCCAAGCCAATGCCGCAGCCCCGGGCGAAGCTGCAGCCCAAGCCGATGACGCAGCCATGGCCCCTGCAGTAATGCCAGTCTTGTCATTTTCAATGCCGTATATCCCGGGATTGACCTGGATGCCACAGTATTCAGGGTAAGTGGACACCCTGACTGATTTCAAAGAAAGGATGACTAGTTTGTTCAGGGTATAATTTATGACCGAAGACCAGAGAGTGACCATGTTAGTGGGACAGTTGACTGGGGCGGCCCAACGTGAAGTAAAGTCATGATTAGACACCAATAAACAGACTGTTAAACAAATCTTTGCTGGGCTGAAAGAAACCTTTGACACCTGAACTGTTGCAGAAATTAAAATGAGATTTTATGGGTGTAAACAACGGGTGCAGGATGATATAAGAGACTATGCCTTAAACCTCCCAGAGGCAATGAGGGAAATGAAAAAGATTGATCCTGGTAGCATCCAAGATAAAAACAAGCTGTTGACAGAGCAGTTTATTAAAGGGCTCCAGTCTCATGCCCATCGGACTCAATTACGTATAATAGCCATGCAAAACCCTGACTTGAACTTTTCCCAATTCAAAGACTGAGCCATCCGTGTGCTGCGAGAACCTACAGCAAGAAGCACTGTACCCACCCAGCGACTGGCTCTAATGCATCACTCGGAGGTGGCGCCCTTTGCCGTGACCACCACAGGGGCCAGTTGCAAACATTAGCAACTGATACCCCTGATGCCTTACAACTGCAAGTGCAGCAGCTGAGCAAGGGGATGGCAGAGCTAGCCAAAGCTGTGCATCCCTGCAAGGATCCAAGCCCACGGAGAAGATAGAGTTGGCCTCCAGCCCAGATGACGTTCCATGGATGCGCCAGAGGAGGAATCCGCTGACCAGAGGTCAACTCAATGATTGCTATGATTCAGCCGGACAACCCATCTGCCGCCACTGCAATGAGGGGGCCACATCACCAGGTTTTGTACTTAAAACAAGCAACCCTTGGGGCAGCGAGCCACCCCTGAGGAATGGGGCAGCCTGGCCATTGAACTGGCAGCGACAGGTATAACAGGTATGTGAGAGGATGACCGGTCCTCCCTATCATGCTGGATTGTATCCCCATGAACACTTTGTTGGACACCGGTTCGCAGGTGACATTGATACCTTATATCCTTTACATGCGGTACTGGGCTGATTCAGATTCATTACACACCGCCCAGATAATAGTTTTACTATATATGCTGCAGATAGGTTTACCTATGCAGCAGGTGGGATTTAAAGAAGTCACCATAAAGGTGAGACGTGTAGAACTAACAGTCCAGGGAATGGTGATTGTTGATGTAGACCTTACTCTAGGCACTAATGTGATTGAGAATTGCCTAGCAGAAATTATTGTCCTTCGGATCAAAAGCATGGAGTTTACGGGTAGTGCAGGAATACAAACAATCTTTAGTAAATATACTTTAGACTTTGGGCAAGCAAAGGGGGACAACATCACATACCCACAGGTGACCATCCACCCATCAAAGAGAGATGCAGGCCTTTACTGCCAGGTCACTATCAATGTGCCAAAGAAATGTTATGGGAAATGAAGGAGGCTGGGGTGATCAGAGATAGTTGTAGCCCCTGGCAGCTCCACTAGTTCTGGTAACAAAGAAGGATGCTACAATGAGAATGTGTGTAGACTACAGGCAGGTAAACTGCATTATACATAAATATGCTTATTCCACTACCCAGAATTGAAGAGTCATTAGCTGCATTGAGAACTGCTAACTATTTTTCCGCCTTAGATCTTACCAGTGGGTACTGGCAGGTTCCTGTAGTAGAAGCAGACAAAGAGAATACTGTGTTCATGACACCAATGGACTCTTTGAGTTTAACTGCATGCCGTTTGGACTCTGCAATGCACCGGGAACGTTCCAGAGGCTGATGGAGTGTTGCATAGGGAACAGAAACTTTGAAACAGTGCTATTGTACCTAGATGACATCATAGTCTACTCAAAGATGTATGAGGACCACCTGGAGCATCTGGCTGAGATATTTGAGGCATTATCCAAGTTTGGCATGAAGATGAAACCATCCAAGTGCCACTTACTGAAGCCTAAGGTACAGTACCTAGGGCATGTAGTTAGTGCTGAGGGAGTGGCACCAGACCCTGACAAGGTCACAGTGATCAGGGCCTGGCCAAGGCCCAATACCATTCAAGCTCGCAGGACCTGGACGTATTTCCATTCTGGAGGTCAAGTGTCATGGAAGTCACGTGACGGCAACACCAAGGAGCCAGCAGCAGAGTCCCTGGCGGGCACCGCTGTCCTAAGGAGTCTACCCAGAGTTGTTCAAGGGCACACAACTCCTAAAGGTGAGCGGACACTTGGCCCCCACTAACCATAACCCACAGAAGATCTTTCACAAGGTGTGCTCTTCTTTTTTCATTTTTGCACAATACCAGCAGTTCCTAGGGCTGGCAGGGATACCACTGGAGGTTCATCAAGGGCTTCAAGAAGATGGCAGCGCCCATGCAACACCTCCTGGTGGGCCAGTCCAAGAATGCCAAGAGCCCAAGTCCACTGTTTGAATGGGCAGTAAAAAAGAAGACTCCTTCAAGCAGTTGAAGTGGGCCCTGACAGGGAAAGAGACCCTGACTGACCCTGACTATGGCAAATCTTTTGTGACGTATAGAGATGCGAGCAATGTGGGATTGGGAGCCGTGTTATTCCAGGTGCAAAGAGGCAAGGAAAGAGTGATAGCCTATGCCAGCAGGAAGCTCCGTCCTACTGAAAGGAACCCCGACAACTATAGCTCATTCAAGTTTGAGTTCCTCACAGTGGTCTCGGTAGTAACAGAACGTTTTAAGCATTACCTGGCTTCAGCAAAGTTTACCATCTATACAGACAATAACCCACTGACCTATCAAGAAACTGCAAAGCTTGGTGCGCTGGGGCAGAGGTGGATGGCTCGGTTGTCCAATTACAACTTCATCATCAAATACCGTGAAGGGCACAAGAACGCCAATGCTGATGTACTGTCGAGGATGCCCCACTTGTCAGATGCAGGAGAAGACGTGGAGGAGCTGGAAGAAATAGGGTTACCAGCTTTTCATAGCACCAAAGTGTCCCAGTGTTCTCATGAGGTGAGAAACAAGCGGCCTGTCATGCAAGAGGCCATGTTCAATCCGTTACCCCACCATGGTTGGGCAGAGACACAAGGTAGTGACCCAGAAATCTCACTAGTCAAAGAGCAACTGAAGCAGGCTGACTCGCGCCCTGGCCCAGATGCCCTGCTAGAGGCACAACAGTTGTAGAGGGAGCAGGACAAGTTGTTTACCTGCTAAGGCCAGTTTTGCAGGTGTCACATCAGCACACGAACCCATAAATTGGTGTGGCAAATATTAGCCCCGAAGATAGATGTCCACATTGTCCTGGAAGTACAACACGATGGAGGACACTTCGGGTTGACGAGCTGGAGGTGCTGTTACGTGAAAGATTCTACTGGGTTGGCAAGAAGAAAGCCATAGAGAACTGGTGTAGAAACTGTGGCCCTTGTAACCGGAGGAGGAAGGATTGTGATAGTCAGAGAGCTCCTCTACAGCCAATTGTCACCAAACAGCCACTCAAACTTGTAGACTTAGATCACGTGAAGTTAACCCCGAGCCGGTCAGGCTATGTGTATGCCGTCGCCATTGTAGATCATTATTCACGCTTCTTGGTTGTAGTACTGGTAAAAGACCTGACAGCAAAGACAGCGGCAAAAGCCTTCTAACCCCATTTCTGTAGACCCCATGACTATCGTGAACATGTACTCACGGGTCAATGTCCAGCCTTTGAAGCAGAAGTATTCCAAGAGTTCTGTAACCTGTACGGATGCAAGAAGATCAAGAAGATAAGAACAACACAGTACCATCCACAGACCAATGGCATGTGCAAGAAGATGAACCAAGTGGTAATAGACCTGTTAAAAACACTGCCCTTGGAAGAAAGAAACATGTGGCCAGAAAAGTTGCCAGATCTAGTAGACTTGTACAGTCATGTTCCAGTGATTTCCATCAACTGTACCCCTGCATACCTGATGAGAACGAGACCGGGCAAGTTGCCCATAGATCTAGACATGGGAGTGTTAACCCCTGAGACAAATCCACCAGAAGCAGATTGGGAGGTAGCATGTCAGCAAAGATACCCTAAAGCAGGGGTCTCAAACACGCGGCCCGAGGGCCACATGCGGCCCCTGGGGCCTCACTATGCGGCCCACGGCACCTTGGACAACTTAATGATGCATTGCCTCAGTGCAGGGGGCCACAGGAGTGCCCGCTGTGTGATGACTTCCGCCCGCAGCACTAACAAGCTCTGCCTCTCAGCAAGATAAATGCAAGCTGCCAGCCAATGAGATGGCGGAATATGACGTCACATGCGGGTCTCTGGCTGGCAGATTGCATTGATCTTGCTGAGCAACAGAACTTGTCTGAGCGGCGGCTGGAGGAAGTCATAGCACAGCGGAGGCCAGAAGTCAGCGCAGCGGGGACCTCCCCGGCCCCCTGCACTGGAGCAATGCATCATTAAAGTGAGAAAAGTGTGAGTGTGAGTAAGAAGGTGTGTGTGTGTGTGTGTGAGGGTGAGTGTGTGAGTATGTAAGTGAGGATATATGTATAAGAAAGTGTGTGTGAGTTTCAGTGTGTGTGTGGGTCTGTGTGTGAGGGTGTGAGTGTGAATGAGTGTGTATGTGAGTGTATAAAAAGAAGGTAAAACAGGATGGGGGCATCACTATAAAAGTTGATCAGGATGGGGGACATTCCTAGAAAAGGGGATCAGGATGGGGGACATCAGTACAAAAGGGGACCAGGATGCGGGACCTCACTACAAAAGGGGTCCAGGATGGAGGACATCACTACTAAAAGGGGATCGGAATGGGGGACATCACTACTAAAGGGGATCTGGATGGGGGGCATTACTAGAAAAGGGAATTAGGATGGGGGAAATTACTAGAAAAGGGTATCAGGATGAGGACATTACTACAAAAGGGAACCAGGATGAGGGACATCACTACTAAAGGGAATTGGGATGGGGGACATCACTAGAAAAGGGGATCAGGATGGGGGACATCACTAGAAAAGGGGATCAGGATGGAGGACATCACTAGAAAAGGGGATCAGGATGGGGACATCCCTACAAAAAAGGATCAGGATGGGGGATGTCACTACAAAAGGGGATGAGGATAGGGGACATCAGTACAAAAGGGATCAGGATGGGGACATCAGTAGAAAAAGGAATCAGGATGGGGGACATCACTAGAAAAAGGGATCAGGATGGGGAACATCACTAGAAAAGGGGATCAGGATGGGGACATCAGTAGAAAAGGACATTACTACAGGATGGGGACATCACTACAAGAAGGGGATCAGAATTTGTACTTTACTACATTGAGCAAAAAATTCTGGTATTACTAAAGTATCACTTAGTCCTACAAGGAATGCGGCCCCCTGCTATAAATGTTTTTCTATGTGCGGCCCACCAACCCAGCCGAGTTTGAGACCCCTGCGTTAGAGTATACATCGAATTTTATTGAAGAAACCTCCCAATGATAACAGTATAATCTTCCAAATTAAAGAAAAACACTAAATGCACTGTTCCAAATTATTATGCACGGTAGAGCTTCTAAACATTTGATATGTTTGAAAGAACTGAAAATGCTGATTTGTTGAATTTGCAGCATTAGGAGGTCACATTCACTGAAATAAAAAGTTATTGAGCTCCAAAACATCCTAACAGACAAGTTACATGTTAACATAGGAACCCTTCTTTGATATCACCTTCACAATTCTTGCATCCAATGAACTTATGAGTTTCTGGAGAGTTTCTGCTTGTATTTCTTTGCATGATGTCAGAATAGCCTCCCAGAGCTGCAGTTTTGATGTGAACTGCCTCCCACCCTCATAGATCTTTTGCTTGATTATACTCATAAGGTTCTCTATAGGGTTGAGGTCAGGGGAAGATGGTGGCCACACCATGAGTTTATCTCCTTTTATGCCCATAGCAGCCAATGGCACAGAGGTATTCTTTGTAGCATGAGATGGTGCATTGACATGTATGAGGATGATTTTGCTCCTAAAAGCACGTTTTTAATTTTTGTATCATGGAAGAAAGCTCTCAGTTGGAAACTCTATATACATTGCAGAGGTCATATTCACACCTTCAGGAACCTTAAAGGGGCCTACCAGCTGTTTCCCAATAATTCCAGCCGAAAACATGTCTCCTCCACCTCCTTGCTGACGTCGCAGCCTTGTTGGGACATGGTGGCATCCACCAACCATCCACTACTCTATTCATCTGGACCATCCAGGGTTGCTCGGCACTCATCAGTAAACAAGACTATTTGAAAATTAGTCTTCATGTATATCTGGACCCACTGCAACTGTTTCTGCTTGTGAGCACTGTTTAGGGGTGGCCAAATAGTAGGTTTATGCACCACAGCAAGCCTTTAAAGGATCCTACACCTTGAGGTTCGAGGGACTCCAGAGGCACCAGCAGCTTCAAATATTTGTTGGTTTGTAAGGCCTTTATAGCAGCTGCTCTCTTATTCTGATGAACTTGCCTGGCAGAAACCTTTCTCATTCTGCCTTTATCTGCACAAACACATCTGTGCTTAGAATCAGCCACAAATCTCTTCACAGTACGATGATCACACTTATGTTTTCGTGCAATATCAAATGTTTTCATCCCTTGTCCAAAACATTGCACTATTTGTTGCTTTTCAGCAGAAGAGACATCCTTTTTCTTTCCCATGTTACTTGAAAACTGTGGCCTGCGTAATATTGTGGAATATTGTGGAACACCCAGTTTTCCTTTTATTGGGCTCACCTGCCAAACTAATTATCACAAATATCTGAGACTGATTTCAATGATCCAAAGAACCCTGAGACATAATACCATCAATGGGTTTCATTGAAAAAAAATAAAAATAAAAACCTATGACACTTAAAACCAATTTGCATAATAATTTGGAACACAGTGTAGACTGCAAAATAATTGGGAATCAGCATTGTTAAAAATGCTTATTCTACAAATATCTTGGCATGCAAAATGACTGCCGAAGAATGAAAAAAACACTTATTTATCATGTGAAATGATCTTTTATGCAGCATAAAAGAATTTTTCTGAGTGTTGCATTGTCCTGTGTAAACAAGGCTCACAATGCCGAGAACAACGGCAGCCTACGTGTGCTACACTATTTTGTGTCTATCACTCTGTAAGCCTTGTTTACTTTGATCTGCCTATATAAATAAGCATTCAAACAACCACAAATTGGTAAAAGTTTACCGATCGGCAGTTGTATTATGCTGCTGTTTGGTCTATACGTAAATCAATGGCCAATCGGTAAACTTTTAACCAAATGGTGGTCAATTAAATAACTGTTTAATAACACAGTAAGTAGTCTAGTATAGATTGCTTGGAGAGCAAAGGCGACACAATTCTTAGGAGCACGAGTCCTGCTTACACACAATATACTGCTGAGAACAATGATATTTAGTGCTGCATAAATCATTTCACCTTATGAGCATTGTGCTTATTCATCAGGTGATTAGCAGCCTGTTTACACTCCAAGAAGATAACTGTGAAATTAGCGTTTTTATCAATGCTTATTCATGAGTATTTTACAGTTTAAATGCCCCCTAACGTCCCAGTTTCCATATCTCTCAATCACAATTTTATACCATCAGAAAGAAAGATTTCAATTTTATTTCCAGAAATAGTACCATTCTTTTGAGCAGATTGTCTGTCCAATTTTTGCTAATGATTTAATGATAGATCTGTACATGTAATCTGAGTTTAAAGAGGTTTTACTATAATCCATCTTTATCACCTGTCCACAAGATAAGTAGATGATAATTGTATGGTTGCTGTAGGTTTTGTTCCTGAGACCCCAAAGATCCTGTGAACGGTTGTCCCAAGCCCCCCTATGTGAATAGAGTGGTAGTGAGCATGTGTGACCACCTCTCTTTTAGGGTTTATTGCATTTTTGATAGTTTTTTCCCATGCCTTTTTCAAGGATAAATAACATTGCAGTCTGGAGTACCAGCAAAATCATTTTTGAATATTTGTGAAATCTCATGAGATGTTGCTGATTTTTCCCCCTCTGGATTTCAACTATCCAAGTGTTTTGTCAATCTCCAGCAGTTCAATATTCCAGCAATTTTCACTCATTCAATTGAATGGAAAAAAACGCAAGTAGAAATGTATCACAAACAGCGGCAGCATTTTTCCCGCCAATAATATGTCTTTTAGTGAAGAAAAATGTGTTTCAACATACCTTAAAGGGAATCTGTCAGGTCAAAAATACATATGTAGTTTACATCATTTTCTACTTCCTCTAGAGAAGCCTTTCCTATTCATGTATTTATACTCCCTTTCTATCCTGTGTAAACTTCTAATTAAAATATTCATCCCATCTGTCAATCATAGTGAGTGATCACATACTTCTCTGCTGCCCACTCCCCAAGTAATGAAAATTCATGCATCATTGTACTGCCCTGCCCTCTTCTGCGTCTGTATCCTGTATGTGTGGCTCTCCAGGTGCAAGCACTCATTGCAGACAGAGGGGTAAGGAGGTGGAGATGTGTGCTGTTAGCAGATGCACATCTGACATCTTCATTGTGTGTGTCTGAGTCACGTGCGTAGTGTGTGCTCTGAGATATTTCTTTGTGTTTATATGAACATTTAATAATTTCCTCAGCAGATACACACAACACATGTATGCGGGAAAACAAATGTTCATATAAACAGAAATCTCTCATAGACAGCATAGGCTAGTGATGTTACTACAAGAGGTTTAGCACAAAACACCTCCCCCTCTCAACCCCCTCCCCAGCAGCCTGCAGAAGCCTGAGAGATCATGTGTTACAGCTGCCTGCTGGGAGTGCAGGTGCTTATAGCAAGAGAACTACAAAGGGTACAGTAATGATTTTGACATATTCTGAAAGGTCTGCCTGAGCACTATACAAGGGTAATATTAGTATCATACTGAAAATGACCTGACAGAGTCCCTTTAAGATAGTAGATGAAGCTGTGGTCATACATACTCACTACCGATTTATTCACACAGATGACTTACAGATTCTCATTCTCTTTTGATTTGTGGAAGTCCATGTGGTTGAATCAGCAATGATCTAAGATTTGTTATTTATCCTATGGATGGATGTTATTTACTGTATATGGGATAATCCCCTTTACTTTATCAATGATCACAATGTAGTTTATAATTCAGAAAAGTAGATAAAACTCCATAAACTGTCTCTAACAGTTAAAGTGTCTTCTTCCACTTGACCTCTGTCAAAACATCATGCGTTAGACAATTAGTAGATGGACACCTGGAGAATGTAGTAAAGGAGCTTAACTGTATCTTATTTTCTTTTCACTTTCCCCTTACACTTTGTCATGATTGATCTCATAGACAGTCCAGCATTCCTTCTTCTTGCCTTCAGGTAACCATTTTTGTAAATCAATGACCCAAGGTTAACTGCTTAACCTCTAAAAATTGCTTTTACATAAAAGTGCACAAAGACCTTCTCAATTTACCCCACAGACTGAACTGTAGTGGGAGGTCCATACTACGAATCAGTTAAAACAGTACCAAAACTCAAGGATCTGGGTATTTGTTTAACCAATTAGGACTTTAATGATTCTTGCCTAAGGTAGAAACAAATTACTTAACAAAACGTAAAGCACAAATAAGTATAATCTGTCAATCCTGCCACAATCTGTCACTAACTGGTTGCTAATTGCTACTTACTTGTTTATGCTACTGTCAAGTCTTATCATTGGGAAACATATCTCATTTATACTAAAAAGTAAAATATAATGAAAAAAATTCATGAAGCATTGATGTCATGCACTAATCTATAAAACCATGTATCACTCCACAAAAAAAGATACCAAGACATACATTGTCATCATGAAATGGCTCACTTGTGTGATACCGAATTATAAAAGCATGTTATCACTGGAAAAGGCAATGGATGCTCTGCAGTCACCGATTACAACTAGAGTTTGTCGACTTTATCAGAATGGAATTGAAATTGACTCAAATTAAAAAAAAAAATCTTTATTCTCCGGCTGGCTGCCATTTTGTTGTACTACTGTATATAGTGCCAACGAAAGGTTAAAAAAAGAAAATATGCTACTCATCAGTAAACTTTCTTGCCACACTAGATGCCTTATCTCCCTTGGTCAAGGGTGCCACTTCTGAAATACCAGGAAAAAAAAATTTTCTGGTTTGAATTGAAGCGCTTCCAGAGGGATCACAGGGATGGCAAATTATTCCAAAATAAGTTCTCTGTAGGATTATATGCTAACTGCACAAGACACCAGAAAGGTGAGAATAATACCTGAGAACAACTGTTGCTACTAATACACTGCACTTAGATCTGCGCCTTCTCTTTTCTCCTCTATCCCCAGTCTCACTGACCTCACAGTCTTTGAAGACACTATTTGACTACTTCTGAAATACCAGGCATCTTCACACTAGGCTGAGACGTTCGGCTGCAATTGGCTCCGGATATCAGTATATCTTTGACATGTCGTGGCCAATAGTTCCATTATGCAGAAGCAGTACAAACTGCTGCCATTGACTGTATGGGGAGGGTAAGCAGTAGAGGTAAGGGGTGGGGTATTAGTAGCTTTTCTTTTTGATACATATTATGTTTATCTCTCTAGACCCCAGAGGATAATACAGGACTTTGAATTTCGCAGAGAATGAATTCAATGGGAATCAAATCTCCTGGTAAAATGGATTCAATTTAGCAAATTTGAAGCTCAACAGATGCACTCAATTTCTAATTACAACTATACCTCACTTACTGTTGGGCAGCACAAATCTTAAGTGACCATTATAAATGATGAAAAAAGATTGTAGAACTCTCATGCACATGCTGCAAAAAATAACTCCGATGTAAACTGAAAAAGAGCTGTGGGTAGAGATCTACAGCATGTCAATTTATGCTGCGGGTGTTAGGGCACCCTTCACAATGTAAAAAGGTGAAATGTGCTTCTCCCCCTCACCTTATTCATAATGACTTCAGTATCTCCACTCTGGGAAGCACACATTCTGAGAGAAAATACCCTTACAAGTTTGTAAATGGAATCTGTTAGTAGGATCAACCCTCCTAAGTGTTCTATATAAGCTTGTAGGTAATAGAAAGTTGACTAAAGTGGTACTTTAATATCTGAGATTCAATGTAATATGCTAGAACAAGCCATACTTTTCATTACACTGCAAATGAGCCATTAAGATCTATTGGTAAGACAAAGATCTCCCTGAGTATCTGCCTGTAGAGTTTTCTTTTAAATGAAAGGGGGGTTTATCAGTATGAAACATAAAGATCAAGAGAGCAGACTTAGAGTCATTACATGTCTCACACTGGTAACACCTACTTTCATTTAAAATAAGCTCTGGGGGCAGATTTTCAGGGAGATCTGTGTCCGGCTCATGACCCGAAACACTTAGATATTTCTCAAATAAGATATCATTTTACAGGTATCAAGGTATTACGTTATTCAACTTTCTTGGATCTGCATGTCTGTATAGATAGTGATGGGCGAAGCTGAACTGTAAAGTTCTGGGTCTGTACCAAACTCTTAATGTTAAGCACAGATCCATAACATGGGTTTCCCTGGGAAATCCATGTTACAGTTCAGTTTCCGGGGCACGGGGAGCATGTACAACAAAATACTCGATTAATAAACATTATTATTATACTTACCAGGTCCCACATCCTGCCATCCCACTGCCCCGCCACGTCTACTTCCTGGCCACTCAGTATCTTTCAGGATATTCACTGCAGAGAGCGGAACAGACGATCACAGACACTGTGACACAAAATGTCTTTGGAACCTTACTGTACTACAGAGCCCAACTATTATACAACTGTCATCTGAACCTGAGGATATCAGTGGGATCAGCCAGCAGTCTAATGTCAATGGGAGTTTTCCATCTCTTCTGACAGATTTTTGGGGAGAGAATGATCTGGCCTATTGCACTTCAACAACCAATCCTTTTCTTCTGTTTTGCAATGAGATAAGCTGCATCCAGAGAAGTCTGGTAATGTCTCCCTAATGGTACCTTTACACGCCGCTACCGAAAGGTAGAAACCACCAGGTATCGCCCGTGCACGCGCGCGTTTCAACGGTTCCTAACGGTACCTGATGCCGCATTTACACGCCGCCACAAGGTGCTCCACAGTAGGTTTTTTCGATCCCTGGAAGTACCGACGGGTGCCGCTGGTTACCTTCTGTGGAGCACCTTCCCTGATTTACACGCCGCTACCACAAGGGAATCTGGGCGTACATATTGTGCGCCATAACTACATAGGCGTGACAGAGTTGTGTTTAACGCGGCGCTCATATGGTGATTGGACAATGCAATAACATCATGATTGGCCAGCCAACGCGGGGAGGCTGGCTAATACATGACGCTATAGCAAATGTGTTGTGACTGGTCAGATCGTTAAATATGACGCCCTGTACAGGGACAGCCAATGGGTACACAGTAGTCCCCACCAATGATAGCTGATGGGGCGTGTTATACATGACGCTGTAGCACGCCCAGGTAACTCAAATACCGTACCTGTGTCCCGATTACTCGCCGCTACCATAGGGTTTATACCTGCTTGTTTTTCAGCACGGCTGGGAAACAGGTATCCAAAGAGTATGAATACACAATAGTTCACATTGATAAATACACATTTTACAGAAAGGGGCTCAGGGTGACAATGCAACCCTTCTATCCACCCCTATGGCAGACTCAATAGAATATTTTATACACACAGAAACAGAGTCGTTACTATGCTCAACAAAGTGATTGACAATTTATTTACAAAAATGCACTCATTTTTTAAAATGCAAGTTTGGCTATAGATACAGGCAGTGTGGTTTACACAACATGGTGATACAGTTTACAAATCAGGTATTGCACTCAGCATGATTGCACATTGCCACAATAATATATTGCACTTATTCCCAAATGAGTTAGACATGGTATATACAGAGTTAACATAATGAGGCCCAATCAGCCCCACATCAAATGCTCAAGGAGCAGTGCTCATGGCTAACGCTGCTGCACATAGGCATACCAGTAGTGACTGCACGCTGTGTTAGAAAGCCCCCACCTAGACCTCTATCTCCTACGCCGTTTCGCTGCCGCTTTTTCAAGGAGAGGTAGTCACTCTCAGTGTCCAGTACCTTTTTATAAGAGGTGAACGCCACATGAGGAGCCACCACCCAGCGCGTAATGGCGCTCGCACTTCCGTGATCCCGCGTCCAAGCCCGCCCCCGGAAACGCGTCATCGCCGCGCACATCCGGACGCCAGGGGTTGCCAGGCGCCCGGAGAGAGCGGCGATTGTAGACGCCCCCGGAGGAGGGAGGAAGTCGGGCACGGTTGTGGAGCGCACCGCCCTAGGAACTATGTTTGATATAGATGAAGAATGTACAGAATATATATTTATATATATACATCAGTATGTTATTTCTTCATTCTTTGGATGTTTTCCATCATAATGCTTGATAAAACGAGGCACTGTGGACACAGAGAGGACACCATAAGTAACTTGCACACATAGAGAAATTAAAAACAATTAAAAACATATAGTACCATTTTATACATATGTACATTAATTATCTGAGATAAGGTGGGGAAGAGAAAAAGGGAGGAAAAACCAGATAAGAAAAGGAAGAAAATAAAGAAAAAGTAGGAAAGATCAGGATATGTATATCTAGGGCTGTGCATATTCAAAGGAACGGGACAAAACTAATGGTTTAATTTAGCCCTCTTGGACTTAAAGTGTCCAGTACTGAAATCCACCTAGATTCTTTCTGAGCCAATGTCTTTTTTAAATTGCCCCCTCTAATACCCCCCACTACCAGATCGATTCCAATAACTTTCAGCGTTCTTGGATCACTGTTGTGATGGTGGAAAAAATGTCTGGGTAGCGTCCTTAGGGTGCTTGGATCCTCGCAATTCTTGGATCCCTCTATATCGCGTATGTGCTCCCTAATGCGCATCCTCAGTTCCCTGGACGTAAGTCCAATATACACCTTACCACAGCCACATGTGGCATGATATACCACATGTGTGCTGGCGCAAGTGATATAGTAGTTAATAGTGTATTTCCTAGCACCATCACCTGAACAGAATTCCCTAGAACGGATGATACTATTCCTGCAGCCAACGCAGTGTCCGCAGGGATAGCATCCTTTTAATTTCTTGGAGTGACCAAAGATTCCGGGGGTTATTGGGGCAAGTGACTCTTTACTAAGAGATCCTTCAAATTCTTAGATCTCCTACTTGTCATTCGTGGATAATCAGAGAGGGATTCCCTTAGGGCAGGTTCCCTTAACAGGATAGGCCAAAATCTCTGTAAGATTACTCGCATACCTTCCCATTCATTATTATATGTGGATATAAAGCGTAATGGGCCATCCACATCTACCGTCTTCTTCCTTTGCAGGAGGAGATCATCACGTTTAGTCCTGTTAGCGCGACCGTACCCTGCTTTTATGGCTCTGTTACTATAACCCCTTGGATTATAGGGCACGTGAAGAGACGTGGGCCCTACAGCTAAATGATACCCTACGTGATACGGGCAGTGTACCGGATGATCAGGGAGTGGGCTGTGCATTGGACAAAATAACAAGATTCAAGGAACTAACACACAAAAGGACAAAGCTATGGTGGAATAAAGCCTTCTTATTAAAATACCATCAAAAGGGATTAATTCCCAGGGGGCTTCGTGTGCAGGTATTTCCTGCCTACCCTGTAGAGGATGACCAGTTTAAAATTAAGTGGGAGACTTTAGCTAGCACTTGCTCTAGGGGATTCATTATGTTACTCGCAGATCAGAATCAGACGAGTTTAGAATCCTTGGAAGCTGAAATGGATAGCCTCCAAGAAAACATCAAAAAAGAGTTGAGTAAAAGTGTTTTAAAAAAACTAGAGGATGAGATAGAGGGGGATATTGCAAAGTTGGAAGCAGAACTTAAAGAAAATAAGACAACGAAATTTCTCAGGGATTTAAATGACGAGAAATTGAAAAGGGTATATGTTTCAACCAGAGCTGGGGTGCATGAGGTACTCGGTCACCGGGGCTTCTGTGTGGGATGTCACGGGTGGTCGGTATCCCCGGTGCCGTGCCCTGGCGAACAACTATACCAGGTGTTGATGGTAAACGGTGGGGGTGAAAGGGGTTATTTACAGGGGAACGTGACGCCACCTGTAGAGTCCGGTAAGGGGGTACCGGCGCTGCCAGCCGGCCACTGAGGTGATGGAGGGGGGCAGCAGTGTGTGGTACAGCTCCCCACAGGTGGAGCTTTACCTCAGGGCAGCTGTGGTGAGACGGTGAGGGAGGACAGTGATGTTAATGGTGGTACAGTTCTTACCCCTCTGCTGTAGATGTTGATGATGTTACGTCCTTTGAGCTGCGGCAGGAAGAATAACAGAAACCGTTTCCATTTTAACTTTGCTTTACTCGGTACCGGCTGATGGCATAACAATACACGGTACAGTTTGGTTTAGGGTGTTGTTACCAACTCAGGATTTCTCTTAAGGAGTCTATAGATGTTCTCTCTCTGTCTTTCAGGGTTTCTATTCTCTTTCCAGATCTTTCTCTCTTTCCCACCTTTGAAGAGCTCCCCCGCCAGTCCTACGGTCTGTTTCTAGGAGATAAGGTCTGTCCACTACCCGGTCTGGACAGGGCAACCCAAGACATCAAAGTTCCCTTCCAGCACCGCCGTAAATGTCTGTCCCTTTTTATTTCTCCTAGCGTCCTGAACCGGTTTTCAGTCCTGAGGGGAGAGGTACCTTTGTGGTGCTGTCAGCAACCCGTTTCTGTTGGGCCTGCAGCTCGTCGGTTTCGCAGTCAGGGCTGAACTCCTGGCTGCCTCGGTCGTCCGTGTCACCTGTGTACCCTCAACATGACCAGCTGGCTCCTACCAGTTCTGGTCCGTTGCCATCTGTCCTGGGCCCCCTCATAAAGATGGGGTACCCTCCACTCAGCTGAGCCGCCAGGCGTGACCACACTGTCTGCCTTCCCAAGCCATCTGAGGTAAATTCTTAACTGTCACTCTAACTCTATCCTAAGCTCCGCCCACCACCTGTGGAACCTACTATATTACAGTTCCCCCTACTCTAAGTGGTGCGGTCCTAAGTGAGTGCTAAAAATAGACTCCATACGCATTAAATCCTAACCTAGCAACTTACAATATATTACATATAGATATTAGATGCAATACCACTCTGTGGCGCATACCCGCAGGGGCGCCACATATATAAATGGAGAACTAATAAGAAAAGACCCAAACCAGGGCCTAAACCTAAACCAAAACCAGACCAACCATTGGAGTTAGGGACCAAAACGGGGTCACTCACATCACTGACATCTGGGGGTGACACTACGGAGGACGATGAGATTGGTGTATCTTCGATAGCCAGTTTCGTACCCAGATTTGGAGATAAACAGATCGTCACCAGACAACAAGCCCAAGCTGGTCCCTCAAAACCAAAAGATAAGGGAAAGGTAAGGATTAAAAATGCCCTGCGTGTAATAAACCTGTCTGATCACGTCCTCTCTCCTGCTCATGATGAAGTTTTATCTAAAGGGTTATCGTTTGCTCCTGCTAATGCATTTGATTCATTTGTAGCAATAAAGGACCTAAACATCTTCTCTCGAAAACTTATACTCTATATATATTGGACTTACGTCCAGGGAACTGAGGATGCGCATTAGGGAGCACATACGCGATATAGAGGGATCCAAGAATTGCGAGGATCCAAGCACCCTAAGGACGCTACCCAGACATTTTTTCCACCATCACAACAGTGATCCAAGAACGCTGAAAGTTATTGGAATCGATCTGGTAGTGGGGGGTATTAGAGGGGGCAATTTAAAAAAGACATTGGTTCAGAAAGAATCTAGGTGGATTTCAGTACTGGACACTTTAAGTCCAAGAGGGCTAAATTAAACCATTAGTTTTGTCCCGTTCCTTTGAATATGCACAGCCCTAGATATACATATCCTGATCTTTCCTACTTTTTCTTTATTTTCTTCCTTTTCTTATCTGGTTTTTCCTCCCTTTTTCTCTTCCCCACCTTATCTCAGATAATTAATGTACATATGTATAAAATGGTACTATATGTTTTTAATTGTTTTTTAATTTCTCTATGTGTGCAAGTTACTTATGGTGTCCTCTCTGTGTCCACAGTGCCTCGTTTTATCAAGCATTATGATGGAAAACATCCAAAGAATGAAGAAATAACATACTGATGTATATATATAAATATATATTCTGTACATTCTTCATCTATATCAAACATAGTTCCTAGGGCGGTGCGCTCCACAACCGTGCCCGACTTCCTCCCTCCTCCGGGGGCGTCTACAATCGCCGCTCTCTCCGGGCGCCTGGCAACCCCTGGCGTCCGGATGTGCGCGGCGATGACGCGTTTCCGGGGGCGGGCTTGGACGCGGGATCACGGAAGTGCGAGCGCCATTACGCGCTGGGTGGTGGCTCCTCATGTGGCGTTCACCTCTTATAAAAAGGTACTGGACACTGAGAGTGACTACCTCTTCTTGAAAAAGCGGCAGCGAAACGGCGTAGGAGATGGAGGTCTAGGTGGGGCTTTCTAACACAGCGTGCAGTCACTACTGGTATGCCTATGTGCAGCAGCGTTAGCCATGAGCACTGCTCCCTGAGCATTTAATGTGGGGCTGATTGGGCCTTATTATGTTAACTCTGTATATACCATGTCTAACTCATTTGGGAATAAGTGCAATATATTATTGTGGCAATGTGCAATCATGCTGAGTGCAATACCTGATTTGTAAACTGTATCACCATGTTGTGTAAACCACACTGCCTGTATCTATAGCCAAACTTGCATTTTAAAAAATGAGTGCATTTTTGTAAATAAATTGTCAATCACTTTGTTGAGCATAGTAAAGACTCTGTTTCTGTGTGTATAAGGTATCCAAAGAGACGGGTGGCAACAACCTGAATTACACGCCGCCACTTCGCGGTGTTTTGAAGGTAAAAGGTACAATTGTGTCCGACATCTGCCGGTTTCTACCTTTTGGTAGCGGCATGTAAAGGTACCATAATAGAGAACCCAGGATCGCTTGGCTAAGCCCGAGTATCCTTGTGTATAGAAAAGGAGGAAGACAATTGTTGGATAAGCTGACATCTATCTAATTTGTATGGTGCCAAATGATGGCACGCCAGCCCTAATGTGCAAAATGATTTTTTTATTGCAGCATGGGCATAGGTGGCAACGTTTCTGGCACACATGCCTTTTGTCCAGCAAACACTGGCTGGTTTGTTCACATTTTATACATGTTCTTCAATTATATTGTTAATCCACTAATTTGTTAAATATAATACATCTATTACAAATTACGCCATGCAAAACTTCCATATATCTCTGTGCCTTTGTCATAGTACTATTACATAATGCTGAAAGTGCTTATAGTGTAAAACCATATTTACTGTAATATTTATTAGGGCCCTTTCACATCAGTGTTTTTTGAAATTTGCGGCAGATTTCGGTGAAAAAAACGTATCTGCCGCGATTACCGCATACCGGCTGCACTTGTGGCGGGGTTGCGGTAAACGCCATGCAAAGTATAGGCGTACTTGCGGCAGGTGCGGTAATTGTGGCAGATGCAGTTTTTTCACCGCATCTGCCGCAAATTTCAAAAAACGCTGATGTGAAAGGGCCCTTAGACCTTCTGATTAATTGGAAAGCTTCTGGCCACATATGTTATTCATAGGTGGAGCTGACAATCTCACGCTTGTACGCCCCATATCTCCCCGCTCGGCTCCATCTAGCACCGGATAGTACACTGACCTCTGTTGGGTTACTCCAGTGTCCAGGCTGACAAATGTATAAATGCTTAAAATATTTTTAAATGTGCAAATATCTCCATAAAGTTAAAGTGACTATGTTCTGAATAAAACTAAAGTGAATTTTGTGCTATTATAAATATTTTTACTCTAATGTTTAAAACATGGCTTTGTATGGTGTCTTTAAACTACTTGTGGTAAAGGAAACATACCATATATACTTAAGTTTAAGTCGAGTTTTTCAGCACATTTTTTATGCTGAAAAAGCCCCCTTGGCTTACACTCGAGTGGGTGTGCTGTGTTGTGGAGGGGCAGCTTTCGAGCGGATAGAAGGCTGAAGCAGGCTGCAGATGAAGAGGGTAGTATTGTGGGCCCACTCACTAGGCTAAACTAATGCTCACTGCATCTCCCTGTCCATAATTTCTCAGCACTGAGGCTGGCTTGAGAGGTGGACAGGATGGTGGGCATTAGTAGCAGCACATATTTCATTAGCCTAATGAGTCCCACATGATCACTGACTGCAGCTGCAGCTAGGGGTGATCATGTGTGTGGATATTCACTGCTTCCACACCAACGATGACAAGTGGGAAGCAGTGAATATCCACACACATGAATATCCCATTGATGGATGATTTTACTCACCTCCCCTTCACTTCCCTGCTGCACCGCAGTGTCTTTTTTTCTTGTCTAGCATATGATCATGTAAAGCGGTACAGGACAGCTACTTCTTTACTGCGCACTCTGCTTACATGATCACATGCTAGGACAAGTAGACAGAAGGATGCTGCAGTGCCGCAAGGGAGCGATGGGGAGGTGAATTGAATTGTTTATTTTTTGTATGTGCATATATGGGGGGCCATGAACCAGGATGGGAGAGCGATGTATCAGGATGGCGGACTATGTACCAAGATGGGGGCTATGTAGCAGGATAGGTGGCTATGTACCAGGATGGGGGGCATGTATCAAGATGGGGGCTATGTACCAGGACAGGGGATGATATACTACAATGAGGGGGCTATGTGCCAGGATGGAGAAACCATGTACATGATGAGGGTTATGTACCAGGAAGGGGGGCTAAAGTCCATGTGTCACAGGATGGTATATTGGATAGGGAATCACATAGCGAGAAGGAAAGACGGGCAAGGTATTCAGGGGAACTAGTCTGACTTATAGACAGAGGTTTTCTAACTCACCTGTTACCAGAGGTACCCCAGATGGCAGAGAGGTCGTGGTCACTACCTTTGCCCTTCGCTTCTGATCATCTCTAGCCTGAGCCCCTTCCTCCACACACAGATCAGGAAAAGGAATAACCACTACAATGGAAGGGGATAGCAACTGCTCCCGCAAACACTTCTGCACAGCAATGTGTCTTAGATGAGAATGAACTCTATCTGCGACCCCTGGTGGAGGGAAGCAGAACTTCTTAAGGCTGACAGAGTGGAGAGCTGAAAGCTCAGACACACCCCTTCCTCTCCACTTGCAGAGGCACACACAGCATAGACTAAAGAAAAAAAACTAATTTTAATCACAGCAGTAGCACACATGGACTGCAAAGCAGTTAGCACGTGACACCAGGAGGGTGAGCTATATACCAGGATGGGGGGCCATGTACCAAGATAGGGGGTCATGTACCTGGATGGGGGACTATGTACCAGGATAGAGGATGATATTCAGGGTGGGGGGGCTATTTACCAACATGTGGGGCTATCTACCAGGATGGGAGGCCATGTAAATGGCTATGTACAAGAATAAGGAGCTATATAACAGGATGGGGGGTTTGTAGCAGGCTGGGGAATGATATACCAGGTTGGAGAGGTGATATACCAGAATGGGGGGCTGCTGTATTTTCCACCCTAGGCTTATACTTGCGTCAATAAGTTTTCTCAGTTTTTGGTGATTAAATTTGGCGCTTTGGCTTACATTCGGGTTGGCTAATACTCAAGTATATACAGTACCTACTTTTGCTTCTTCTGTTGAATTAACACAGATAGATTGAAGGTAGATCAACAGATTTCATTTAACACTGTATAGTTCACAAACTTCTACAACTTTGGATATTTAAGAAACAAGATTTGCAAAGTACTCCTTAAGGAGAGTGTGTGCTTAAGTTAGAGTTGCAAATTCAACAGAAAAAGGAAATGATATTTAACCAAGTGTTATTTTAGGAATTGATGCAAATGGTGACTACCATGTAATCAGTCCCTCCCCTTCTAGAGTTATGTGTAAATGAATATATAAATGTACAGTATGCCTAATAAATATGTATACATGTTTAATTGTATTGCTTTACATTTTTTATCAATTAAAATATTGGACATGAAGCAAAATATCTCAATTGGTATGTAGTAAGTTGCAATGTTATTACTACTTTCAATAAAGTACTGTATATTACAAGTTATTAGTCAACAAATGGAAAGAAATACATTAGTCTTTATATACTTCATCTGAAATGACCAAATAAAACAGCTGGTGTTTAAATATTTACAGCCTTACAGAAAATATATTAACTTATATCTACAATTATTTAATCACCTTCCATGCTTCCTAGGGGAGCAGCTATCAAGATCTCACTTATGATATCACACATGCGCTAGCCCTGTAAGAACATTTGTTTCTGGCTGTTAATTAGGCTCATACTGTAGATCTAGCTGTTGGCAATGTAAAATGATATAACACTTATTTAAGATGTCCTAGAGCAGGCTTCAGAGTAATACACTTGGATAATAAGAAGTAAGTTAGCCTCGCTGCGGCAGATTACTTTAATAGTCACAGCAAATCATTGCCAAATATAATCAAATACTTGCCTACAAATGATAAAATAGGAGAAAATGTACACTCCCTGACAGAATTTATGTCGCTTATCCATGTCATGTAAATAAAAGCGTTATAACCTGACATTAAATTCACCATTGGTTGTATAAATACTCTTTTGAAAGCTAAACCTCCGAAATGTGGTTTAGTAAAGAAAATAATTGGCATCAATGCTGAAATATTGATCATTTAATGAACACAGAATGGGTCAAGAAAAGTTTTGTCGCCCACAGAAAGTAATGTGATATTCAAACAAATAATTAACTGAAATAAAATATATGTTACAATGTGAATGGGTCTGTAGGACTGTGTTCACACCACCACATAACTAGACCACAGAAAACAACAGTATAACAAACTTGTGGAAGTACACTGCTATAAAAAGGAATAATAAAAGCAAGTGTTAGTAAAAACAGTATAAAAAACAGGGTACTAAGTTAATACGCTTACGTAAGTATCCTGTTTTTGAATGCAGTCCTACAGACCCGTTCACATTGTGCCCTGCTTAGTTGCAGTTTTTCACTGTACACTTAATTGATTAAAACTTAAGGTGACCATACTCTTTACATAGCTGTTAGCCAACAACTAAAATCTACTAACCCCCATTCTCTTGAAGGCTTGGCTCTGACAAGCACTCATGTGGTTTCAATAGGGAGAGGCAATTAAGCTGCCTATCTCATATCAGCTTAAGTGGTTTGGGCATTTAAATTAAGGTATACAATCCCTTTCTCCATCATAAAAAAGTCAAGAGACCTCCATAAAGTTTGATAGTCCATTGATTTTTGTTTTTGTACGTGTGTGTGGAGCCTTACGTTGCAATACCAGACACCAAAAAAATATACAGGAGGAATGTTGAAATTTATACAAATGACTGCTAGGTGGTGATGTTGGGAGTTAGACTCTCAGGGTACCGTTACACGAGGCCATATCGCCGCCGATTACATAGGCGACACAGGGGCGTGGACTATCACCGGCGACAGCACCGCTGTGTCGCCTAATGTAAAGGGGCGATGTCGGGCTAAATATCGCCTCTGAGTGGTTGCCTGGTTTCTCAGCACTGCTCTGATACCAGGCATCCACTGTGGGGCGATGTGTACACATCGCCCCATGTAACATGCCGATCGGCGATGTTACAGGTGATGGGAGCCATAGGCTCCCATGTTACAGCATCGCTGCTGAGGTTTGTAGACACCCAGCGGCGATGGCGCCTGTAACATCGCCGATGCATCGCCGGAGGTATCCCGCGTGTACACACGTGACGGGGACGCTGGCGGGTCCCTCATGTAACGGTACCCTCACAATCTGATATTATTATATTATCATAGTAAAGTTCATCAATGTCATTTGTAGGAAAGACCTCACAGAGCTGTATGGTCTGCAGATGGAGGTAGAAAGAGAGGAGGGGCAAATCTAAGTGCAGATATAGGTACTAAGCAGTGAATAAAGGAGGAATTTTTCTCACCTTTTCGGTGTCTTGCCACTTTATACATCAACCCTATCCTGGCAGCTTGGTTTGGCTCTAGGCCGTCTGGCTTGCAGCTATATGCCCGACAATCGGACCGCCCAGCCTTTGGGTCTATCAGAGTTAATCACAGGGTAAAAACATCCGGTATAGTCCATGACTGCTTCCAGAGTTTAAAACAGATTATATGATTATAATCGGTTTTAAACTCTGGAAGTCTTGTTGTCTAGACCGGATGTTTTTACCCTGTGATTAAAGTTCATCAATTTCAAATTATAAAGTTAAATTACATTAAATGGGATGTGTCAGCAGGATTTTGTTGCCTCATCTGAGACCAACATTATGCAGGCAAGAAGACCCTGAATCCAACTATGTATCACTTAGTTTACTGTATGCAGCCGGTTCTAACACAGAGTTTTCAGACTTAACAATGCAGCATAGTTCAGAAATCTGCCCCCAACTACATCAGGCACTGTATGCACAGTGTATACATACAGTGAGGTAATAATCACCGCATGGGGTGTGCCGGACAATCTTACATGTAGCTGACCTTGTCCGGCAATAGTAATCTTCTGAAATTATAGCATTCACTGTAGGTAAACAACACCACACAGTATGAAAAAAATGCTTCACTGCAATCTATGTTTTAACCCCTGCAGCATTCTGTCTTCATGTTATATAACATATCAAGATGATACATTGTGAGCCATGATAACCTTTGCTACACCGCTAAGATTAAAGCAGCATTCTGTCATGATTTCCACACTGTGCTGCTTTGACTTTTTTGTATGTTGCTGGTATCTTGGTATGACTGAGTTGTCAGTCTGGTTATGTTCTGAGTTATTCTCCATGCTGGTTCTGGGAAGGATAGAATCACTCAAGTGTTGCTACTTCCAATCATTACTGTACTTCTTAACTGTGCTGCCTTCCCCAGTTTGGTGCCAATCATACACCTTGCATGAAGTGCTGTTTGGGCATCTGTGCTTATCTTGACATCCTGTTATCTGACCCAGACTGACCTTTGTATTTCTCTGCTGATTGTCTGATCACTGTGTGATCTTAGTTTTTTTTTGTGACTCTGCACATTCTGTGCAACCTTGTTACTATATAGCATCACACATTGTGTGAAAGGTCACAGTATCATGACATCACAGGGTATGCTGTGACATTGTGCGCACATGCACAGTACCCTCATAGACTTCATCAATACTGGAAATCCCTGTCCATGGTGAGGTGTCTGGGGATTTTTGAGTGAGGGGCAGCAATCTGAAAATGTAATGAGGACCATATATGGGACAGTAATGGTGAGGAGCAGAGGGAAAGTGAGAAGTGAAGTGAGTATAAGTTTTTTCTATTTTTTGCATCTTATGTTTATTACGATCTGAAGCCCAGTGAGATCTTAAGGTACCGTCACACCTGGCAATGTCGGCGTCGATTTTTTAGGCGACGCTGGGGCGTGGCCTATCACCGCTGACATCACCAATGCGTCGCCCAATGTGAATGGGCGAAGGCGACGCATTTCAGTGGTCGCCTGGTTTCAGAGCAGCGCTCTGAAACCAGGCGACCACTCTGGGGCGATGTGTACAAATCGCCCCATGTAAATAGGGGACGGCGATCAGATCACTGGTGCGTCGCCGGAGGTGTCTCCGCATGTAAACATGCAACGGCAACACTGGCAGGGTGCCAAAAACGTGCACGCTCCCGCCCATTGCCGCCGACATCTCTGGCAATGTCACCTGGTGTGACGTGGCCCTAAGAGCATTATAAAGCACATTAAAGGAAACCTGTCAGCTTATTCTACCCCCCTAATCTATCACTACCTGTCCCTGACACCTTGTGAGCTGAACCCTATCCATCCCTGTCTGAGATAAAAGTGCCCTATTGTGTACTGGAACCCGCAGAAGTATCAGTACACGATACGAAACGGTACCGTCGTTCCGGCGGCCTCTCACTCCCTCTCCCCACCGCACCAACAATGTTTTAATGGATTAAGCCACCTGGATTAAAACACTCTTCCACCAGCCTACATGGTGAGTGCCGCCTTTCTTTATTCACTCCTTTATGAATCCATCTCTAATTGTGATTAATTTGAAAACTATATATGTCTATCTGAAGAATTAAAGAAGAAATAGGAACTATCATACAATTTTTGCACTACTGTGCAGCACAGTCTCCTACTATCACTTTATATTGTTGTAAAACAAAGTAAAGTGCTGTGATCTATAGTATGGAATTAGAGCGTTCTCTGCCACCTGGAAAACCACAGAGATTTAATTTGTCTTAGACACGGACCTAAGTTATATGTCAGTACTAAGAAAGAACGGTTAAAATCAGTATTTCCCTTGCGGAGGTTATTTTATGTCCTTCTTCCTAATGATTTGTGATTGGAGTTTTCCATTAATTATCATATTTAGTCATAGAGAACACATTTTTACAGATACTCTCATGTGCATTTAGCTAACGCAATTTGGCTGGAGTGTCATTCATTGTAGGGGAACATGTAACCTAAGCTTTTCTATTTCCATTCTAGATTTCTAAATGTTTGACTTGGTGTCGAACCATGAGCCTGACAAATTATATTTGTGATTTAATAAGAGATTAAACTTCATTTTGTCATAAAAGGTGTCTTTCCATATGTCTCAGAATACACTGGACAGTTTCGATGTATTTATTATGTCTTCTCTGTCAACCAAGATGAGAGGATTGAAAAAAAGATATATAACAAATAAATACAAGTCTAAATAGGAATTCAGAAAAATAAATCTCTTTTTTTTTCTCTGAATTGTAATCCTGGCTACAGCTTTCAGTGATTCTGTGCTCTATTTTCCCGTTGATTGTACGTATATTAGCGATCGACAGTTTAACAATTATAAATGATAAGTCAGGAGTCTTTTCACATAGAGCAAAGTCACAACAGAACACAGTTTATAAGAGAAAAAGTCTATGTTATAACACAAGGTGATAAACAACAAAATACAGAGGAAAGCTCAAAGTCCATGAACGCACAGTGTAGATATTGAATGAAGCCTTAATGAAAAGTCTGCTGAAAAATCTCAGAGGAAAATGCAATCAGCGTAGCAGTCTATAAATCACAGTTTACACTTGGAGATGCTGTAAAAGGAAAGTCTATGGCAAGTCTAAACACAGAGATGTTAAACCAAGTCTATATAACACATTAAATCATGCAGGAAGGCCAGGAAGGTCTTAGAACCAGATGCAGAGAAAGTTACCAGAGTCCAGAAGTCCAGGACAGCCTCATGATCTCCATCTATTAGAACGTAGGAAGCGACAGAGCACATAACAAAGCAATCAGCTTACATGTCAGCAAAGTCAGGTGAGGCAAGAGCCGCAAAAGAGGGAGTATCATGAGCCAGAAGCAGAGGAAACACTGGCAACAGGAGTAGGTAGCAGAACCTCTGAAGAGCAGCAATCAGGAGATTCCCAGAGGATTTACAGGAGTAGGCAGAGAACTTCGAGAAGCCACTAGGAACAGGAATCCAGGCAGAGGAAACAAAAGCAGAATACTCTAGTAATGTCTAGAGGCCAGGCCAGGGTTTAAAAAGGTAGGAAGACAAAGGGCCCATGAAGCAAAGGACACCATCTTGGAAGAGGGCAAGGATGCCCAAAATGTAATCAAAATATTCAGAGTCCTGACAGACAGATACATCTTTTTAGTTTTGATACTAGAACCTTCTCATGCACATTAATCATTTGTTGGTGTATCATAATTTTATTATCTTGTATAAATATCACCTACACTTATCTCCCAAAAATAATTTTCTTATCTGGGACATTTATGGTGGTATCTGTAGGGTACTATGCTTTTATTTGTAAGAGCTTTATTCTTTCCCTTGGGAAGAATTATTTCTCCCAGACCTACTTTAGTCTACTTACTTTACCATGATTTAAGATAAAATGATGTAAACCTGTTAGAGAACTTATTACAATTGTGAAATGCGATCTGATTTAATAACATCATGCAAATTTATCAGTACATATATAAGTCAAAGTGCTAGCTCTCTCTATAAACCTGTTGGAGGGTACATTTGCATATATAACAGATTCCAATATATAATCTGTTGCTTATATGTTTGCTCTTATTCAGATGGGACCACATGAATACATTGTATTAGTGGTTATTTACCACCCTGCGATCATACTTCTATCAAGACATACATAAAAAAGAAATAGAATGATAAGAAAAAATTAAGAAAATCAAATAAAAATAGGAACTAAAATGTACAAAATAAAATAATAATCAGGTACATCAAATTTAATAGAGAATATCTTTAATTATTTTATTATAGTAAAAGTAACATATATGTTAGAAGACCATAAATAACCATTGTGCATGAAATGGGTTAAACTATTCATTTTTTGCTTACAAGTACCTATGATTCATTATTGTACACAAATAATATAATAATATTTTTTTTTCCAGAAGGCCCCTTTATTTATTCTTTGAGGGGATGTTTTTTGTGCCTGTATAAGGCTGGGTTCACATCACGATTTTGGAGCTTCCGAGTGTATCCGTTTCAAAACGGATACACTCGGATCCAAAATCGGCTCCCATGTATCCCTATGGGGCTCGGATCGGATCGGATGTGTGCCTTGTGACATCCGAGTTTGGCACTATCCGATCCTGTCCGATTGTGTCCGATTTCATCACGGACACAAAAACGCAGGCTTCTGAGTTTTTGTGTCCGAGAGTGTCCGAGAATGAAATCGGACAGCCTCGGATCAGAGCTGATCCGAGCCCCGATAGTATAGGAGCCTATGGACATCGGATCCGAGCTGAGCTCAGATCCGATGTCAGCTCCGTGTTTTATGTACTGAGCATGCCCAGAGGCAGTGCTCAGTACATAATTAACCCCATCTGTCCCTGCCTGTCCCTGATTCTTCTCTCTCTGTCCCTATCTGTCCCTCCTCTATCTCTGCACTATCTATTTATTATGCTCCCCCTGTCCTCCCCCCTCGTCCTCCCCCCTGTGCTCTCCCCTCCGGAATGTAAATAAAATAAAAAAAACCTTTCACAGCATACATTACATCCCGCCGACTGCAGGACTGTCACAGTGTGTTCTGCAGGGCAAAGGACCTCTCCTGATGTAAGAGTCACCTGACACATCAGGTGACTCTGACATCAGGAGAGGTCTGTGCACAGTAGAACACACTGTGACAGTCCTGTAGTCGGCGGGATGTAATGTATGCTGTGAAAGGTATTTTTTATTTTATTTACATTCCGGAGGGGAGAGCACAGGGGGGAGGACGAAGGGGGAGGACAGGGGGAGCATAATAAATAGATAGTGCAGAGATAGAGGAGGGACAGATAGGGAAAGAGAGAGAAGAAGCAGGGACACACAGGGAGAAGAGGATCCACACGGATCCTGCACAGGCACGGATCGGATGGCTATTTGCCATCCGAGTGCAGGGATCCGTGTGGATCCGTGCCTGTCCGTGGGATCCCCCTTCAACACAGATCCCACGGACAGGCGCAAAATCGTGATGTGAACCCGGCCTAAGTAATGACCTAAATAGGGCCATAACAAAAGGTTCTGCATTCAAAGGAGTCTGGTGTATAATTTATTTTTAAGTATTTTTGGTGTTTCTGTGTCAAATTAAATGTAAGTTGTTTCTGTGTAATGCTACTGGAGACCAGGAGGTGGTGGTATAAGTGTTGGCAACTGACTGTATAGGAGGACATCTGATCAATGTTCTCTATAAACTGGTCACTATGGTAACCAGGGGGAGATGACAGTTGGCTGTAAAAATAAGTCCAGCTAGAGGTGATGAGCAGCGTTACAAGAGCGGGTAATGTCATATACTCTGCCAGACAGTCCCTTTAGAGCCCATTGCAGCCAGGACAAACCACAGTTCAAGATTTGCCACATCAGAGTATGTGTCCATTTGCCATCCAGCCAGAACCTGTATGGAGTCCAGTGGTTCAGGTAAATGCTGAAGAATATGTAAACCATTTGTGTTATCCAGTAAACTGCTTGAACTTTTCATACCAAGGTCTGGTCTAACTTTTTCCTGCCTACATGCCTCATCAAGAAGTACGATGTGGAGTCCCTCTACACCTGCATCGGGCATGCTGATGGTTTAGAGGTGGTAGACTATTATCTTGGGATGTCAAATTGGGATCCATCTTTAAAGAGTCTCATCTTAGAACTCCTGGAGTATGTGCTAACCCATAACTTTTTCGTGTTCGGGGATCGGTTCTACCTTCAGCGGCGCGGCACAGCGATGGGGTCGGCCTGCGCCCCGTTGTATGCCAACCTCTTCCTGGGTCACTGGGAGGCGGGGGTGTTCGGCGGGGGGCAGGCCACCGCCCCCCATGCACTGTGCTGGCTCCGCTATATTGACGACATTTTAGTCGTCTGGAGTGGAGCCTTCCCCGAGCTCGAAGAATTTATTTCATCTCTGAACTCAAACAGTCTCAATGTTAAGTTAACATACAAATGGGCGGTCGACGAGATAGACTTTCTGGACATTAAGCTCAAAGTCCGGGATGATGGTGAAGTCATTACTGACTTATACAGAAAAGACACTTCTGTGAACTCCCTCCTGCATGCAACATCTTCGCATACACCCTCTACGATCAGAGCCATCCCCGTGGGCCAATTTCTGAGGCTACGGCGTGTATGTTCTGATGAGGGGATGTTTGACGAACGGGCGGCAGAGATGAGAGATAGATTCATGGATCGGGGGTATAGCAGGAGAAGTAGTATAAAAGCAGGCTACCAACGGGCTAAAAAGACATTACCGCGATCTCCTAGCTAATAAACCCGCTAATGTGTCTAGTGCGGATAACCCCCCTGTCCTGAGATTTATTTCAACTTACTGTAACCAGTGGTCAGAGGTTAGGGGTATTCTTGCACGTCACTGGGGTGTCTTAAAAACTGATCAGTCTCTGGCCCCACTCATCCCTGACAGACCACTGATGACAGCAAGGAAGGGTAGGAGCCTCAGGGATAGGCTGGTACACAGCCATTATATAAAAAAGCCACTTGCCCCGTTTAATACGGGGCGCCCACTCGTGGGTTGCTATCCCTGTGGCTCTTGCCTTTCCTGCAGGAGCAGCATTTATCGCACCAGAAAGTTCAGGAATCATGATGGCAGCAGGGAATTTGACATCAGGAAATACATTACCTGCAGCACCACCTGTGTTGGGTACCATGCCACGTAAGGGTGTGGCCTCACTTATGTGGGCCTCACCACCCGTGAGTTTAGGCGACGCATTAGGGAGCATGAGAGAGATATTATTGCGGCGGCGGACGTTGAGGACGCAACAACTCTCCGCACAATCCCCCGACATTTCAAAAATTTCCACGACTGCAATCCGGAGACTCTTCGAGTCTGCGGAATTGACAGGCTCAATCTAGGCATTCGTGGAGGGGATGTGAGCAGAGAACTTGCGAAACTCGAGTGCAGGTGGATTGTGACCTTGGGCACAATGACACCTGCTGGCCTCAATGAAAGACTAAGCTTCGCCCCCTTTCTTTAGGCTCCCAAAGACGTACCTCTGGACACACACATGGTGGTGTTCTGCTGGTCCTTTTATTTTTATTATTTTTATTATTATTTTTAATTGATTTTGTTTTTCTGGGTCTATCCCCTGTCCCTATATTGGTAGTATTTTTTACTACCTTATATACATCATGATTCTTCAGGGTGTTTTTTGCTGCCATTGTTCAGGGTCTTTCGATACCGCCCTCTGTTGTTACCACTCTCTGGAACCCTCTCGCCATTTGGGGACCTATGTACTCTGCATATATATTTGCTAACTATTGGAGTCCCATGGCTACTGCATACCTGAAATTGAGGCCAGTCAGCTTTTTAACTTGCTCTTTTTACTTGTTCATTTTAGTTTTGCACGTTTTTCGAACTGGCATTTTATGGGACCGACTCACAGCTCGGATGTGGACATAATCTGGCGATGTAATATGGTCTGCGGAATATCAATGAGAACCACAGAGAGTTGACACACCAGAAGTGGATATGGAGGAGGATTATGGAGATATATCATGTGGACATTTTCTATTTTGAGTGTGCCTTTGGCCCCCCACCTCTTCTTTCTCTCTCCCTCTTCCTTCTTCCCCTTCTATGTATTCTTTTTACTGTTGATTTTTGTCACTGCTCTGTGTAATATTTTCTAAATTTTGGTATTCTCTTCGATTGCCCCTGGTCCATGATCGCCAATGGCCCTTCCATTATCGCCTCCATCGATAGTGATAGACTTTACTAAATAGTAAGCTTTAGGAGAAGGGAAAAAGAGTATTTTTGCCCTTATCCAAAATGGTGGCTAGCGGCGTGCACAATGGACGCACGGTGGACGTGACGTCATGGGAAGTTTTTTCCCGACCACAGCGCACCCAGTAGAGTCTTCCCCGCCGCTCCACACCCGGTGAGGAGGTGTGTCATGCAGCCAACAAGCTGCAGCTGTTAATCGTTACCCATATAAGCCAGTCACTTAGAGCACTCTGCACCACTCGCCCCTTGAAAAAGCCAGACGCGAAACACGTGTAGGGGCTCCCGAGACTGAGGCAGGAGTGCACCGGACTCCCATATACACACCCATGGGTAAGTGCTAGATGATTTGCCTGCAGCTTTCTGACCACTAGGGCAAGTTGACAGCTTTTAGCAGCGGTTTACGCTGCTCTCCTGTTGTCTCTATTTGAGCACAGGCACTTTACTATCTTCTGCAACCAGGGTGAGGTTACCCCGTCCTCTGCTTCTCCTGCCTTTGGTCTCCCACCTCCCTCTCTCCACACTGTCCTACGTTCATTGTTTTGACTGTTGCCTGTCTGTATCACCATTTACTAAATAAACTTTTTGTATCGCACTTGTTTAGTGTGGACATTCAGGTGATTTAATCTGGGTTACTAAAACATTTTTGTCTCTTTCGTTTCATGCCTCATCAAGAAGTACCCTGGGGATGGTTCTGGAGTGCCAGGAACCAGATAGGAAAAAATGGACGAAGTGCTGGTGATCCGCGCTGCTGAAAGGAAGAGCCAGGACCCGAGAAGTCTGGTGCAATGGTGTTACTTTATTCCGATGCATTCCGGAGCAGCCTCTGCTCCTTCCTCAGGGATTATCCCTGATTTGGATAATCCTCGAGGAAGGAGCAGAGGCTGCTCCGAAACACATCAGAATAAAGTAACACCATTGCACCAGACTTCTTGGGTCCTTATTTTCTTTCCAGCAGCGCGGATCACCAGCACTTCATCCATGTTTTCCAGTGACACGTTGCACGCGGGAGTGTGGATCCAACGGTAGTTGTTTGAGCGCTAATACTGGTTGTGGGTCTACACAACCTGATCAGGTGAGCAACTTTCAATGGGCATTTGCCCCCTCTACCAAGAGATAAGACCCTGCGCACTCTTTTGTCTCTCATATTTCTAGGAACCAGATAGGAGCACTGTGACACCCCAAACTGCACAACATCACAGAACACCAACACCATCACTGAGCACCTACATATGGGCCCAATAGTGCCTCCTGCTCCTGCTACCCAGGTGTTACATATGTAACATCTAAAATTTTAACAAGCATTTTCATGCATAGGAGAAAATCTGTCAAAGAAAGTAGAAGACACATGGCCACAAAACTGACCAAATTGCATTCATGAGTTGATGCTACCAGAACATATTTTTGCCTTATATACTGTTCAAAGACAAAGATAACCAAGTCCTCAGTAAAATGTCAACCAGAATGGATTTCTTTTATACTCGATTATCTTTTTTTGTAAAAGACATGTTTCAGAGGAGATTACCTTAGACGTCTATTCATTGTTTTATATTTCATTATTAATTTTATAATATTGTACAAGAAGAAAACCATTAACTGGGAGAACCAGAGGCAAACAAGATAAATAAAAGTCTTATGTCTACTGTACAACCATAAAAACTAAGTAAAAGGAACCTATAAGGCCTTTATTTTTTTCTTCAATTCTGCACAAGAAGCTTTCATTCTTTATATTTGTATTTATACAAATTGTAACATAATTAGAGATAAAAGCCAAACCAGAGACATCTATCTGTAGACAGTTGTCTCAGTATTTTATGCAATGAAAAACAGAATCAGCCAATGACAGCATCACCAGCATAAGCAACCAAGAGGTAGTATTAGGACATACTATTAGGTGATCCTCTGGAACGACGCTGTATCCACAGAGAGCATGGGCAGTGCACACTGAAAGTCCCAAGGAAAAGGAAGCCATGTGAACGTCCAGGAGGAAGAATGGAACTTGTCCAGTTAAAAAATGCAAATTTATACAAGCTTTGTTTAAAAGCAAGCACACAGTGATATTGTGGTCAGAGGAGAGGGTGTGCAAGGAAGAGGCGGGGACTACAGCTGTTTCTCATGGCTGCACTTCTACAGTTCTGGAACTGTAGAAGGGCAACAGCGAAACAGCTGTAGTCCCCGCTTCTTCCTTACACACCCTCTCCTCTGAACACGATATCACTTTGTGCTTGCTTTCAAACAAATTTGAAAAAATTTGGATCTTTTTACTGGACGAGTGCTACTATTCTTCCAGGATGTGTCAGTATTAGTTTAGAGGGCTGTAAGGACGCTGAAATGTATTTCTAATATTAAGTTCAACATTGTTAATATAAATGATCTGTAGTAACTCAGTTCGGCCACTGGGAGGTTATCAGTGGACACGAGTAAAAAGATCTGGAACCAGGAAGTAATTTTTAGTGAGTCTCCTGAGGTAAATTATCAATCATCCGGACAAAGTACCTCAGGTCCGCGCTGCTGCAGGATAGATGTGAATGACACGGTGTGACACAACCTTATCAGGTGAGCAATTCTGATTTAGACCATTTTTAACTGATTATAAAAAGATAAGACCCTATTGCGCATTCTCAACTTTTATAGATTATCCTGAGGTAAATTGACAGAGTCAGATGCCTGTGGAGATCCTACACAAAAAAGAAGACATGTCGGCTGTTCTGAGGGGCTCGTGGATCTTTGACTGGCTTGAACAGTGTTAGAATTATTGAAGAGCTTGATCTACACCGTGGACTGAAAGATAAGCCGTGTTCTGTGAGTATATAAGATTGACCGGTCAATATATAGGGATAGTCAGACAGGGTGAGTTAGCCAGAAACTGCAAAGGACTATTCTGTGTGTACCCATGAGGAGAGACCAACCAGGCTTGATCTATATAAGATATTAAATATTGGGACTTGAACGAGTTTGAGATGCAAAGAGAAGCAGAATGTGGATGACACTGTAGAACTGAGAGAATTATCACCATCCCTGTTATACTGGGTTGTGCCTAGTGTGAGGAAGATCTTATATACCTCAGTGACTTATTGTTAGGGTGAAATGACATACACCCTGTAAACTGTTTGTACATTACCAAGTTAAAGAGTTATCACCTGATGCAGGAGGCAAAACTGCATTTGCTGTAAATAGGTTGTGGGATAGATTTATATAAGGGAATCAGGGATCCCGAAATATTTTGTACATAGCGTGGGAAGGGGGTGTATGATTATATCCTGAGGGGAACACGTGCTGCGGCTGCAGTAAAAGTCTGGGTAGGCCCTGTATGGAGTAAGGGTGGTGTTGGTTTATTCTGGGATATTTGTGCTCCCTCTCTGCAAAACAGGTACGTGAGTTCCCTCAGGCTGCATAAATTGTACACTGTGATCGGGCTGTTGGGGCCCATATCATTTTTTTCAAAGTTTGAATTTGTTATCTTTTTTGAAACCGTTAAAAAGAGTTAATTTACCACTATTTTTGGAGTCCATGTCATTCATAGCAGCACCGTATCACTCACACCCAAATGACTGGCGTCTCGGTCGTTAACAGGGCAGAGAACAGTGTTGACTTGGTTAGTAGACTTGAAGGATCCACTGAGTGGGATCTAACCCATAAAAGCATGATCATTCTCTGTACTGATGAGGAACTAATACCCCAACCTGCTGTCTATAGAGGGATTTCTCTATTATGTCTTATATCCCTAGTCACGCTTCAAGGCTCTTTGACGAGTTAGTAGCTACATATAATACAAGAAGTATACAAATGAACAGTATTCTATTTACCATGTAAAATTCTGGCTTCAATTTGAAGTCATTGCACACAACCTCCAGAATTATGTGTAAGACACCTCAGGGAGTGCATTAAAGCTTACAAGAGCTCAAGCCAATGGGTTAAATTGAAAGCAGCACTGTAGAGAGGTCAATAGTTTGCAGTTATTAAAGCAATGACATTATTAAAATGTGTGTATGAGAAAAGAATGTATGACATTTGGGAAAGGAAGTACTGGAGGACATGTAAGTCTGTCTCCTAGTCGGTTTTCATCACCACCTACACACAAGTTTGGCAGTGTAGCTTATAATAAGTTTCCTTGGGAGGAGAGCTTTTCAGGAAGAAACAAGTGTGATAACCATTATGATCCTTCATGAAAGCTTAATGACAAGTAATACACTATAGACATTTCAATAGGAGCACGTTATCGCACAATAGGCAAAAAACATTGCAAGTGTTAGAAGGAAACAAACAGGTATTTAAAAGGAATCGATCATATGATTCTGCTGCATTAATATACCATAACCTAAAAAGTTCCACTAGTCAAAGGTATCACTACCAAAAAAATTACCATAGGACCAAAGGCACTGTATTCCAAAGAGAAAAAATTCGCCAAAACACTAAAATAAAGCCATGAAGTATTGTGAAAATATTGCTAAGTTTATTAGAAATTTCAAAAATTATGACAAGAAAAACAAGCAATGGGAGAAACTACTAAAGTAGAAGGTCTAGGCTAACAAAAGCAGGCCAGGCAAGAAAGAGACAAAACAAGCTCTATCCCCAGAAGAAGTTAAGAAATGAGATTGCACTCACTGGTAAATAAAAACTTTTTCTATTTAATCCACATAGTGAAAGACAGGGCACGAGGGGGAGTGAAGGAGACGAGCGGACGGTGGTTGCCATTTCGCACGGGATCGCGCTTCAATGGGTCCTTGTCAACGTAGGAGTAGATGGACACAACTAACATACAGGCACTCATGCTCCCCTTTACCAACCAGGAAGATTTTAAGGGTCAGAGGCAGGTAGGACCCAATGAAGTGCGATCCTCAAGCAAAACAGCAGCCATTGTCTGCTCATCTCCTGCACACCCCCTCCCACCCTATCTTTTACCATGTGGATAACATAAAGGTATTTTTATTTACCAGTGAGTGTTATCCCATTTTTCCTCTTCTGGTGAGAATTTTTTGAAGACTTTGCTTTGTGGTTAAGCACCGCCTGCCTTACCCCATAAAATGTTCCTGTTTGCTAAAGTGGAGCACGAAAGCCGAGTGGCATAACTGGAAACTCATGGGCCCCGATGCGAAAGCTCCAATTATTACAAATCTTTAACAGCAATAGTCTTTTTCTATAGGCCAAAGGGACTTTTGAGGCCCCCTAGGCTCGGGGCCCTTGTGCGATCACAACCCCTGCACCCGTTGTTGATACGCCCCTGCGAATGCCCGGCTACTCCTACATTTAACTCAAAACAAGTTCTAGGGAAAAAACTCTGTATTTAATCAGATAAAATATGCATATGCACAGTGATGCAACCAGGAGTCTATGGGAACTCGGAACTGGGGCGTGCAGTTGGAGGGATGTCACTGGTGGCCTACCAGGACCCGTAGCCCTGGTGGTCAACTGAAAACTGGGAGAAAATAAAAAGGAGATAAAAGAATACGGTAAATGTCTAGTGACGCCACCTGCAGTTTCTGGTGAGTTCATCAGCGCTGTAATCAGACCGTCGAAGATGATGGTATTGCAGCTTGGGTGGTATGGCTCCCCGCAGGTGGAGCCGGGGCCCCGGGGGCAGGGTGCTGTAGCACTTGTTGTCGTCATGCTGTATGTGGGCAGAGCAGCTGCGCAGCTGCGCAGTGGTTTACATTGAAATGAGACACCGAGGCTGTTAGACTCTATACTTGTACTTTACTGGAACCGATTCAGATGGCACTTCAGGTTACAGCTTATACAGTCTTTTAGTGGGTAGCTGACCGGGTAGTCAATGAGAAGGATAAAGTCTCTCTGAAGCTCCCGAAGTGTACCTTCTCTTGTCTTTCTCTTGTCCCGCTGCCTTTACTTGTGCCTCCTTACTTTCCTTGCGCTGCCCTGCACAGCCCACTTGTCTACCAGGCCCGTTGGGTACTATGAGTTCCCTTCTTGTCTCTAAAGGGCTCAACCCAGTTTGGTGACGCTGGTGGGGCTGCACATTCTGGATGGGGGGGTCAGGTTTGCTGAATAAACCCGTGACTGGCCGGTGTTGACGGCTCAGGGTGAACTCGCCTGTACTGTGACTCGGAGCCGGCACTCAGTTGGTGGACTAGATTCCCCAGACCTGTCGTAGCACTGGGTTTCCCCTTTCTTTCCTAGGTCACCTTTTCCTCTCAGGCGCCCTCCCTGGGAGACCCTTCTAGGGCTCCCTCTTGCTTCTTCCCTCAGTATGGATTAGATCCCACTGTGTGACTTCCTGCTTCTCCTTACTCCTCACACTCCTCCCCCTGGGGCTGGTTACCCTGGTAACGGGTTGCCAATTGGTCCCCTAGTCTAGGTGTAAGGATGCCGGGATGGGAGCCTCCGGTTGACTTTACATTCCCCAATGACAGGAATACTGCACACTCTGTTATGGGTGCAGTACACCTACTGTGGAGCACTGACCAGTGGGGCGTCACACACAGCATAAAACAATTATAACATGTTTATGTGTGGAGCCCACTGGGATGGGGTACTCGGTACCGGACCGGGGTATCACGGGGGTTATCACGGCGGCTTGGTCCGGACCGTGTCCAGAGCCCACAAGTAAAAATGGGGGTATTTACAGGGATTTGTCTTGACACCACTCATGGGTTGTAGTCAATGGAGGACCACCGCTGCTGCTGTCTGCTGCCAGGAAGATGGATGGTGCTGCAGCCGGATGGATGAGCCAGCCGTGGGTCAGGGCTGGTCATGACAGGATGAAATAAGTATATACCGTTCAATGTACAGGGAATCACACACGGGAGACTGGGGCAGGGTCCACCGGGTTTTACTAGCAGTTCTTTTTCAGTACAAGCAGTTTACAGCACAGTTCTTTTACACAGTTAACTCCGGACAGTCACTGAACCCTCTGAAGCCAGGTTTCCCTACTGAGACCTTTCACTTTTTGGTTCCTTTCAGGCTTTCTCTACTAGTCTCTTCCCCGTGGGCTGTATGGGGGCAGCTCGGTCCCTTGTCTGGCTTCCCCCGTGTGTGTGTGGATGGCAAGCCTGGGTCCTATGTGCTGCTCATCCTCCAGCCCATGTGTTAGGAACTCTGACCTGGAATCAGAGTCCCCCGTCAGTGTGTCCGTGTACTGGCGTGTAACTACGGTTACCCAGCTGACTCTCTGGTCCCAGCCTTGCCTTTGGTGTCCCTGTGTTGTAAGGGATCACCAGGCCCTTTCCTACCCGTGTGACATCTGCACTGGGAAGGGATTCTCCTCACCGTCGTTCTCTGGTACCGCTGCCGTGTTCCTCGGACCAAGCTGGACTGGTCTGGTCTCTCCCCTTCCCCTTGGGCTTCAGGCTATGGAGCGGGCTTTCTCTCCAGGGAACGGTGTCTCACAGGATTTTGCGCCTCCAGGGAGCCCAAACCCTTCAGGGAAGTGTCCCTCTTTACTCTTTACCGTTCTCTGTCTTTTCTACTCACTCTGGCCTACTTGGTCTTTTCATCTCGGCACCCACTGGCCTACTTGGTCTTTTCATCTCGGAACCCACTGGCCTATTGACTAAGTCCTCCTAGTTTTCCCTTTTTATCCCAGTGCTGTCACCTGACCTATGTCCCACTCACTTCCCTCTAAACCCTATTACCCCTTGCCTGCTAAGAGTCCCGGGCTGTGGGTTGGGTGTTGTATTCTGTGGGTGTGTGTTTTGAAGGTGGTTTGTGTAAAACCTGTCACTACCTTCCTGGCTGCAGTTCCTACCTATGGCCATCTTGGTCACAGGGTCGCCATATATGCACAAAATAGACTGGGAAAAAATAGCGATCCACCTATATAATAAATACAGAGGTAGATTAATCCTATATATAAAGAAGAACCTAGTAATTAAAAACTTTAAGTCCAAACTGTACATGTAAAATTAGAAAAAAGGCAGTCCAAGAACAGGAAGTGTCAGTGTCAGCAGTTATAGCAAAACTTTACAGGTGTATTTCATAAGTTACTGACAAGAGGACGGCTAATCACCATCCTATATTAGCAGCAGCATTAGATATGACAATTATAGTAGCTAACAAAATATACCACATAATGCTGACAAAGGGACAGCCTGACACAATCTAATATAAAAAGCTGAGTGTATGTGTGTGTATATATGTATCATAGCCCTGCTAATCCAGTAGCCCCACCCCTCTACATAGCTGTGCCCCTCTACATAGCTCCGGCCCTCCATATAGCCCTGCCCCGGGACTAGGTGGCGGGATGGAGCTATGAAGGGGCATGGCTACTGGGAGGGATAGAGCTATGATACATACATACCCACACATACATATATACATTATCATATATGGGTGATATTACCATACATTGACGATATTACCATAAATGGGCATTACAACCATATATAGCCATTACGATCATATATGTGCATTATGATCATATATGAGTATTATGACCATATGTGGGCATTACCATATATAGGCATTACAACCATATATGGGCATTACGCCTGGGGACAGCCGGACTCTATAGCTAATCTTGCATAAATACCAGCACTAAAGATAATGGCCAACAGTATATGTCACAGAACATTATGTAGTATATAATTACCTAGTGACATGGTTTAACGCAGTGTTTCTCAACTCCAGTCCTCAGGACCCACCAACACGTTTTTAAGATTTCCTTAGTATTGCACAGGGGTTTGAATTACCCCAGTGCAGGTGATTAAACTATCATCTGCGTAATACTAAGGAAATCCTGAAAACAAGATCTGTTGGTGGGTCCTGAGGACTGGAGTTGAGAAACACTGGTTTAACCCCTTCACCACCCGGCGATTTTTCGTTTTCCGTTTCGTTTTTTGTTCCTCTGCTACCAAGAGCCATAACTTTTATATTTTTCAATCAATACAGACATATGAGGGCGTGTTTTTTGTGGGACGAGTTGTACTTTCAGATGCAATACTTTATTTCACCATATAGTGAACAGGAAAATGGGAAACAAATTCCAAGTGCGGTGAAATTGCAAAAAAAGTGCAATTGCACGTTTGTTTTTTTGTTTTTTTTTATTCACCATGTTTACTATATAGTAAAACTGATGTGATGGTATGATGGCTTAAGTTGGTAAGAGTTCGTAGATTCCAAACATGTACACTGTGTGCAGAATTATTAGGCAAATGACTATTTTGATCACATGATACTTTTTATACATGTTGTCCTACTCCAAGCTGTATAGGCTTCAGAGCCAACTACCAATTAAGTAAATCAGGTGATGCGCATCTCTGTAATGAGGAGGGATGTGGTGTAATTACATCAACACCCTATATAAAGTGTGCTTAATTATTAGGAAAATGCATTTCCTTAGGCAAAATGGGTCAGAAGAGAGATTTGACGGGCTCTGAAAAATCCAAAATTGTGAGAAGTCTTGCAGAGGGATGCAACAGTCTTGAAATTGCCAAATTTTGAAGCATGATCACTGAACAATGAAGCGTTTCATGGCAAATAGCCAACAGAGTCGCAAGAAGCGTGTTGGGCAAAAAAGGCGCAAAATAATTGCCCATGAATTGAGGAAAATCAAGCGTGAAGCTGCCAAGATGCCATTTGCCACCAGTTTTGCCATATTTCAGAGAAGCAACGTTACTGGAGTATCAAAAGGCACAAGGTGTGCTATACTCAGGGACATGGCCAAGGTGAGGAAGGCTGAAAAACCACCACATTTGAACAAGAAACATAAGATAAAACGTCAAGACTGGACCAAAAAACATCTTAAGACTGATTTTTCAAAGGTTTTATGGACTAATGAAATGAGAGTGACTCTAGATGGGCCAGATGGATGGGTCAGAGGCTGGATCAGTAAAGGTCAGAGAACTCCACTCGACTCAGATGCCAGCAAGGTAGAGGTGGGGTACTAGTATGGGCTGGTATCATCAAAGATGAGCTTGTGGGACCTTTTTGGGTTGAGGATGGAGTGAAGCTCAACTCCCACACCTAGTTTCTGGAAGACAACTTCTTCAAGCAGTGAAAGAAGTCGGTATCGTTCAAGAAAAACATGATTTTCATGCAGGACAATGCTCCATCACATGCATAAAACTACTCCACAGCGTGGCTGGACAATAAAGGTCTAAAAGAAGAAAACATAATGACATGGCCCCCCTGTTCTCCTGATCTGAACCCCATAGACAACCTGTGGTCCCTCCTAAAATGGGAGATCAACAGGGAGGGAAAATAGTACACCTCTCGGAACAGTGTCTGGGAGGCTGTGGAGGCTGCTGCATGCAATGTTGATTGTAAACAGATCAAGCAACTGACAGAATCTATGGATGGAAGGCAGTTGAATGTCATCATAAAGAAAGAGGCTATATTGGTCACTAATTTTTTTGTGTTTTGTTTTTGCATGTCAGAAATGTTTTTTTTTTTTATTTTGTACAGTTATATTAGTTTACCTGGTAAAAATAAACAAAGTGAGATGGGAATATATTTGGGTTTTATTAAGGGTGCTTTCACATCTGCGTTTTTCGTAATTCGCGGCAGATGCGGTGAAAAAACCGCATCTGCCGCGTTTACCGCATAACCGTTCCACTTGCGGCGCGGTTGCGGTTTTTTCTATGCAATGTATAGGGGGACTTGCGGCAGATGCGGCAAGTGCGGTTTTGCACTTGCGGCAGGTGCGGCCGCGAAAAAAACCGCAGTAAGCCGCGGTTTTTTTTCGCGGCCGCACCTGCCGCAAGTGCAAAACCGCACTTGCCGCACCTGCCGCAAGTCCCCTATACATTGCATAGAAAAAACCGCAACCGCGCCGCAAGTGGAACGGTTATGCGGTAAACGCGGCAGATGCGGTTTTTTCACCGCATCTGCCGCGAATTACGAAAAACGCAGATGTGAAAGCACCCTAAGCTGACTAATAATTCTGCACAGAAATAGTTACCTGAACAAACAGATATCCTCCTAAGATAGCCAAATCTAAAAAAAAAACACTCCAACTTCCAAAAATATTAAGCTTTGATATTTATTTGTCTTTTGGATGATTGAGAACATAGTTGTTGATCAATAATAAAAATAATCCTCTAAAATACAACTTGCACAATAAATAAAATAGAACAATTCTGCACACAGTGTATGCTTTTACTGTTATCTAAGTGGTGAAAAAAATCTGAATTTTTAAAAAAAAAAATAATCACATTTTTGCGCCATGTTCCGCCACCCATAGCGTTTTCATTTTTCGGGATCTGGGGCTGTGTGACTGCTTAGTTTTTGCAGCTTGAGCTGATGTTAATGATACCATTGATACCAATGATACCATTTTTGGGTGGATGTGATGTGTTGATTGCCCATTACTGCATTTTGTTGCAATGCTGCAGCGACCAAAATAACGTAATTTTGGTGTTTGGACTTTTTTTGTTATGCAGTTTACAGCGCTGATTAATTGATTTTATATATTGATAGATCAGGCATTTCTGAACACGGTGATGCCAAACGTGTTTTTTTTTTTTTAGTACCTTTATTTGGAATGGGGCAAAAGGGGGGTGATTTGAACTTTTGTATTTATTTTTCATATTTTTAAAAACTTTTTGTTTTCAATTAATTATTTATCTTACACAGCCTCATTGGGAATGAGAGTGCTGCAGTGGCCAATCGCTCGTGCCATGTCCTGATGAGCTGCAGCACATCAGGACATGCCGCAAATGATCACTGTGAGTGGTTGGCAGAGCTTGCTAACCACTTACAGTAAGTAAACCCTGATAGCTTCCGGGGTCACAGCAGGACCCCAGGCTATCACGTGACGGTCAGAGATCCCGCAATCTTATCGCAAGATCTCTGATCATGGCGGGGAGCAGTGTGGTTCCCGCCACGGTGCCTTTGGATCATGCTGTCAGTGAATGACTGCGCAATCCAAAGAGTTAACAGCACCGATCGGATCGCAGATCCGATCAGTGCTGTAAGTCTGACATCTCAGCTGATAAGATCAGCTGATGAGATCTGATGAGATCAGCTGAGATGTCCAGGAAATGATGTGAGCTCCGCACCGGAGCTCACATCAAAGACATGGAGCTGACCCATCATGTACCTTTAAGTCATGGGTCATTAAGGGGTTTTAAAAAGAAATGCTGATAGGCCATGTAGAGACCCTAAAACCAGCACTACCACCTCAATGCGTGTTTCACCATTTAAGGTTTCATCAGGAGGCATGGCCAATGATTTAAATGAGTACTTATAAATGCGGGAGAACCAATGAGTTAGAACGCTCATTTCTGGATACTAGTTAGTCCTATATTACAGTCAGACTGTAATAGTAGGTTGCTCCTTTTGGGCTCTCCACATTGGTTTTGTCTAGGGAATTGGGTCAGCTAGACGTTGCCAGATATCTGCCTTGGACTACTAAGCCAAGCCTCTCGAAAGTCTTTAAAAAATGTTTTCTCTGAAACTCTGCAGCTTTCTAAAGTAAAACATCGGCTGCAATATCGTAACTGGTGTCTGATTCATGCTGCCCCTGTTTTCACCAGCATAAATCAATGGTTAGTTTTTAAATACCGACAACTTATTGAATAATTCAGCTAAAGTAATGTTTAATCATTATTTAAATAATCTAAGGGCCCTTTCACATCAGCGTTTTTCGTAATTCGCGGCAGATGCGGTGAAAAAACTGCATCTGCCGCGTTTGCCGCATAACCGTTCCACTTGCGGCACGGTTGCGGTTTTTTCCATAGGAAGTATAGGGGGACTTGCGGCAGATGCGGCAAGTGCGGTTTTGCACTTGCGGCAGGTGCGGCAGAGAAAAAAACCGCGGTCAGCCGCGATTTTCAAAAAACGCTGATGTGAAAGGGCCCTTACAAAGTTTTTCTCTTGGAGCACATCATGACAAGTTACTAAGACATAATATGTACTTCACACACTTTGCAATTAATAGACAAGTATGCAGCACTCTATTACTCAGACCAAGGGTAAGGCAGCGCACGTCCCTCCAACCGAGTCAACCTGGAGAACAGTAATAGAATTCAATGTAAAAAAGCTCTCTACACAACTGTTAAGTTCCAAAAATGAAGTTCTTTATTCCACCATCTTAGGGCCCTTTCACATCAGCATTTTTGAAATTCGCGGCAGATGCGGTGAAAAAGACGCATCTGCCGCGATTACCGCATACCGGCTTCACTTGCGGTGCGGTTGCGGTAAACGCCATGCAAAGTATAGGCGTACTTGCGGCAGGTGTGGCAAGTGCGGTTTTGCACTTGCGGCAGGTGCGGCCGCGAAAAAAAGGCAATG
>JARQOC010000005.1:401585243-401751586 GCA_033576535.1 Allobates femoralis | reverse complement strand
TGCAAATTACTGGGTGTTTGGAGCGCTTTCTTACATTGAATTCTATGATATGCATTTTGTTCCTTACGCTGCACTGGATATCTGACTCATGTAGCAATTTCAGATATCCAGTGGCATTAAGGTTTCCATTGATGAAGAATAGCCCCACTATCTTTGTACCCCATATACCACACCATACCATCAATTTTTGTGTTCCAAGAGTCTTGAAGGGATCTATCCACTGTGGGTTAGTGTCAGACCAATAGTGGTGGTTTTGTTTGTGAACTTCACCATTCACAAAAACGTTTGCCTCATCACTCATCTGAAGGCAATTGTCTATGCTGTGAAGATACGACATGTGCAGCATCTGAAACAACGGATACTGGAAGCCTGTGCTAGCATTTCTTGTGCAGTGTTGCTATCAGTGTGTCAAGAGTGGGAGAAGAGGGTTGCATTGCCAATCCAACACAATGGGCAGCACTTTGAACACATTTTATAAGTAGTCATAAACTTGTAAATAACTCATGAAAGAATAAAGTTATGTTAAAACCAAGCACACCATTGTTTTTTTCTTATGAAACTCTAAATAAATTTGATGTGTCACATGACCCTCTTCCCATTGAAAAAAAAAGTTAGATCCAAAATGGCCGACTTCAAAATAGCCACCATGGTCGTCACCCATCTGGAAAAGTTTTCCCCCTCCCATGTACTAATGTGCCACAAACAGGAAGTTGATATCACCAACCATTCCCATTTTATTTAGGTGCATCCATATAAATGGCCCACCCTGTACATGGAGGACTATGGGGTGCATTATACTAGATAGCGGACTAAGAGGGCTGAGTTATACTATATGAAGGATTATGTAGGGCCCATTAAACTATATGGAGTACTATGGGTGTGCAATATACTATATGGAAGGCAATGTGGGTCCCATTATACTATTTGATGGGCTTATAAGGGGGCTATTTTAATATTTGGAGGGCTATAGGATGGGTATTTCACAATTTCACTATTTGGAGGTATATATAGGGGCTTTTAAAATATTTTGAACAGCTAAAAGGGAGGCTTTGTTCTTTATGGAGGGCAATTTAAGGGCTATTATACTGTATTTAACCAATTATACAGTTTAACGGTTTGTGTGGAGTCCATCATATTGCGTGCAAGGCTGTGTGGGGGCCATTATACTGTTTAAAGAGCAAGTAGGGCCCATTATATAGTATGAAGAGGTGTAGGAGCCATTATACTGTATGTAGGCCCACTATACAGCAAAGAGGGCTGTGTGGGGATCACAGTTGAGGATCATACTGTGTTGGGGTCATCATACTTAGCCAGAGTAGGGTCATCATATGTGGGTATGGAGGGTACTGTGGAGGAGTTCACTATAGGGATATTATACAGTGGTTGGTGGGTAATTTTGCTGGCATCAGACTTTAGCAGCAATCCAGCCTTTATTTTGTATGATAGTCAATGAAAAGATCCTTTGTCCACAAATGATTGTTCTTTGTAAGAATGCTATCCAAATATATATTTGTCACCTACAGTGCCTACAAGTAGTATTCAACCCCCTGCAGATTTAGGTGGTTGACACATGCGGAATTAACTTGGCATTGTGACATTTGGACTGTAGATCAGCCTGGAAGTGGGAAATGCACTGCAGCCAAAAAGATTTTTCAATTTTTTTTTTTTTTTAAAGCGTTAAAAGTTAATTCAGAGGGTCATTTATTATTCAACCCCTCAAACCACAAGCATTCTGTTTGGTCCCCCTAAAGTATTAAGAAGTAGTTCAGGCACAAAGAACAATGAGCTTCACATGTGTGGATTAATTATCTCTTTTGCCAGCCTTTTCTGACTATTTAAGACCCTCCCCAAATTTGTGAACAGCACTCATACATGGTCAACATGGGAAAGACAAAGGAGCATTCCAAGGCCATCAGAGACAAGATCGTGGAGGGTCACAAGGCTGGCAAGGGGTACAAAACCCTTTCCAAGGAGTTGGGCCTACCTGTCTCCACTGTTGGGAGCATCATCCGGAAGTGGAAGGCTTATGGAACTACTGTTAGCCTTCCATGGCCTGGACAGCCTTTGAAAGTTTCCTCCCATGCCGAGGCCAGGCTTGTCCGAAGAGTCAAGGCTAACCCAAGGACAACAAGGAAGGAGCTCCGGGAAGATCTCATGGCAGTGGGGACATTGGTTTCAGTCAATACCATAAGTAATGTACTCCACCGCAATGGTCTCCGTTCCAGACGAGCCCGTAAGGTACCTTTACTTTCAAAGCGTCATGTCAAGGCTCGTCTACAGTTTGCTCATGATCACTTGAAGGACTCTGAGACAGACTGGTTCAAGGTTCTATGGTCTGATGAGACCAAGATCGAGATCTTTGGTGCCAACCACACACGTGACGTTTGGAGACTGGATGGCACTGCATACGACCCCAAGAATACCATCCCTACAGTCAAGCATGGTGGTGGCAGCATCATGCTGTGGGGATGTTTCTCAGCCAAGGGGCCTGGCCATCTGGTCCGCATCCATGGGAAGATGGATAGCACGGCCTACCTGGAGATTTTGGCCAAGAACCTCCGCTCCTCCATCAAGGATCTTAAGATGGGTTGTAATTTCATCTTCCAACAAGACAACGACCCAAAGCACACAGCCAAGAAAACCAAGGCCTGGTTCAAGAGGGAAAAAATCAAGGTGATGGAGTGGCCTAGTCAGTCTCCTGACCTTAACCCAATTGAAGACTTGTGGAAGGAGCTCAAGATTAAAGTCCACATGAGACACCCAAAGAACCTAGATAACTTGGAGAAGATCTGCATGGAGGAGAGGGCCAAGATAACTCCAGAGACCTGTGCCGGCCTGATCAAGTCTTATAAAAGACGATTATTAGCTGTAATTGCAAACAAGGGTTATTCCACAAAATATTAAACCTAGGGGTTGAATAATAATTGACCCACACTTTTATGTTTAAAATTTATTAAAATTCAACTGAGCAACATAACTTTTTGGTTTGAAATATTTATGCTTCTGTTAATAAATCCTACTCTCGTTTGCATTTTGAAGGCTCTAACTTATTTGCATCTTATCAAACCACCTAAATCTGCAGGGGGTTGAATACTACTTGTAGGCACTGTATATCACTGAAAATTAATGGCAAGAATGAATGACTTTAAAGGTGTTCTCTGCAAATGGCATCTCTGAAATATTTTAAACTGCAGCCCACCCTAGTCACATATCAGTACATGCTGCAGACTGAAGATATACAGCTTCCGAGTCCTATGTCCGAACTAATAAAAATTATATTTCACATACCTCAATCGGTTGGCATCAGGGGTATCATATGTGAAGAAATATATATTATGCATTGAGCACAATGAGGATATCGCCAGCTTCCTCCTCAATGAGTGTTTTCCAGTTAGATGCAGTTAGTCTCTGTGCACTGACTGATGGAGGAGGAGGTTGAAGCTGGATAAATTCAATCTGAGCACAATGTGAGTTAGGGTGCTTTCACATCTGCGTTTTTCGTAATTCGCGGCAGATGCGGTGAAAAAACCGCATCTGCCGCGTTTACCGCATAACCGTTCCACTTGCGGCGCGGTTGCGGTTTTTTCTATGCAAAGTATAGGCATACTTGCGGCAGGTGCGGCAAGTGCGGTTTTGCACTTGCGGCAGGTGCGGCCGCGAAAAAAAACGCAGTAAGCCGCAGTTTTTTTCGCGGCCGCACCTGCCGCAAGTGCAAAACCGCACTTGCCGCACCTGCCGCAAGTATGCCTATACTTTGCATAGAAAAACCCGCAACCGCGCCGCAAGTGGAACGGTTATGCGGTAAACGCGGCAGATGCGGTTTTTTCACCGCATCTGCCGCGAATTACGAAAAACGCAGATGTGAAAGCACCCTTAAAACATATTTCTTTACATATCACAGTTGTGCTCTATTATAAGTGTGTGTAGCGCCCTTCTGTGACCTCTGGGGTGTCTGCGATCAAAAGGCATTTGTCTGATTGCAGTTCCTCTTTAGAGCCTGCTCTGTTATCAATGGTAGACCAAAAGTATTTCCTTTTAGTGTGGAAGGGGTTAAGAGTTCCTTTTTTTCTCCTGCTAGAGATCTTTGCATTAAACCTCAGCATCTTATGACCACTCCCTTGCTCTATTTAAACTCACTCTTAGTTCCCACCAGTTAAAGTTCTTCTATGTTTATCACTCTGATGAAGTAGTTCAGCCAGGACCTAGGAACATGATTGCGCATGAGGGGGAAGGACTCGGCTAGGGATGATAGAGAGTACAAGGTTCAGACACAGGTGATTGTCAAGGGGTGAACTCTCTTTCATTTCCCTATCGCTTGAACATATTTTACCTTTTACCGGGTGTTTCTTTCCTGTTTCACTGCATGCCAAACGCTTCCTCGCTACAATGTGACATGCTCCCAGCTGCTGAGTGAGGTATGTGTGATACAGCTCCTTTCAGTTGAGACCAAGGCCATAGGAGATGTATGACTTCAATCTGCAGTCCGCCTTGACTTCTGACTAATTTGGGCTGCAAATCAGGGACTCACTATATTTCATTATTGGAGAACCCCTTTAAGGCCAATTTAATCTAAGATGTGTATTGCTGCACCTGCTTACTAATTTTTCACCAGGTAATCATTTATTCAGTGATTCAACGATTTTTAACTAATGTGTAAGGCCACCTTAAAAGTACTGTACATCAGTACAGTGGAAATAATTTGCTTATTATTACAGACTATCCTTGAATTTACAGTTGATCAGCAACTTTTGATGAATACAAAATCATTAAAAATCTTCTTGTAGCAGAGACCTTTGATGGTCAAATCTGAGAAATCACCAGTGTAACTTTTGGCATATCTCACTGATGTCAGAAGTTATTTTTTCCTGAATTTATCCTTCATAAGCCTATTGTACTATAAATCAATCCACTAAAGACATGTTTTACATTTAGATGTTTAGATTTGAACTATAAGTGGGATTGAGGTTTCTCAAACTGCAAACAGGTTTTCATCTATTGAGTTTACGGAAGGCAGAGAAAAATGGAACAAGATGTAACTAGAAAGAAATTGCTTGCCACAGGATTGGTTGCTGCATTATTTGTTTAGGCATTATAGCATCAATGACCTGTGCAGTGTTTGTCATGGAATTGGCTCTTTGTTTAGAAGCCACAATAATTTACAAATGTTTCCCCTTACTGAATCTACCATGGCTTAAAGAGCAATAGATCAACTAAATACAATTTTGGAGGGAGAATAGCTGGTTTTAATGTTTCTAAGTAGTTCTACTTATGAAAATAGTATTCCATAACCTATCAACTTTGTGTTATTGGACAGCAATGTAATTCACTGTGCTCAACAGCTACAGTGTTGTGCAAACTTTTTAGGCTGGTATACAAAAATGCTGCAAAATAAGAATGTTTTCATAAAATAGAAATATTAATAAAACAGAAATATTAATAGTTTATGTCTTAACAAGTATTGCTTTGCCAACTGAATGAATAAAAGTGAAATAAAATCAAATCAATATCTACTCTATAATTGCCGTAGGCATTTTCGTGTCGGCCCCCGAAATCGCCGTGGCTTTGTCACGCTGTGACGTCACCACGCGCGAGCAATGGCCGCGAAGCGGCCATTGCGAGTCGCTGGCCGAAAATAGAACCAGAGGGTCGGCTACAAAGTCAGCGATTTACCGCTGAGGTAGCGCGAGCAATGGCCGCGAGGCCATTGCGAGTCGCTACCTCAGCTGCCGCACGTCCCACTATACTTTCAATGGGGATTCATTGCGACTCGCTGTGTAGCGCGAGCAATGGCCGCGAGGCCATTGCGAGTCGCTACGTCAGCCGCCGCAAGTCCCCTTATACGTTGCATGGGGATCCATGCGAGTCGCTGGGTAGTGCAAGCATTGCGAGTCATAGATTCATCTAAATCATCATCAATCATCATCATCATCATCATCATCATCATCATCATCATCATCATCATCCTACAAAGTTAGCGATTTACCGCTGAGGTAGCGCGAGCAATGGCCGCGAGGCCATTGCGAGTCGCTACCCCAGCTGCCGCAACTCCCCCTATACTTTCAATGGGGATCTATTGCGAGTCGCTGGGTAGTGCAAACATTGCGAGTCGCTATCACAGATCATCATCAATCATACTACTACTACTGGCCGCACAGACCCCCCCCCCCCAATGGCCGCACAGACCCCCCCCCCCCAATGGCCGCACAGCCCGCCCAATGGCCGCACAGACCCCCCCCCCAATGGCCGCACAGACCCCCCCTCCCCCCCTCAATGGCCGCACAGCCCCCCCCCCTCAATGTCCCAAAGTCAGCTGTGACCGCCTGGCCCTGGGACACTGGCTGCCAAGCACACATCAGCTGGTAGGCTCCCATCACTTACCCACTGAGGACGGATCACTTCCAGCACCTCTTCACATGCCAGTGCTCTGAACTTCTGAATCGTCCTCTCCTCACTCAGACACCTGGCAGGTTCCAGCCTACTCACTCCCAGCTGCAACCCAGTGAGTCAATCAGCACATCTTCACTCATGTGATTAACCCCCTGTGCACCATTCAGGTTTAGCCCAGCAAAGCACTCCAAAAAGTATTGAACACACCCCAATAAGTATTGAACGCGCCCCAAAAAGTATTGAACGCACCCCAATAAGTATTGAAGGCGCCCCAAAAAGTATTGAACGCGCCCCAAAAAGTATTGAACACACCCCAATAAGTATTGAACGCGTCACAATAAGTATTGAACGTGCCCCAAAAAGTATTGAACACACCCCAATAAGTATTGAACGCGCCCCAAAAAGTATTGAACGCGCCCCAAAAAGTATTGAACGCACCCCAATAAGTATTGAACGCGCCCCAAAAAGTATTGAACGCACCCCAATAAGTATTGAACGCACCCCAATAAGTATTGAACGCGCCCCAAAAAGTATTGAACGCACCCCAATAAGTATTGAACGCGCCCCAAAAAGTATTGAACGTGCCACAAAAAGTATTGAACACGTCCCAATAAGTATTGAACACACCCCAATAAGTATTGAACACACCCCAATAAGTATTGAACGCGCCACAAAAAGTATTGAACGCACCCCAATAAGTATTGAACGCGCCCCAAAAAGTATTGAACGCGCCACAAAAAGTATTGAACGCGTCCCAATAAGTATTGAACACACCCCAATAAGTATTGAACGCGCCCAAAAAAGTATTGAACGCGCCCCAATAAGTATTGAACGCGCCCCAAAAAGTATTGAACGCGCCCCAAAAAGTATTGAACACACCCCAATAAGTATTGAACGCCCCCCAAAAAGTATTGAACAGGCCCAAAAAGCATTGAACGCGCCCCAAAAAGCATTGAACGCGCCCCAATAAGTATTGAACGCACCCCAAAAAGCATTGAACGCGCCCCAATAAGTATTGGACCCCCCCAAAAAGTATTGGACCCCCCAAAAAAAGTATTGGACTCCCCCAAAAAGTAGCTATCTACTATATAATTGCCGTAGGCATTTTTGTGTCGGACCCCGAAAACGCCGTGGCTATGTCACGCTGTGACGTCACCACGCGCGAGCAATGGCCACGCCGCATTGCGAGTCGCTGGCTGAGTGCGACCACTTGTGGCGCGGTTGCGGTAATCCCCTTAGAAAGTATAGGGGGACTTGCGGCAGGTGTGGCAAGTGCGGTTTTGCCGCACCTGCCGCAAGTCCCCCTATACTTTCTATGGGGATTACCGCAACCGCGCCGCAGATGCGGTTTTTAAATAAAATAAAATAATTTTAATACAAATAAATTTTCATAAAATAACAAATAATAAATACATTTAATAATAAAAATAGTAAAAAAACAAAACAAAATAAATAATAAAATAAAAAATTCCTATCTACTATATTGGATTATTATTTGAAAATCTAAAAAAAAAAAAAATATTCTAGACACCCGATGCATTTGCATCGGGCTCACAGCTAGTTTACTATAATCGCCCTGTCCCTACAAAACAGCAATTCTTTTAGGTACACTTGCACACAGTTTTGGTAGTGAGGTTGTTCTTGGAGAACTAACCACGGATCTTCTGTGGATGTACACTTGTGTAAATCCTCCAATCTCTTATGCAGGTGCATCTCAATACATTAGAATATCATCAAAAAAATTATTTTTTTAATAATTCAATAAAAAAACAGAGTGATCTATTTCAGTTAAAGGGATCCTGTCACCTACAAAACGCCTCCTAAGCTATCAAAACATGTCCCTGCAGCATCCTATCACTAATCTCATACTCCTTTTGTCTCCTAAAAGCATCCTGTGAAAGTGGATAAAAACATTTTAATACTTACTCATTAGTGATTATAATTAGCAGGGGCTATATTCTTTAGTCACCAGGGCGGGCTATTTTGCAGCCTGAATGATCCACCCTCTCTCTGTCTGTGCTGCTGTTATGTGCAGCTGAAGGCAGGACTAGTGATTTGCATTCTGTAAGTGATAGAGAGGGGGGAGGGTAAAATTTGCACAAGCAGAGCACACAGACAGAGAGAGGGTGGATCTTGGAGCCTGCAAAACAGCCCGCCTTGGTGACTAAAGAATATAGCCCCTGCTAATTATAATTACTAATGAGTGAGTATTAAAACGTTTTTATGCACTTTCACAGGATGCTTTTAGGAGACAAAAGAAGTGTGAGATTAGTGAATGGATTCTGCAGTAACATGTTTTCGTAGCTTAGGAAGCGTTCTGGAGGTGACAGGATCCCTTTAATGTTGATGATTATGGCTTACAGCCAATGAAAACCCAAAGATCATCATCTCAGAAAATCAACCTGGCAGAGTACTTGCTGATGCATTATAACTACCTTGCATCTTGTTGCTGTAGTCAGTCTTGCTATGGTGTATGAACTGTGACATGAAAGAAGAACAAGGAGTGCAAAAAGAGATATGAGGCCTACAGAGGCCTGATCTCAAGAACATGAAATCTGTCAGGGATAACATGAAGAGCAGAAGGATTTGCACAAGATTTTATATAAAGAGAATCTGTGGTTACTTCTCCAAGATCTCTCGAATAACCTCCAGAATTGATGCTGATTTGAAAACAAAAAGGCAAAGAGTGGTCACACCAAATGTTGAATTGATTCAAATTTCTCTATTGTTCATATACTTTGCATTGTTTAATTGATAAAAATAACATTTTACACACCTGTCTACAAGTTGTAGAAAGTGTATGTTTATCCATCCCACTATTCTCCCTCATCTAATCCATTATAGAAATAGGGTAGTGCACACTGAGCAGTAAGGGTGCTTTCACATCAGCGTTTTTCGTAATTCGCGGCAGATGCGGTGAAAAAACCGCATCTGCCGCGTTTGCCGCATAACTGTTCCACTTGCGGCGCGGTTGCGGTTTTTTTCTATGCAAAGTATAGGGGGACTTGCGGCAGATGCGGCAAGTGCGGCTTACTGCGTTTTTTTTCGCGGCCGCACCTGCCGCAAGTGCAAAACCGCACTTGCCGCACCTGCCGCAAGTATGCCTATACTTTGCATAGAAAAAACCGCAACCGCGCCGCAAGTGGAACGGTTATGTGGCAAACGCGGCAGATGCGGTTTTTTCACCGCATCTGCCGCGAATTACGAAAAACGCTGATGTGAAAGGGCCCTAAGATGTTTAGGTCTACAGTAATGTCCTCTTCCTTTAAATATAATAGGAATATTTTAAATATAAGGGATCATAACTCATGAGTAATATGATTGATAACTATATTCCTTAATGGCTTTTACCCACTAAATACATTTATCACCCATCCATAGGATATATCATGAATGTCTGATCATTGGGATTCAATATCTAGGAACTTGACTGATTTCAAGATATAATGTGTTGCGTTGTATAAAATAAGATTTCTTTAAACCTGATAAACTAATTAATGTCAAGAAAATACAGTATTTCTTGTGGATATGGCAAATACTCAAAGAAGTAGTAAGCAATATCAGTATTCAAAATGTGACTAAGCTCTTTCAATTACAGAGTACTTATTGAATTTTGCTTCTGATAGAGATAGATGTTTAGTTAACAATCCCATAGAAAGCCATTACATTTTTTATTTTATCAATCCAACCAGCATATATTACTTATATTTATATATTATATTCCATATTATAATATTATATTTATATTTATATTCCAATAAATATTGGTCATTAATATAATCATCTACAGTCTTTAAAGTTAAAGTCTCACTCTCTTTTTCCCTAAAGTCTCAACTTCCACCCCATTCACCACTATTGCACAGTATTTCACTTCACTTTTAACCAGCAAACTGACCATTAATTACTACTTTAAGAATGATGTATGTATCATCAGACTTAATGCTACATTCATAGGCATCAATTAGAACATAGTGGTTCTGGATTTTATTAGCTAGTATTAAAGATTCCCAAACATCTTCTTGTTAGGAAAACTGGCACATGTTAAACTGACTTGACACGTTAGAATGTATTGCCAACCCCTTGGCCATATTGAAAAACTATGTATAAATTACAGCTTTCTTTACACAAAACCCAAAGGAACCACAATGAGCACTCTTCAAAAGCACCCATGGATTATGCAGTGGTCAAGAGATGCCACAAGCAGCACAGCAGAGACATATTAATATGCTGGGTCTGTGGCTGCTCCATGCTGCCAAATCTCCTGATAATTTTGTCGTACGCCCTAAAGCTAGTCATATTTTGCCATTACAAATGTAGTTCCTATGAGGGATTCTGAAAGTACCAGGTCACGATGTGTTTGAGGTACCCAGATCAAAGGTCAGCAAAATATAGGAAAGCTTATGTTCCATCTAGTTAAGCTTTACATTTGTCATAAAGCTATCCAAACAAGTTATACCTACTCAAAAGTGTGTTTCTAATTAAATACCTGTCTATAGGGATATACCTGTCTATAGATATAGAAACCTTTGACAAAATGAGAACTGCCAAATTTGCCAAATTCGTCTACAACAGATATTTCTTAAGCACGCAGCTGAATATTTGTTTTACACATCTGCTATAGGTCCATACTTAACCTTCTTTACAGATAGTATGGTGCCTTAAAGCAACAAGTTCCTGTGGGCTCCAAATATGCAACTACATTGACTCTCATATTTCCATACAGACCTGAAGCAACAGATTTGCTTTGAACCTAAGCATATTCCTATTTTTATTTAAAAAATCAAAGGAATGTTTCTAAAAACAGTGACATATTCTGCCATGAGCTCTACTGGCAAATCCTGGTAAAGTAAGGTGGCTATTTAAGGTATAGTGTCAAAACTGAATGTAGCTACAGTGGGTACGGAAAGTATTCAGACGCCTTTACATTTTTCACTCTTTATTTCATTGCAGCCATTTGGTAAATTCAAAAAGGTCATTTTTTCTCATTAATGTACACCCTGCACCCCATCTTGACTGAAAAAAGCAGAAATGTAGAAATGTTTGCAAAACTGAAATATCACATGGTCATAAGTATTCAGACCTTTTGCTCAGACACTCATATTTAAGTCACATGCTGTCCATTTCCTTGTGATCCTCCTTGAGATGGTTCTACTCCTTAATTGGAGTCCAGCTGTGTTTAATTAAACTGGTAGGACTTGATTTGGAAAGCCACAGTGCATGTCAGACCAAATGAGAATCATGGGGTCAAAGGAACTGCCCAAGAAGTTCAGAGACAGTACTGTGGCAAGGCACAGATCTGGAAAAGGTTACAAAACAATTTCTGCAGTAGTCAAGGTTCCTAAGAGCACAGTGGTCTCCATAATCCTTAAATGGAAGACATTTGGAGCCACCAGAAGTCTTCTTAGACCTGGCCATCCAGCCAAACTGAGCAATTGTAGGAGAAGAGACTTGGCGAGAGAGGCAAAGAAGAACCTCAAGATCACTGTGGCTGAGCTCCAGAGATGCAGTAGGGAGATGGGAGAAAGTCCAAAAAGTCAACTATCACTGCAGCCCTCCACCAGTTGGGCCTTTATGGCAGAATAGCCAGATAGAAGCCTCTCCTCAGTGCAAGACATATGAAAGTCCACATTGGGTTTGCTAAAAAACACATGACGAACTTCCATACTATGAGAAATAAGATTCTCTGGTCTGATGAGATGAAGATAGAACATCTGGTGATAATTCTAAGCAGTAAATGTGCAGAAAACCAGGCACTGCTCAACGCCTGCCCAATACAATCCCAACAGTGAAACATGGTGGTGTTTTTCAGCTGCAGGGACAGGAAGACTGGTTGCAATTCAAGGAAACATGAATGGGGCCAAGTACAGAGTATCCTGGATGAGAACTTCTTCCAGAGTGCTCTTGACATCAGACTTGGTTCACCTTCCAACAAGACATTGACCCTAAGCACACTGCTAAAAAAGCAAAAGAGTGGCTTCAGAACAACTCTGTGACCATTCTTGATTGGGCCAGCCAGAGCCCTGTCCTAAACCCAATACAGCATCTCTGGAGAGACTTGAAAATGGCTGTCCAGCAGCGTTCACCATTGAACCTGATGGAACTGGAGAGGATTTGCATGGAAGAATGGTGGAGGATCCCCAAATCCACGTGTGAAAAACATGTTGTATCATTCCCAAGAGGACTCATGGCTGTACTAGCTCAAAAGGGTGCTTCTTCTCAATACTGAGCAAAGGGTACTTATAACCATGTGGTATTTCAGTTTTTATTTCTTAATAAATTTGCAAAAATGTCTAAATTTCTGTTTGTTTTCAGTCAAGATGAAGAGGATAATGGGGTTGGGGTGCCACTGCCCAGGCTCTCAATCAAACAGATGCAGCTTGCACAGAAGAAGAAAACTGGAAAAAGGAGAAAAAAGACCTCTGTATATGAAGCGTACAACCAGACAGGGGTATATGCTGGTGATTTTTATTTGTGATCAAACATGGTGAGGGCTACGCAGAGACCCAGGTTAAAAACAATTAAAACAAATTTGGTTCAGACCATCACAGAGTGTGTATATATATTGTCAATGCAACAAAATACACAATTAGTATTATACCAGGGGAGAAACGGTACCAAAATGAATTGTGGATCGTAATCAAGGGGGATCACAGTGGAACTCAAATTAAATCTAACACCACCTTCCTTATAAAAGAGACAGACAAAGGAGGCAACGTGGTGTTATGGCCGACCACAATGTACCTGGAGGAGGTCCATAAACAGTTAGCGGGTCACCATTTTACACACCACTACCATCCAATCTCACCCCTACCTTATTTATTGAAGCTTACCCGCTTACTTACAGCCAGCTACTCTGCTGGTATTATTACCAGCCAGGAGAGACGTTTTTTGACTGTTGATCATCCCGTGACCCCACCTTTTACCTCTTGCCTAAGGTACACAAATGACTGGACAAACCACCCGGATGCACCATTTTGGCCAGCATCAACAGCCTCAATGAGAAGTCCTGTATTTACCTGGATTTCTTCTTACAGCCCTTTGTCACCTCCCTCCCTACTTACTTGAAGGATACAGCGGATTTTATCCGCACCTGTAGGGAAGTCAGCTTAAAGGAAGGGGACTTTATTGTCACATGTCACGTGGAGTCCCTTTACTCAAACATTCAGCATGAAGATGGCATCCATGCCACTATATTCTTCCTTGATAAACAGGAAAACTCCAATCACCTCCATGATTCTTTCCTTATTGACCTTTTGAGTTTCATCTTGAAGCACAACTACTTCATGTTTGACTGGAAGTACTATTTCTGATGTAAAGGGACTTAGTCCCTGTTTTAATAGGTTTTAATTGTTATTTGTGTGTTAAAATACAGCATTTTTGACTAAACTGATTTGCACTTTATTTGGTGATCGCCCAGTGTTATGTGTTGCTTTTCTTGGTATATTGTGACTGGAAGTACTACTGGCAAGTCACAGGCATGGCAATGGGCGCAAGGTGTGCCCCTGCTGTTGCTAATCTGTTTTTAGGATGGTGGGAGGAGATGGTAGTATATCCATTGGAGGAATTCCAGCAACACGTCACTCTGTGGAAACGATTTATTGATGACATCGTGTTCATCTGGTCTGGCAATGAACATGACTGTAAGATCTTTGTTGAAAAACTTAACAATAACCCTCTCAATTTATTTTTGATGTTTTCTATGTCACAGACAAACGCAATATTTTTAGACACCTCCATCAGAGTGGCTGACGGACATATCATCACAAATCTCCACCGCAAAACGACATCTACGAATAGCCTACTCCTCTTCAACAGTTTCCACCCTCTTCACACATGCCAAGGCATCCCGGTGGGTCAATTTCTGAGATTAAGACGCAACTGCACCTTAGATGCAGACTTTAAGAGACAGGCTGCTGACCTTACCTCTCGCCTCAGACACCTTGGCTATCCCAGGAAAGTTATAGCCAGAGCCTTTCAGCGAGCCAACGCATCATCACAGTCAGAATTATTGGTACATCATACAAGGAACAAAGAGGATTGGATCTGCTTCATCACGTATTACAGCAACAAGAGGATCAAGGAGAGGTCTATTCTACAGACTCATTGGGACATCTTGACCACTGACAGATCTATCTCACAACTTATTGGCCCTACACCATCCCTTTCTGCCAGACGGGCTGCTAACCTCAGGAACCTTCAACGAGAAGCCATTTCAGACACCCCACCACAAGGCTAAATAGGGGTATCAGACTAAAGGGCTCATTTCCATGTGGCGACTGTAACGTTTGCCCTCTGATGATACCAACACACGATCACTTTGTTGACCCTTATTCCAACAAATTTTTTCCTCTAAATCACTACATCAATTGTAAGACTCAAAATGTTGTATATGCGCTCGCCTACCCTTGTAATAAACTGTACGTTGGACAGACCGCCCAAGAACTACGGCAACGGATTCAAGGACACAGCTCCACCATCAATTTGGCCGCTACTGAGCGAGCTAAGGGACATTACCTCAAACCGGTAGCAGCACATTTCTTGGACTTCCACAATGGTAGGACTCATGGCCTACGAGCCTTTGGCCTACAAAATACTACTGGGACCGGACATAGTGATTTTTTTAAGAACTAACTTTTACAAGTTGAATCACGCTGGATCTTTCACTTTAACACCGTCCACCCTAACGGACTTAATGAGGAGCTGTTATTCACCGATTTCCTCGGGGACTGATATATGCCTTCACTGATCTCAGCATGTTTTCATCTCTCTTGCCGCAGGTTCAAGGACTATATATGCAGATGCTCACTCGTCCTCCTTTTGGCCCCCACGTTATTGAAGTCCATTCCTCGCTGCACTCCGTTGATGCCCTCACATCTGCTCCAGATCCTGGACTGTAGCAACAATCCACTCATATATGTCCAAACACATATAATTCTCTCTCGGTCACCAGCGCGTCCTAATTCTTTAATTCTCTGACCTGGACAACTTAAGTCAAACTGTAATCAATGGACTGTAACCAGGGCCACAGCTACGACCATGCACTTCTGCTACCTGGCACGTTTGGACTAGTATGGCACTAACTTCAATAAGGGAGCACACCAACCAGCTGTTGACATTAGACTTAATCTGTGTGCTACTTCAAGAATGCCCACTAACCTTCAGATTGGTGTCTCTTAACATCAGGAATTTGTTCCAATAAACCGTACAGCCCAATGTACCCCCTCGTATCCCTGACCTTTCTCTGGTCACCCCTGTTTTGGTCCCTAATTAATCGTGAATTGGCCTTCCATTCTTAAATGGTGATAGGGTGTCCTGGAGCATGCTGTTTATTGGTCCTGACGGGCTGGCCAGCCTTTGTCATATGCATAAGGCTGCTTTCACATCAGCGTTTTTTTAAATCGCAGCAGATGCGGTGAAAAAAACGCATCTGCCACGATTACCGCATAACCGCTGCACTTGTGGCACACTTGCGGCAAGCCCCATGCAATGTCTATGGGGCTTGCGGTAAGTGTGCGGCAGGTGCGGCAAGTGCGGTTTCGGCACTTGCGGCAGGTGCGGCCGCGAAAAAAACGCGGTCAGCAGCGTTTTTTTTGCGGCCGCACCTGCCGCAAGTGCTGATACCGCACTTGCCGCACCTGCCGCAAGCCCGCATAGACATTCTATGGGGTTTGCCGCAACTGTGCCGCAAGTGAAGCGGTTATGCGGTAATCGCGGCAGATGCGTTTTTTTCACCGCATCTGCCGCGATTTAAAAAAACCGCTGATGTGAAAGTACCCTTATATATATAATTATTTTTACTTTTTTAACATCTATGGACCTTTATTGGTTTGTTGACCCAGCATGCTCCAAGATAAATCTACAGGATGGCCCATAATGTCGCCGCTGGGCTTTTCTGCAAAATCTTGTAATTGGGTTAAAACATGCCTCACAGATACTGTTTATATGCCCCTCCTGACATGTTCCCATCTCTTCTATATTTTGGTTATGGAGCTAACAATCTATGATTTGCGGTCATCATATGTCTCCCAGTGTATCCTTCATATCCTATCTGGTTTACTGCTGGACTCTGGATAACCCTTGCCACTCAGAATGTGGACTTTTCTCCACCTGGCCATTAATACTATATCTTCTGGCCACTTCTCACATTAGACACCTTATTTTTGGTGCCCCCGACCCTAGTCCCTCTGTGGCTCTCCTTTGCTCCATAACTGAAGACCGCTACCTTTATTTGCTATAACTCTTATCTCTCCCTCTGTCTTTACTTCTATGACTATTCCTGGAGAGGATCCGCCTCTCCAAACGCCCCCTGCATATCTCAGTGGCAGCAACTCTTGTCATTCACCCTGTGTGTCTGGGGCCACAAAGGACTGGGTACTCAGGTCTCGGGCGGTCAGGTGCAGGGATGCCATGGGTGGTTCGTGCCCGAGCCTGTGCCCTTGGGTGACAATGAAAAGGGCTATATATTTACAGGCAATATAGTTTATAGAGGTTGTGACACTACCTGTAGCTCCGGTGATGGCACCAGCACTGTTGGGAACTTCGGGGTGATGGGCGACAGCAAGGTGTTGTAGCCCTCTACAAGTAGGGCTGAGTCCCCGGGGTGTTGGAAGTAGCAATAGTGGAATAGGGCAGCACGGTAGGAATGGGGCAGAGTAGTCATTGTGGTGTGGGACAGGTTGAAGAAGGGACACACACAATAAAGTCTTTTTCTGTACCTTTTACTGATGTTCTTGCAGGTACACTCTCTGGGTTGAAGGCTACACCTCAGGATTTCCACACTGAGCAGGCTATAGGCCTCCTTGTCCTGTTCTTTTTCCTGAAACCCGGCTGGCATGAAACCAGGCCTGACCTCCTGCTTCTCCACACCCATGTTGCGGCACTGAGGGCTCTCTCTTGGCTACCGCTATCTCTCCTGCAGTCCCTGGCTCTCAAATATGGGAAGCTAAACCTCTGCGGTGTATTGGATTTTCTGCTGGGCTGATCTCTTTCCCTGTTGCAGACACGGTCTCCAGTTACCGGTGTTCTGGTGGGGTGAGCTGGTATGACTCCTCTGCCCCCTCTGTAGTGTTCCTTGCCTCTGCCTTCGGCCCTCGCTTTCTGGACCCTCACACTGGCTCTGGCGTGCACTGATCTCGGGCCTAGCACGGCTCCATGACCAGTTTTTGCTCACTATGCACTGAGCTGACTTCACAGTTCTTCTAGTGACTGCACACTCTTGCTAACTCCGCTCCCAGCACCTGTATTTATAGGGGATCTGGCTTAACAGATTTCCCCCTATAGGCCTGGAGTGGAAGGTGTTGGGTGTATGTGAGGTACCAGATGTGGAAATCCCTTAGAGAACTAGTTGGTTCTGTGGCTTACCTGTCACAGGACGCCACATGTGTACTGCCCCTGCCTTCCACCCTGCCTTGGATATGTTTGACACTCCCCTGGTTGGCAGCACATTGGCGGAAGTGACATAGCTGCCAACCAGGAACAGGAAGTGACCTTCCTACATGCTGCCCAGCACTTCGCCAGCTATTTACTGTAGGGAAGCCGACGTCCACCAGCTCCTGACAAAGCCTCCAGGTGACACGCCCATCACCCTCTGCTGTGGAGCATCCGCTCCCTACCCCAGGATTACTGATACCTCACATGGTGACTATACCTCTGACAATCTGGGGTCACTTTGCCCCTTTTGTCTCTTTGATAACAACATTTGTGTGTTTATTAGCTAACATACTATTATGTTACATGGGGTTGATTTAACTGTCTATTCTCAGTACTAATTGAATTGTAAAACAGTGTTTCATTATTGCATGTATAGCGATTAAGTGATATTCTCATATTATAAGGCGCATTATTATTAAACAACGCTTTATATGATGTGCTGTCCCTCACCCCTATTGGTATCCTGTGCTCTGATCCTTCACTGTTCACGTTATAGTGCTGGGCATAATTTTCATCACTAGTGAGCCACTCACAGTCACCTAGTTACTGGCTGCTCTTACACCCCACCCAGTCTATAACATGACCCAGTGACCCCCCTTCTTCTTCCCCATGCATAGTCACCTACTCCTGAGGTCTCCCCCTCTAATTGATTTTGGTACCGTTTCTCCCCTGGTGTAATACTAATTGTGTATTTTGTTGCATTGACAATATATATACAGCACTCTGTGATGGTCCGGACCAAATTGTTTTTAATGGCTTTTAATCTGGGTCTCTGTGTAGCCCTCACCATGTTTGATCACAAATAAATATCACCAGCATATATTCCTGTCTTCCTGTCTGGTTGTGTGCTTCATATACAGCGGTCTTTTTTCTCCTTTTTTCAGTCAAGATGGTGTGCAAAGTGTACAGTAATGAGAAAAAAATGAACTTTTTTTAAATTTATCAAATGGCTGCAATGAAACAAAGAGTGAAAAATGTAAGGGGGTCCGGGTCTGAATACTTTCTGTACTCACTGTATATATTAAAAATACAGTGTTCAGTATTAAGGTACTGTTACACGTAGCAATATTGCATGCTGTATCAGCGAAGTTGCAGCAACATTGCTGGAGCATCGAGCTGTCTGACAGCACGATAAATCGCTGGTTGCAAGTTGCCAGGTTTTTCAACATGTTTGGCGACTAATTACTGTGTAACACCGCAACAGCGATGTTACCAGCAATCCTATTTGCAGCATGGAAGCATATTGCTCGCTGGGTTGTTCCCAGCCCAGCAAGCGATCGCTGCGACAACATCGCCACAGCGTCACAGCCAACATCTGCCTGTATGACAGGCAATGCAGCGATGTCGGAAGCGAGCGCGCACCCGCGGCATCGCTTTAGACATCACTGAAAAGTTGAACCGTGTAACGGTACCTTTAGAGATGAGTGAACACCTGAGGGTTTGTATTTCGTTCATTTTGCCGTATGCCAGGGTGTTAGCAGGATCGTTCAACGAACAGTTCATCGAACCTTCTGAAGCCCATTGAAATCAATGGCAGGCAACATGAAGCACATACGAAACACCTTAAAGGTGTCCAAAAGCTGACAAACTGCTCATATTATTGCCAGACACCAGGAAAAGGGACAACAGTCTTTCTAGAGTACAAATAGTCTCATGCCATGTCATGGGTGCACGAGGCATTGCGTGACCCAGCCTGCACATTCTTAAAAATAAGTTCAAAATAGGAGGTGGCTCACATTCCCTTAAATTTCAGTGATGGGTGAAACTCAGTTAGAATTGACAGATCGATGAGTCACAGGGGAAAAGTGGCAGTAGTTTTCTACATTAAAAAATGGAGGAGGAGTAAAAGGAGGATGAGTGACAGGTGTAGGCATATCAAGTCATGCATTACACAGCAAGGAGACCCAAAGAAGAGTCTCCATGTGACGACACAGCTTTTCTTAATGCATGTCGTTGGGTTAATGTTCTTAATTTGGCCCGATGTATTGGTCTTTTGTTGGTTATCCCATGTTTGCTAAGACATTGTTTCTTGCCAGACTATTTGGATCCTTTATTGTCTTAGTTTGTTTACTGCTAACTTAATGTAAATTACCTTGCCCCTTCTGTCTACATTACTCAAAGGGAAATGATGCATGCAGATTGAAATGCCAACCAATAAGAGTACAGCCTTATTCCAACAATCCTGTGAAACCACAATACCCTGAGATAAGTACTTGAGCTATCTAAAAGGATTTTCTTCAGTCACCAGGAGGGCATATGCTACATGGCTTCAATCTAGGGGCTCTGTTCCCAGTTGGAAGAACATAACCTCAGCCTAGGAATTTTGGTTCTGGATGCCAGGATAACAATATGTCATTATACTCTGCATGGCTTCAGTCTAGAAGCTTCGGGTCTGAGTAGAGGAGCACCAAGACAGGATACAATTCTGCAGGAGTTCAGCCTAGTATTCTAGGATTTATGTGGAATATCAGAGGCTACTTAAGGAGTATACCCAGGTTTGGACAATTCACTCACCTGGCTACAGACTTTGCTGTGCTTGGTTAGCTTCATAAGCTTGCTGCTATTCCTTTCTCGGTCGGTACCTGCCAAAAGCAGGGTGCTGATGGATTGATGTAGTTGGCCCAGATGCCCCGAAAGGCATAAATATTCTAAAAACTGGTGAGTCAATGGAAGGGTGAGGCTCTGTTGTCTGTTAAATTGTTTGTTTTGCATGGTATGTGTTATATGCCTTTGACTGTTGCAGATCCAATAAAGTCGTACCATTGTGTGGTTCCCTCACCCTGTGTTTGCTGAGTAGTGTTTAGCTCATGGTTAAGAAGTTTGGGCATTCAGATGGGATGAGCCCTGGTCCATGTGGTATTTCTAAAGGCAGCCAGCCCAGCAGATGAGAGCACTCACTGACCCCAATGTCTCCACACCCCAGTTTTACAAAAATTAGTGTCAGACCACAGTATTGTCGGTGGCAAAGCACATTTTTGTAATATTAAGGCCACATATCATGCTTTCCAGTGGCTACATATTTTTTTTAAGATTATTACCACAGATCCTGATGCACAGTGGCTGCACACAATTTGTTTTAAGATTAAAGCTGTATATTGTGCTGCACAGTGGCTACACTTTTTTTTAAGATTAAGGCCACAAACCCTGCTGTACAGTGGTATGATGTAATTTTTTTAAGATTTTGTAAGACACACTCATTTTTTTTAGATTAGGATCACAGGTTCTTGTGCACAATGGCTACACTTTATTTTTTTAAGACTAAAATCACAGATCCTGCTGCACAGTGGCTAAACCTATTTTTTTGATTAATGCCACATATCCTGCTGCACAGTGGCTACACATAATTTTATTTTGATTAAAGGGATCCTGTCACCTCCAAAAAGCCACCTAAGCTACAAAAACATGTCCCTGCAGCATATTATCAATAATCTCACACTCCTTTTGTCTCCTAAAGGCATCCTGTGAAAGTGCATAAAAACGTTTTAATACTTACTCATTAGGGATTATGATTAGCAGGGGCTATATTCTTTAGCCCTTAGGGCGTGTTGTTTTGCAGCCTCGAGGATCCAGCCCTCTCTGTCTGTGTTCCTCTGTATGTGCAGGCTTTGCCCTCCCCCTCTCTGTGACTCACAGAATGCAAATCATTAGTCCTGCCTTCAGCTCCACATCACAGCAAAATAAACAGAGAGAGGGCTGGATCCTGGAGCCTGCAAAACAACACGCCCTAAGGGCTAAAGAATATAACCCCTGCTAATTATAATACCTAATGAGTGAGCATAAAATCGTTTTTATCTACTTTGACAGGATGCTTTTAGGAGACAAAAGGAGTGTGAGAATAGTGATAGGATGCTGCAGGGACATGATTTTGTAGCTTAGGTGGCTTTTTGGAGGTGACAGGATCCCTCTAAGCGAAACTCATCCTGGTGCATAGTGACTACAGATATTTTTTTTTTGATTAAGCCCACAGATCCTGGTGCACAGTGGCTACCAGTAACTTTTTAACTTTTATAAAGGGTTACCCCACACATCCTGGTGCAGTGGCCAAACAGATCTCTTTTTAAGATTAACCCTAGAGAACCTGGGGCATGGTGGCCACACAGACTAATGTTAAAGATTAAACCCCCACAGAGCCTGGTGCAGTCACCACACAGAGCATTTTTAAGAGTATGTCAGGCAGGATAGAGGGGGAAGGGGGGAATGTGCAGCTCATCAGTATCCACTCTTGGACTCCCTGGCATCCGGTTAGTGGTTGGCGTCCAGCCAGATAACAGTAACAAAAGGAATCCGTTGCCACGCCTTTTCAGTAAAACATGAAGACCTTTATTTGAGGTTCAGTCCCATAAAAATATCAATACAGATAACTCCCTGCCTGGGGGTTATCTGTATTGATATTTTTATGGGACTGAACTTCAAATAAAGGTCTTCATGTTTTACTGAAGAGGAGTGGCACCGGATTCCTTCCTTTGTTACTATTTTTTAAGAGTACCCCCACTGTATTCTGACACTGTCCCTCACTCCAATAGTGTCCTAACACTGTCCTGCTCACAACAAAATGGTGGACAAACCTGTGATCTAGCCTTTATACAGGTTCATAGTGTATCACATGTGGCATGGCTGTGATGGCTCCGGAGGTGCACAAAGCCAAAACGTTTGCCAATTGGCAGTGCTGTTGCCTTTCAACCAGCTTTATTTCGATGGCAAACTCAAACAGGAAAAGAGACTTGCAGTCAGATGTCCATGTTAGGTTAAGCACTGGACATTAGGTGTCCAGTACGAACCCTGAACTTCACAGTTTGGGTTCGCTTTGTGAGATGTTCAGAGCTTGAGTTATTTTTTCATAACATAACCCTGCTTTACTCTTCTCTACATCTTTATTACTGAACTATCTGGTGGGTTCCTTGGTTTTCCTGCAGCTCTTTATTCCCTAATGTTCTCAAATAAATTTCTGAGGCCTTCTAACAACATCTGAAATAATGCTGAGAATAAATTATACATAGGTGGATTCAATTTACTAATTAGGTGACTTTTGGAGGTAAATGTGTAGCGCCCCGCTGTTCAGCACGCTACAAAAGGGCACTGCACCCCGAATAGAAGGTGCAGTATTCTTGTCCTGGTAGGGGTTAATGGAAGTCTGATGCTCCCCACCACACACATACACCTAGAGACAGGGGGCCAATTGGACAGCCCGTTACTAGGGTAACTGGTCCTGGTGGAAGGAGAGCTAGGGTATATAGTGAGTGGGAAAAGAGCGGGAAGGAGGAGAACAGCTGAACAGACAAGACAAGACAGAGAGAGAACCTGAGGAGAGGAAGGAGAAGTAACGGGGAGGGCACCTCAACCTTGTGACCCAGACAGGGAGGGGCAGTCAGAGGGTGACTGAACACCCTGGCCCAGTCCGCAGCGGGGTACCGGCTCCAAAGCAGTGCAGAGGTCCATCCCTGAGCCGGTTTGATTGAAAGCTTCATAGGAGCACGATCCACCCGACATACATGCGGTCCCCACCAGAAGCACCAAACCGGGTTGAGCACACCCTTGAGAGAGAAGGGTATCTCAAATCACTCAACAGGCCTGGTAGTAAGTGTGAATCGTGCAGGGCAGCGCAAGGAAGGAGGAGTGCTCAGAGGTAGGACAGAGTAAGAGAAAAGAAGGAACATATCTGTAGCTTCGGACAGACATTGCCTTTTGCCAGGACCACCCGGTCCACTACCCTGGCTGTAACAACCGTATACTCTGTAAACTGCAGATTACCGGAATAAAGACCTGTGCAGAGCAAGCAAGTGTCTGTGTTTCATCCTGGTTAACTGTGACTTTCCAGTCTCACAGCGTTGACTGGTCTGCCCTATTCTATCATCACACTACACTGCTCTGGGGGACCTGGCTCTACCCGTAGGGAGCTACAACACCTTGCTGCCATCCATTCCTCCGGAGGTCTGCAGCGGCGCTGGTGCCATCACCGGATCTACAGGTGGCGTCACGACATACTTCTACAAACTCTTATCCCTGTAAATACCCCTTTTTGTTGTCACCCAAGGGCACAAACTCAGGCACTGACCACCAGTAACACCCACTGGACCCAAACGCCCGAGATCTGAGTACCCCAGACCCTTGTGGGCCCGACAAATGCTTAATCAGGATTTTATGTAGGAGTATCATCCTACGGGATGCCAATCAATATAAAAGTACTTCCTAATATTCAGATTCATATTTTTTAAATATTTAGAAAACCATGTTCTGAATTATTTCCTTTACATTTAATAAATACTTGCTAATTTTTGTTTGTATATAACAAAATCCCACTAAAATACATTTAAGCTTAAGGGTATGATGTGAAAAATGTAGAAATGTTAATGGGGTATGAATACTTTTTCATGGGAGTGTATATACCTAACAAAACAAAGAGATTAGGTACTCACCCCTCTCTGGGTATAGCACCAACTCTCCACTGCTGCTATGAGCTTAGTGTTTTGGCTGCAGTGATATTGTCATGTCTGCAGATCACATACCTATTACAACTAATCATTAAGTTCAGTGGCTTGTGTGGTCTACCTGAGCCAAGCCACTGAGCACAGAGATTGGCTGCAGCGGTGATGTGAGCTGTAAATGTGACATCATCACTGCAGCCAAAACGGAGACTGGAGCAGCAGCAGAGAGCGTACATGGGACATGAGTAGGGTGAGTAACTGCTCTGTTTATATGTTGCATAAGCAAAAGCACTCAGGTTTAAGGTCCCGTTTCTTAAAGTGAACACACCTTCAAATTCTGGTATTAGTGTTTGTCAACAGCATTTAAGTAGTTATACAATAGCAATGGGAGCTATTAAAGGAAGGTGCGAGGCTCCATTTATGGAGTCAGCTCAGTTGCATACTCACGCACCCAACATCCACTGTAATTGTTCAGACAATGATTGCAATGTTTTTTTCATAACAAAACAACCATATTTTTTCTAATTGTGGACAACTCTTTAAGCCAATATCAAAGACAACATATCTGTTAAAAAAGCAAAAGCTTTAATAGTTCAAGGAGATCTCTTTGTCATTAAAAGCTTAAATCTTTACAATGGGATGTATTGGTTTCTACAGTGATATATCCAACAATGGCACACAACACACAACAGACTGAACTTGGCGTCATTCAAAGACCATTGCTCATATAGCAGCATTTAACCACAATAAGCCAGTTCCAACTTTAAAAAAAAGTTTGCTCTCTGGCATGGGATCATACAGGGTAGTCAAAACCACTATGGCATTTTATCATTTCAATTGCATGACTTAAAAGGCATATCTCACCATAAAACTCAGGTCAATTTACAAAAAGGCATATTTCTTCGACATAGTCAAAATGAAATGAGATTACAAATATGAATTCTGGTCAGGTTTTCAGCATGCAGCTACCAAACATTTGGTTTGCATATGCAAACTTTAGTGATTTAAAACTGGGAAAAGTGTTCAAGACGTGTCTTTAAATAAAACAGAACAGATAAAACTGTAAGAACTTCTTTTCATTTACAAATACAATTCCAAACATGTGACAAGAATGCTTAACCACAATGTAAGGTCTTGTTCAGATGACGTAAATGACCTCCAATTAGCGTGTATGCTAAAAGCTCCCACCATACATGGAAACAAGTCCATGGAGTTTTATTAACCCTATGGAGACCATAATGGTACGTGCCCATGATCAGAATTACTGACACAGCAGTGTTCTCCTGCTCAGAACACCAGCAACTCCACAAAAATAAATTGACATGCTGCGGCTTTGAAATCCATGCCGCAGATCAGTTTTGTAGCGTTAAAAAGAAGTACTTCTATAAATCCCATCCATTGTGTTTGTACTGTACAACACAACGTTTTGGACGCAGTGAAAACATGCTGCACCCAAAACGCCGCTAATCCTGATCTTGGGCATGCATCATAGAGTATTTTTTTAACCTCTAGTATACATTAATATACCACAAAAAAGCTATTTATACAAGGGTATCCAGAAAGAAAAAGCATACCATTTTGTTTTCATTTTGTTCTTTAAGTAGGACCTTATGCATGGTATGTACCACTGTACAGAGGTGTAGCTATGGCTTCAGCATGGTAATGGGGGTGAAAACATACTAGACTTGGCCCCTAACCTAGGTAATTATTTTTATAACTACCACAGCGGACCCCAGTTCTAGCAGGTATAGGAGAACTTTAGCAGAAGACCATGCTCTTATTGAAAAAAGGCAACTTATGGCCCACAGAATGGAAAATGGCAACTTTTAACTGTATCGGTCCCCTCTGCCAACCCCCTCCACCTGTAGCTACACTACTGTCACTCTTTACGTATGTTGAATTGATGTAATTTATTATATTATTCAAAATTATTCCCAATTTATAAAAGTATTTCCACCTCCTGTAATGTCTGACAGATATGGATCCTATCTTCTGACCGACATCTATTTGTAGAGTTATGTCCTGTCTCACTGCAGCAGTACAAAAGAAGATGCTTCGATTGGACTGGAAAAAGAATATCCAGCCATCTATACATCATCGAGGGCTGTGTGTTTTGTATGCTTTAATAGGTAAGAAAACCTTGACTTTTTGCTATGTAAAAACAACAAAGCCAAACTGATAATAAATATTCACAAAACAAAATGGAGGGAAATCAGATATGTACTTAAAAATACACATCTGAATGAGGCCTATAACATAGCTATAACCAAAGAATAGGAAACTGTAAAAACAGTACAAATGCAGAGATATTTGCAAATAGCAAAAAATATAAAAATAACATTTTAAAGACTCCAGTAAAAATAGCCCCAGCTTCCAATAAGATTTCTGTTCCACAAATGTGTTTTAGGCCATATGCTGATGTTAGAGTGGTGATGGGAAATAGACATATTACATCTATTATTAAATATCAATGTTCCTTCATGAAGAGTGAAAACAACATAAAGACCTGCAGGGGATAGCCTATTTATGTGGTGAACCTTTGACATCAGTTTTTGGTTTTCCATAGCTTTCCACTTCCATCTCTGTTTCCCATTATTGCTGTTATGCATGTACTTTGTGCATGTGCATTACTTTGTTCGTGCTCTTTTTTTTTAATTCTATTTTAGTCATGACAGCAAAACCTCTTGCCAGCAAAGTTATAATGAACATATGTGTCCTAACTAAGTAGCTGCTGGATAGTGTTTATGGCATTTAGTTTCTTTGACCCTTAAAATAAAGCTTTGCATACTGGCTGTCAACATTTTTGCATAGTTGTATCACTTTAACAAAATAGGCAGCTAACTAACAACTGGAGAGTGAGTTATGAGGATATATTAATGCTAATAAAAAATACTCAAACTAGAAAGGTACCCATGCAGTTTATTTCTATTGTGTTATTTTTGGGAGCTTGAGACCTATTATCCATATCAGAGGTCGCCAACCTTTGTGACCTTAAGAGCCACATTCAGCTCTGAGAAAGGGTCATGAGCCACATCCAGTTGCCACCCACTTCACAGTGGTAGTAGTGACACCCAGAGCCCCCATTACAACATAAATTGACAGCCTACCCTTTTCCACAGAAATTACTCCATGGCAGTGTATCAAGATCCAGAGTTTTTCACAATATGCCGATACAGCATTCTTGCATCAAGCACTCCCATCACACTGTCACATCCAGCGTTAATCACCTGCTCTGACAGGTAGTATCATCCTGTCTCCAGCGTACCATAATTAAATTATCAAAGCCTGAATATGGGCATTCAAATCTGCTCTTCTTTTTGGGGCTACTCACATAATTCAATAATCTGAAGAGCAGCATATCTTAGCTATTAGAAAAACCAGGTTCTAATGCAACAAGCTGGCAAGCAGCCACTAGCCACTTATCATGGGCCCATGAGCCACATGTGGACCCCAAACTGTAGCTTGGGCTCCCATTGTCTAGATTGTAAAGCATTTTCAGTAAGGAAATATACAAATTACCAAATATAATAATGTCAAAATGCATCAGGATATGTTTAAATTGCATATTTGCTAAAAAAAAAAAGCCATGTCGATTTTTGCGTTTTGTACTTCTAAACTTTCTTCTTTGACCTCATTTTATCAATACCAGAACTTTAAAAAGAACTTGTAAAAAATGTTATTATCCTACAAATATAGTGTTGATTTGCAGGTTTATTATCATTTTAGACCTGCCCTGCTCACGCAGTGAGAGTCCCGCTGCTGGGAGGAATTTAACTTTATTCCTTCAAGCAGTATTTGGCTTCCAGTCATAGGGGAGGTGCTGGAACAGGTTCTGTCACTACTAAGTGTGTAGTATGTGGCAGCTTTAGCCATGACCCCTTGGCAATGATTGACTGCTGCCCTAATGCAAAGTTTTAATGTTAAGCCAACCATCAATGCATGGTGCAGGGTGTGCGGTTACCAATGACACTTACTATATACTGAGTGGTGACTGAACTCACGCCAGTGCCACCTCTATGAGGGGAAACTGAATACTGCCAGGAGGAATAAAGTTCATAGCAGGGTTCTAAGTGCGAGCACTTAGAAGGTTAAAATGTTATTAACCTGCAGATGTCTCCTTTCTTGAAGAGATTAGGCTGATAGATGCCTTAGTCCAAGAGTGGTTACATTGGCAGAAGGCTAATGACTTTGATGACCAAAGTTCCCGAGGCATGGTGGTAACATTCTTTCAGGAGGAGGGGTTTGGTTTCATAGCTGAAGAAAGTACTGGTCATTGGTGCTACGTCATTTGGTCCACCTTGCTGCATGACCATCTTCCCAAAATAATTTGCTCCCTCTATGTTGGGGATGAGGTCACCTTCATGAAAAGGAGGGCAGTAAGGGGTGGTTAGCTGTAGGCATAAGTTGGGTGACCACTGCGAATGATTTTGAAAACTGGCAGCAGGAGGACAACCTGGAGAGGATGTTGCATTGTTTGGAGGGCAGGCCTCTTTTGGTTAGCAAGCCAGTATAAGACAAACCCACAGGGGCCATTGAATCTGAAGAGCCTGTCAGTGTTGCCCAAGTTCCAAGTTAAATTCTTAACTTAATATTTGGTTGAACATCCTTTGGAATAAACAACTATAATCAATCGCTTCAATCATCAACAAGCTTCTTACACCTCTCAATTGGAATTTTGCACCACTCTTTATTTTCAAACTGAAAAGGAAAAGTTCGTCTGGAGCCATATAATGGAAGTATCCTTTTTTGTTATTCCATTAAAAGCATTACAGATGCCTCATAATGGGGTTAGCTATACGCATTTCGGAGACACATTCCTTATTCGTTAGCATAACGAATAACGAACGTTAGCTAATGAAAAAGGAGCACGTCTCTGAAACGCGTATAGCTAACCCCATTATGGGGCATCTGTAATGCTTTTAATGGAATAGCAATAAAGGATACTTCCGTGATATGGCTCCAGAGGAACTTCTCTTTTTCGTATTACTACAATGAACACACCTGTCATTGCTCTGTGATGTCAAGGAGATCCAGTGAGTATTGGATGGTTGACCTTTTTTTCTGATTCAAGTTTTATTTTCAAACTGCCCAGGTCTCTCATATTTGAAGAGTACCTTATCCTAACAGCAATTTTAAGGTCTCTTCACAGGTGTTCAATGGGATTTTGATCTGGACTTATTGCTGGCCACTTCAGAATTTTCCAGCACCTTGTTTCAATCCATTTCTGGGTGCTTCATTAACTATGTTTGGGGTCATTGTGACATTGGGCACTTCATTGTGACCCCAAATGTTTTGGTAAACTTCAGATTTCATGATGCTTTGCACATAGTAAAGGCAATCAATGCCAGATGCAGCAAAACAACCCCAAAACATCTTTGAACCTCCACCATATTTGACTGTAGTACTGTGTCCTTTTCTTTTTAGGTTTCATTGTGTTTTTGGTAAACAATAGAATGATGTGCTTTACCAAAAGGCTCTACCTTGGCCTCATCTGTCTACAAGATGCTTTCTCAGAAGGATTTTCACTTACTCACATACAGTTTGGTAAACTGCAGTCTGGCTTTTTTAGATCTCTGTGTTAGCAGTGGGGTCCTCTTGGGTCTCCTGCCATATAGTTTCATTTCATTCAAATATCTGTGGATAGTAAGTGCTGACATTGATGCACCATGATCCTGTGGGACAGCTTGAATTTCTTTAACACTTGATTGGGGCTGCTTATCCACCATGCAGATTATTTTGTGTTTCAACCTTTCATCAATTTTTGACTGCCATCCAGGAACATTAGCTACAGTGTCATTAGTTGTAAACTTCTTGCTTATGCTTTACAGGGGCAGACATATCATTGGTGTAACCACTGCGGTCGCACAGGTGCCCAAGAGGAAAGGGCACCAATTTATGCATCTAAAACAGGTAGAATTGTGCATTTGATGAGCTTTTGGTTTGCAAAGAGTACTGTTGAGGGGGAAGTGATGGCATAATTAATAATATATGACACCTACAGTAAATATATATCTCTCTTTGTGGGCATGTATGTGTATATATCTATATTTATGCCCACATTGGTGTAATAGGCCATACTAAATGTCCCTTATAACATTGGCCAATTCAGCTGTATCTGATGGAAATCTCTTCATCTACTGACATGGTTAATTACCATATCAGAAGATGTTCATTCTTGCATTTTAATGTGAGAAGCCAGCAGATAAGACCCTAAATTTAAATATCAAAGATCTACAGGCTGCTGCCACAAAGGGTTATTCTCACCCCTTTAACTACAGCAGCCAAGATGTCTAGGTGATTGGCAAACACACATGGCTGAGTATCTTACCATTACCCTCAATAAATCTATCCATATATAGGGATAGTTTATTAGTTAGGTGGGTTTTATTATGCTTAGTTAATGTGGGTGGGTTGTATAGTTAGGAAACTGTGGGTTTAATTGTTACTATTATATTGCAACTGTGTTATATTGTGATTTAGCTTAATTGTGTTGAGGAATAAACTTGTTATACTTTATTATAACAAAGTGTCATGAGTCTTCTCATAGATGGTATTGAAAGCAACAGAAAGACTTTATGTTGATAATTGTGCAATGGCAAAATAGTTATAGATATTGCACAGGATAATTATTGCCACTCCATGATAAGGGTATTAACAACCAGACCCCCTTTAACAAGTACATATACTGTTCTTGCCAAGGGTCCTCTTCTGTCTGTGTCCACCAGTGATGTTTTGCACCGTGGATAACATAATATAAAGATCTCTTAAATAAAAATCACAAAGGAAATAGATACAAATAACAAAACATGTAATTGCAATAATTTTTTGGGAAAAATATTTTATCTTTAGGAATAATTTCAAGGGTTTCAACACTTTCTCCATTGGCAGCATTGTCAGCAAGCTTCATGTGTCCCCCAAACATCTGGCCTCGCTCAATACACATGCATTGAGAGAAGCCGGACACAGCCTAGTTGGCACGTGACTACATGTACGCACATTGCATACTTGCAGTCATTCGCTCCCATCACCGGCAAAATTGTTACAGGGCACAATGTGAGGATTCACAAGTCTATAGTCATATAGAATGACTTCAGACTTGTAGCTCAAGATATGACAACACCTTTAAATGTGTAAAATCAGGTGATCAAAACTGAGACTGTGTGAGCTAATTAGGTAAAGATTCCAAATGAAAACATAACTTATGCATCCTTCAGAAAGACAATACACCTTATCCTTAAGAGAAAACTTGTCTTAGAGAATAATTACTTAAAGTTGAAGCTTTCATCAAAGGATATTTTCTTGGAAAATCTATAGTTCGCCTCGTGCTCCAAGCATATTGTTGAAACTTAACTCCTGACTTGACACTTCGCTTTCAACATAATGGATGGAAGAACGGAAGCCGACTTACACACAAAAATTATTTAAGCCATGGCTATCCAATGACAATTAGCTATGAAAGTCTTTCAGTAAGGATATAATTTATTAAGTATTGTACTTCTATTAAAAAAGTATTTCAATAATCTTACCTCCCTCATAATGTAGGGAAAGCAGACAAGGGAGGAAAGAATAATAAACTATCATCTTTTTGTATGGGAGTCAGGAAAGAACAATGTCTACAAAAGCCATATTTAGAAAGGATAAGACATGGTGCCAAGTTCCTCATTGATTGTCCCTCAAGTACAGTATATTTCACATTACTTGCTCCCTGATTCCATGTCTTCAGAAGTGCTGAGTTTCTGGTATTACAGTCTATCTCCAGTCTTTAGTAAATCTTATTTTTATTTGCTCTGTAAAAAATTTATCAACACATTTTTGTCTACAAATACTTTTTTCCTGATACTTTTGGTGTAAGGAAGAACAATAATTTGTTAATTGCACTGTATGTAATTTAGAGGGACAGTCCAAAATACAAATTAATTTTTCCCATAAATGTCAATCTTTTTAATGTCATAATCTAATGTAATGTTCTAATATACTTTACTTAAAAATATCCAATCTTTCTCTCTTCACTTGTGGTGGTGGCGCTAGTCTCTGCATTCTAGGTATACTTAAAACACAAACTGACATTGCACTCTCCTGGCAGCTCTTTACTTTTGATCCGCATCTACTTGGAAGCCAATAGACATGACAAACGACGCATATACATTAGAGCTGGGACTAACCCATCCTGCAAAATGGGTGTCACTGAAGATGCTTCGTTTATGGGCACAGGCTTCGGCAGTGACTGCAGTCTCTGACCGTTGATGACACTTTCTTTTAGTATCCCAGCATGCATTAGGATTCTCTAACAAAGCGTCATAAAAAAGGCAAGTACTAGAAAAAAAGTTGTTAGAATGGATAGTTATGGAAGGATAGGAGGTTTAGAATGAAAGTATACTTCACAAAATATAAACGTAACACTTTTGTTTCTACTCACATTTTTCATGATCTTGACTCAAAGATCTAAGACTTTTCTATGTAAACAAAAAGCCTTTTTTCTCAAATATTGTAGACAACTTGGTTTAAATCTTGGCTAGTGAGCACTTCTCCAATGCTGAGATAATCCATACACCTCACAGCTGTGGCATATCAAGAGGCTGATTAGACAGGATGATTATTGCACAGGTGTGCCTTTGGCTGGCCACTCTAAAATGTGCAGTTTTATCACACAGCACAATGCCTCAGATGTTGCTAGTTAAAGGGAGTTTGCAATTAGCATGCTGACTGCAGGAATGTTCACCCAAGCAGTTGCCCATGAATTGAAAATTAATTTCTCTACCATAGCCCGTCACCAAAGGTGTTTCAGAGAATCTGGCAGTTCATCTAACCGGCTTCACAACCACAGACCATATGTAACCAAATGAGCCAGGACCTCCACCACCACCATTTTCACATCCAAGATCTTCTGAGAACAGCCACCCAGACAGCTGCTGCAACAATTGGTTTGCATAACCAAAGAAGTTCTGCAGAAACTGTCAGAAACCATCTCGGGAAAGCTCACCTGAATGTTTTTCATACTCATTGGGGTCTCCGTCTTTCTGCAGTTCAACTTTGTAATCAACTTGAGTGGGCAAATGCTCACATTCAATGGCATCTGGCATGCTTAAGAGGTGTTCTATTAAAGGATTTAATCCCGGTTTCAGGTTTCACTGTACAGGGAAGATGGCAGTCTTGCAAATGGCTTTGAGTTCAGCCCATGAAAAATGGGTGTTCTATTTATAATTTTGTTTAGTCTATGTTACAAAACAGATTGGATTATGACATTAATAGGCATTGTGAATGAAAATTAATTTGTGTTTCTGACCATCCCTTTAAGTACATCAGTTACATATAATGAATTGCATAAAGCAGAAAGTATAGAACCTACAAAGTACTAAACAGGTGACAAGAGCATAACCCAAAAAGTAGACATACTACCCGACTATGCTCTATTCATCAGCATACCCTTCACAACCATGGTGGCAATACAGCAAAGCTCAGCATAATTACTGAATGCAGTTAATTGAGTAATAAGGAAATGATTAATGAAATTGTCATGTCAACGTAATGCTTATCACATGGTCACCATTTGTAAATTATATATTTTTATAGAGGATATGTCACCAGATTTCAAATAAGGATCTGCATACAATATTGAAATTCAGTGCGTTGGTCATTTGAAAAATAAGTAGAAAATAGAGTGCTTACAAACCAAAGCAATGTTGTAATGTTGTAATTCACATGAATGGTTTTACAGTTTGACTGATGGTCCATGTTTAAAAAAAAATGTAGCAGCATACCTTACTCTGATCCTTGTTTGGATTAGACTCGCCAATTATAAGTCAATAGAGAACATACAAGTTATTATCCATATTTACCAAAATATCTGTACATTTTGAATCCAAACCTTCAGGGCCTGTGTTAAAAAGCTGAAGATGCAGTGGAATTTCCCCTTTCAGAGCAATGGCGACATTAACCTCTTCTCCAAATCAAGAAAAAAAATGGTTTCAATGGAAAAAGATCAAACTTTTGAGAAGGTCCAGCCAGAGTTCAGACCCAAATTCAATTGAAAATATGTGTTCTGTCCTGAACAATGATGTACAAGATGATGCCCTCACAATCTGACAGGTTTAGATCTACTGCAAATAACAGTTCTAGTTGTGCTATGCTAATAGAATCTGACCCCAAAATACTGAATGCTTTCATGAAATCAAACTGTACTTCAACAAAGTGTTCATTTAAATAGTAACTTTTCAGACTAAGCTGTCCTGTGTGTACATGAAGAAAATAATGCTTGGCCATTAAGAGACTCATGCCTTTATTATCACCAGTTTTTTCCTCTGCCAGGCTCTATTTGCAATTTGCAATCCACTGGGAGCTGGAGAAGATGAGCTACAGTGATTTATCTCATCTACAGCACAGAGATGGGAATGCCTGCCCCTCATTAACTCAATGAGAATGCTCACAGAGACAGCAGCCACAATATACAGCAGAGCTGAGCTGCCTTACCCTGAATCAAGCTCTGATGTGAGGTAAAACACTTGACACAAATATCTAAGCACAATTAAATTATTTTCCAACATCTCATACTACAAAATTAATTTTGATAAAACCCAAGTACTCCATTTTAACCTCTACTTACAAACTTTAACAACTCTAAAATCAGAGTTCGAACTGACGTGGGACAAGGACAGTATTGATTACTTAGGAATCAGACTCACTAAACCACTAACATCCATTGTGTACACTAACCTGAACGACATATACAAAACTTTACAATTGACATTCAGCACCTGGCAAAGATAGATAGAATTAATGCCTACAAGATGACCCTCCCTCCAAAACATTTATATATTTTCAGATCTATCCCTATTTCCATCCCTAAAGGTACCTTTACACGCCGCTACAGAAGGTTGGAAACAACCGGGTGTCTCACGTGCACGAGCACGTTCCAACGGTTGCAAACGGTATCCGATACCGCCTTTACACGCCACTACAAGGTGCTCTACAGAAGGTTTAATCTATCCCTGGAGACACCGCCGGGTGCCGCAGGTTACCTTCTGTAGAGCACCGTCCCACATTTATACGCCGCTACCACAAGGTAATATGGGAGGACCTGGGCCAGCAGGGACAACACATAGGCGTGCCAGAGTTGTGGATTACGAGACGCTCGTACGGTGATTGGACAAAGCAATAGCATCATGATTGGCCAGCCAGCGCAGGAAGGCTGGCTAATACATGATGCTATTGCAATTGTGTAGTGTGACTGGTCAGCTCCTTAAATATGCCGCCCTATACCATAAAATAAAAAGGGCTAATATGTCCTCCGGTCCAGTGTGCAGTGCACGCAGCTGCAGCCGCTGACAGGTCAGGACCGCGGCGCTGCGGTCCTGACTTATCAGCAGCGGCAACTGTATGTGCTGCACACCGGACCGGAGGGCATATTAGCCCCCCAGTCCTGTGTGCTGATCCGCTCCGCAGCTGTCTGGGTCATCCCGGACAGCCCCAGACTGGATCACGTCGTAGTGTGAAGCCGGCCTTAGTGAGGAAGGTTTAGTTCCTTGTGAAAGTATAACCCCCTTGGCTTTCTACCAATTGTGTTACATACAAACTGTATTTAAATATTTATGTAGTTTAATTTGAGTATGATGAATCATCACTAAATAGTCTAAGTTGGAGAAGTGAAGTGAGAAAAAAATATGCAAAAATTACATTTATGAGATAAAATAAATAAAAATGGTCATGTGCATTTGTATTCACCTTTTTGCTGTTTGTTGTTTCTGGTGCAAAACTTCCTAAATCACATGCTTAGTAAAATTAAGACCACCTGTGTGCAACATAAGTCTGTTAGTATATATACACCTTTTCTGAAAGGTCACAGAGGCTGCAAGGGGCACCACTAACCAAACAACTCCATGAAGAGATCTCCAAACAAGTCAGAGACAAAGTTGTTGAGAAGTCCCAAGTAGTGTTGCGTTCTAAAAAATTATCTCAATCATTGATAATCTCTGGGAGCACCAACAAATCCATTATCATCAAATGCAAAAGGAAGCTCTACAAAATACTAAAACCCCCGTCACACTAAGCGAGATCGCTAGCGAGATCGCTGCTGAGTCACAGGTTTGGTGACGCAACAGCGACCATGCCAGCAATCTCGCTATGTTTGACACTTAGCAGTGACCAGGTCCCTGCTGTGAAATCGCTGGTCGTGTCAGAGTCGCCTGGACCATTTTTTGATCATTGGGGTCCCGCAGGGCAACATTCATCGATGTGTTTGACCAGCGATCACTACCAGGTCGTATCGTTGTCTTATTGCTGGTGTGTCGCCAAGGGTGCCGGTACCCTAACATTAGGGGGTGAGTAGTTATGCACACTGAAGTTTTCAGTTATTTGTACCTATCTGTTGTTTGCTTCACAACAATAAAGAAACCAAATGTTCACAGTTGTAGGCATGTTTTTCACATTAACTGATATAAACCCTAAAAGAAAAGTGAAATTCCAGGTTGTAAGGTAGCAAAATGCAAAAAATGCCAAGGTGGGGTAAATACTTTCGTAAATTGCTGTAGCTGATTTCTATGAAAAGATACATTACCAAGTTTATAATAATTGCCTATAATTGTACTATTGATTTATGCAAAGTTTGTTGAAAATACAGTTCTTTTCAAAGGGAGTGCATATTAACACAACCAAATAAATTTAGTTTTTTAATTCTTTTTTCTTCCTGAAAAGATTTTACATGACAAAAATCTGGAATTATTGGCATAACTTGAAGCTCATGGGCCCCGATATGAAACTGCAATGGGGCCCCCAATTAATGCAAATTTGTAATAGCATTAGTCTTTTCTATAGGTCAAAGGGAATTTTGGAGCCCATTAGGCTCCAGGGCACGGGTGCAATTGCAGACTCTGCACCTATTGTAGTTATGCCCCTGCCTGGGATTCTAAATGGAGTGTGTAAACTTTTTATAAGTAGAGTATATGCAAACTGACATGGGAGTTTAACCCCTTCCCGACCTATTACGTTATAGAGACGTCATGATAGTCTGTGCGTTCCCGACCCATGACGTCATGGCCTCTTTGCGGTCCTGCAGCTCTGGTGACAGTGTCAGTGACAAGTCACAGGAGCTGCAGGATCGCAAGGACCTGTACTTTAGCCCAGGGGGGGTGGCTTAGCCCCCCCCCCCCCCCCCGTGGCTAAAGTCGCTCTTATTGGCAGTTAAAAGTGAATCAGCCAATCAGAGTGAATCAATGTTATTCACCCCTCCAGATCTGATTGGAGCTCTCCAATCAGATCTGGAGGGGCGGATCGGTGGGTGCCCTCCCCCTCCTCAGCCCCTTCCTGCTCCAGAGCTGATCAGGGCCCCTCCTTCTCTCCCATCCGCCCTCCGGCGATCAAACTCTATCTGCCGGCGGGTTGCACTGCTGGAGCACACGCCGGTCATCCTTTTCTGTGCTCCCACCCCCTTCCTCCTCCAGCCCCCCCTGTGTCCGGCTTCCCCCCACCCTCACCTCTCCTGGTGGGCTGCAACCGCCAGTCCACCCGCCAGCCATCCTTTTCTATGCCCCCCCTCCTCCTCCTCCAGCCCCCCTGTGTCCGGTCCCCTCTCCCTCCAGCCCCCCCGTGTCCTGCCCCCCCTGTGTCCGGCTTCCCCCCACTCTCACCTCTCCCGGCAGGCTGCACCCGCTGGTGCACCCACCGGCCAGCCTCCTCTGCTTCGGTGTGGGCCCCTCCTCCTCCTCTCCCGGGCTCCTCCTCCTCACCGTTAGATGAGGTAAGTATGGATGGATGGATGGATGGATGAATGGATGGATGAGAGGATGGATGGATGAATAGATGGATGGATGATGCATGGGTGAATGGATGGATGGATACATGGGTGAATGGATGCATGGGTGCATGAATGTGTGCGTGCGTGGATATATGTGTGAGTGCGTGTGTGGATGTGTGCATGGATCGATGTGTACATGCGTGGATGTGTGCGTGTGTGGATGTGTGCATGGATTGATATGTGTGTACGTGGATGTGTGCATGCATGCATGGATGTGTGCGTGTGTGGATGCATGTGTTCATGCATGTGTGAGTGTGTGGATGTGTGCATGGATGGATGTGTGTGTGCATGGATGTGTGTGTGCCTGGATGTGTGCGTGCGTGGATGTGTGCGTGGATGTGTGTGTGCATGGATGTATGTGCGTGGAAGAGTGCGTGCATGGATTGATGTGTGCGTGCGTGGATGTGTGCATGCATGGATGTGTGTACATGGATGTGCATGCATGCATGGATGTGTGCGTGCATGGATGGATGTGTGCATGGATGTATGCGTACATGTGTGTGTGCGAGCCTGGCTGTGTGCATGCATGGATGAATGTGTGAGTGCGTGCATGGATGTGTGCATGGATGGATGTGTGCGTGCATGGATAAGTGTGTGCGTCGATGTATATATGCATGGATGTGTGCGTGGATGTGTGTGTGCGTGGATGTGTGCGTGGATGTGTGTGTGCGTGGATGTATGTGTGAGTGTGTGCAAGGATTGATGTGTGCGTGCAAGTGTGTGTGCGTGCCTGGATGTGTGCATGCATGGATGTATGTGTGAGTGCGTGCATGGATGTGTGCATGGATCGATGTGTGCGTGAGTGGATGTGTGCATGCATGGATGTGTGCGTGCATGGATGTGTATGTGCGTGTGTGGATGTGTGCGTGCGTTGATGTGTGCATGGATGTGTGCATGCATGTGTGTGTGTGCGTGGATGCGTGGTGCGTGCGCGGATGTATGTATGAGTGCATGCATGGATTTGTGCATGGATGTGTGCGTGCGTGGATTTGTGCGTGTGTGGATGTGTGCGTGGATGTGTGCATGCGTGGATGTGTGCGTGCGTGGATGTGTGCGTGGATGGATGTGTGCATGCGTGGATGCATGGGTGGATGGATGGATGCAAGGATGGATGGATGGGTGCAACAAGGGATCAAGTGTCTTCTTGTTGTAGTCTCTGGGATCATAGTCATGGTGCACTGTAGGACAGATCATTGCCATACAGTGCACCATAACTCTCACCCCAGAGACTGTAGGAAGAGAACACTTGATACCTTGCTGCAGTCTTTGGATGGAGCAGAGGCAATCGAGCCTTCATTGTGGACTACGTTGGAGGCAACCAAGCATCGTGGGACCTTCTTTGTTGTCTACGTTGGAGGCGATCAAGCGTCGTGGGACCTTCGTTGTGGACTACGTTGGATCTTTATAATAAAGATGGAGTCTGAATTTTGTTTGAATTTTTTTTAAATAAAAAGATTTTTCTCTGTGTGGTGTATTTTTTGACTATTCACTAGAGATTCCTAGTGGCCGGGTCTAGCATTGGCCCGACATTATGAATCTCAGGCTTAGTGCCAGCTGTCAATAAAAAAGCTGGCATTAACCCCTTTATTACCCAGTTTGCCACCGACACCAGGGCAACTGGAAGAGTCTGGGTATAGCACCAGAAAATGGCGCTTCAATGAATGCGCCATTTTCTGGGGCAGTTGCGGGCTGCAGTTCGCAGCATGGGAGGCCCAGAACGCTTGGGCCTCTCCATGCTGAGGATTTCAGCCCCCCAGTTGCCAAGTTTTACCTGGCTGGGCCAAAAATATGGCTGAGCCCCACTTCATTTTTTTTTCTAGAATTAGTTCTACAGATTAAAAAAAAATGGGCTTTGCTGTATTTTTGGTTGCCAGCCAGGTACAACGAGGTGGCTGGGGGTTGCTGGTAGTCTGTAGATGCCAAGTTGTAACTGGCTAGACCAAAAATATGGCAGAGCCCCACGTCATTTTTCTTTTCTACAATCAATTCTAGAAATAAAAAACAAAGGCCTCTCGCTGTATTTTTGGTAGCCAGCCAAGTACAATTGGGGGGCTGGAACCCTCAGCGTGGAGAGACCCAAACATTGTGGGTCCCCCACGCTGCAATTTGCAACCCACAGCCACTGAAGAAAATAGCGCATTTATTAGAGGCGCCATTTTCTGGTGCTGTACCCCAACTCTACCAGTTGCCTTGTGCTGGTGGCACACGGGTTCTCCATACGCAACATGGTGTTTGCTAACAATTTCAATATAAAAATTAGCTCCAATTGTTAGCGGAAACCATGTCGCATATGGAGAGCCCTTCCCTGTGTGCCTCAACATTGGAGCTCCCCCACAAGTGACCCCATCTTGGAAACTAGACCCCACAAGGAACTTATCTAGATGCACAGTGAGCACTTTGAACCCCCAGGAGCTTCACAAATTAGTCCGCAAAAGGGAAGTACCTGGGGGTTAAAAGTGCTCATTATGCATCTAAATATGTTCCTTGGCGGGTCTAGTTTCCAAAATGGGGTCATTTGTGGGGGAGCTCCAATGTTTAGGCACACAGGGTCTCTTTATATGCGACATGGTGTCCACTGATCCAATTACCTGGGGGTTCAAAGTGCTCACTATGCATCTCTATAAGTTCCCTGTGGGGTCTAGTTTCCAAAATGGGGTCACTTGTGGGGGAGCTCCAATGTTTAGGCACACAGGGGCTCTCCAAACGCGACATGGTGTCCGCTAACAATTTGAACTGATTTTCCATTCAAATTGTTAGTGGACACCATGTCGCGTTTGGAGAGTCCCTATGTGCCTAAACATTAGAGCTCCCCCACAAGTGACCACATTTTGGAAACTAGACCTCCCCAGGGAACTTATCTAGATGCGTAGTGAGCACTTTGAACCCCTAGGTGCTTCATAAATTAATCTGTAAAATGAAAAAAGAAAAAATGTGTGGAAAAAAAAGTACTTTTTCATAATTACGGATCAATTTGTGAAGCACCTGGGGGCTCAAAGTGCTCCCTATGCATCTAGATAAGTTTCTTGGGGGGTCTAGTTTCTAAAATGGGGTCACTTGTGGGGGAGCTCCAATGTTTAGGCACACAGGGACTCTCTAAACGTGACATGGTGTCCACTAACAATTTGAATGGAAAATTAGCTAAAATTGTTAGCGGATATCATGTCACGTTTGGAAAGCCCCTGTGTGCCTAAACATTAGAGCTCACCCACCAGTGACCCCATTTTGGAAACTAGATCCCCCATGGAACTTATCTACATGTGTAGTGATCACTTTGAACCCCAGGTGATTCACAAATTAATCCGTAAAAATGAAAAAAAGAAAAACTTTGCGGGAAAAAAAGTACTTTTTCATAATTACGGATCAATTTGTGAAGCACCTGGTGGTTCAAAGTGCTCATTATGCATGTAGAGAAGTTCATTGGGAGGTCTAGTTTTCAAAATGGTGTCACTTGTGGGGGAACTTCAATGTTTAGGCACACAAGGACTCTCTAAACGTGACATGGTGTCCGCTAACAATTTGAATGGAAAATTAGCTCAAATTGATAGCGGACACCATGTCGGTTTGGAGAGCCCCTGTGTGTGTAAACATTGGAGCTCCCCCACAAGTGACCTCATTTTGGAAACTAGACCATGCAAGGAACGTATCTAGATGGGTGGTGAGCATTTTGAATCCCCAGGTGCTTTACAAATTAATTCATAAATATGAAAAATTACTATTTAGCTTTAGTTCCTGTGAAGCATATGAAGGGTTAATAATCGTTTTTTATGTAGTTTTGAGTAGCTTGAGGGGTGCAGTCTTTGGAATGGTATCACTTTTGGTTGTTTTCTGTCATGTACACCCCTCAAAGGGACTTCAAATGTGATGTGGTCACTAAAAAAAATGGTTTTGTAAATTTTGCTGGAAAAATGAAAAATTGCTGATGAAATTTGAATCCTTATAACTTCCTACTAAAAAAAACGTTTTTTCCAAAATTGTGCTGATGTAAAGTAGACGTGTGGGAAATGTTATTTTTTAACTATTTTGTGTCACATAGCTCTCTGGTTTAGCAGAATAAAAATTCAAAATTTGAAAATTACTAAATTTTCGCCAAATTTTAGATTTTTTTCACAAACGGAAAAATTATCGACCTAAATTTAATACCAACATGAAGCCCAATATGTCATGAAAAAACAATCTCAGAATCGCTAGGATCCATTGAAGCGTTCCAGAGTTATTACCTCATAATGGGACACTGGTCAGAATTGACAAAAATGCCAAGGTCTTTAGGGTCAAAAAAGGCTGGGTCCTGAAGGGGTTGATGTGGAACAAATGTGGAAATGTGGTACAGAATAAGCGTATTTGGTGACATCAAACAATGGTTAACCTGCCCTGATTTGCCATTAGTAGAGATAAACAGACTCATAGATTTTTGGGTTCGCCTGGACTTTAAAAATAAGTTTGGTTTGGAACATGTACTTGACCCCGGATGCCGGACTCAATATAAAAGAATGGTGATCTGAACAACTGTGCCATAAAATGTCTGTAAAATGTTCGTAGTAAGGACTAGGGGGCTTCAAAAGGAAGCAAAATAGGAGCTATTGCCTTGCAAACGTTGATATGGATTAAATAAAAAAGAAAACGCTGTGGGCTGCCGACTATTTTTGATAAGCAGTGCAGGTAAAATAGAAAGCTATAGGCTGCAATATTTTGCTGTCTGCTTTACCTTTGCTGGTTTTGAAAAGTAGCCATTTAAAAAAATTATTTGTTTAAATAACTATTACAAAGAAAGGTGTGAAAACAGGCAGCTTTGAATTGGTATTATTAGAAAGGGAAGGGTCACGATTATTTGGACCTAAAAATATAAAAATAAAAATGTAGATTCCAGCTTCTTGATGAAATCTTCAGTTTATTGGATACAAATGTTAAAATTCATAGCAGGACAAGCCATATGGAGGTGAGGATGAGGATAGCTATCAAAAGGAACAAATGTTTCAAAGAAACAATATGCAGGCTCACCACGCAACACTCTATTGTTAAACAAAAAGCATGTTCAAGTATGTTTAAAGTTTGCTCATTTAGACAAGTCTGTGAATTACTAAGAGATTATTCTAGCCATATGAGACCAAAATTAAACTCAATGGATGCCATAATACACACCTTTTTTAAAGGCCAATAAGCACGGCTTATCAAGCCAAAAACACCATACCAATAGTGCAGATTGGAGGTGGCTTTATCTGGTAAATGTCATATAATTGAAGGAAGGATGAATGGACAAATGTACTCAGACATTTTTTATAAAAATTTATTGCCATCTATCTGGAAGATAAATTTCAGCAAGACAACGATCTCAAACACACAGCCAAGGAAACGCTATTGGTTTGTGAGAAAGAAAATTAAGTTGCTTGAATCGACCAGCCAATCACCTGACCTAAATTAGATACAAATTTTGTGGAAGGAACTAAAACTCAAAGTTCACAGAAAGAGCCCATAGAAGCTTAAAGGTACCGTCACACAGCGACATATCGCCGGCGATGTTGCCGGCGATCGCGGGAGCGCGCATCCCTGACAACATCGCCGGCGAGATGTCAGACTGAGCAACTTACCGTCGATGTCGCCGGCTAGTTGCTGCGGCTATCGCTCGCTGGGTTGCCCAGCAACCCAGCGAGCGATAACTCGCAATGTTGTAGATAGGCGGAATCGCCCACAACATTGCAGGTTGCCGCGTTACACAGGGCGATCAGGCAGGATCGCCTGACCAACATCGCCAGGTTTCCCAACATTGTTGGGAAACCTGGCAATGTGACTCAGGCGATTCATCGCCTGATTATCGCCCTGTCACACGCGGCAATTCGCCGGCGATGTCGCCGCAACCTGGCCACGCCCCTCGGTTGCCGGCAACATCGCCGGCGATATCTCCCTGTGTGAGACCCTTAAGGGTTTGAAAAGTGCTTGTGTGGAAGAATGAACCAAAATCACACTTGAGCAATGCACGCAACTAGTTTTTCCACACAGAAGACATCAAGAAGCTGTCATCAGCAAAAATGGTTTTGAAGTATAAAATATATTTCACTGAGCATTTTCAATACTTTTTCTCTGTGTAATTTCTCATTATTACATATCACTAATTTTATGGATATCTATTGCTTGATTTTTTTGTCTGTGTGGATTAGATGGGTTGTTAGTGACATCTGTAGAGAAATTCAGGTCAATTGCACCTTAAGAAATATATTGACTTAGAAAATTGGTGACGAGTTTAATACTTATCTCACCTCCACACATACATACAGTACATATGTTACACTATAGATTTTAAAACATAGTATACTTTGCATTCTGAGTGACGATTTAAAAAAATAACCATAATTAAGGTTGATAATAATGTCTACACAAATGTATACACTTTTGTTTTGAATGAACTTTGGACTTGTATTTGCTTTGCATCTTGTGTCAATTTCTGAGGAAATAGTCAAGGTTTAGTTGTATATTGTAGACTCACAAACTATAGGTGGTAAAATACAGCCTTAGAATCCCATATTAATGTCAAGGGCTCCATCTTATGGCTCTTTGCACTAATACATAACTGAGTCGCACAGCTACGATACATCTGGTCTGTTTAGTTATATACTGACATCTACAGTAAAAGCGTAATGTCAGAGTCTGGTCCGTCAAACATCCATATCAGCAGGCACAACTACAAGTAAACATTTAAAATGAGTTAATAGAAATAAATACAGATGCTGGGGATTAGAAAATAGTCATGTGCTGTACTGTAAGGAAAGTAGCTACAGCGGTATGCTTATTAGGTTGTAAGGTAAAATGCAAAACTACTGTACTCCTAATGTTACATTTCATGGGACTGTAGAAGACTAATTAGTCTAATATGACTTACAGGAGGAAGTTGCTTTTCTGAACCTTATTTGTCAGTGCACAGATCAGTTTCACACTATGAAGGATCCAACATGCCAGTACAGATTCCATGGACAATATACTGATTAATGAGAGCTATGTAATGTTTTATTTTCCCGGTGGTGTTACTACTGATTGCTGGAGGTTCCACCAACAGAACTCTTGATGGTTAGTTTAATCAGATAATGAGCAAGCCCTATACATTTGTAGCATTAAGTTCTGGGCTTTAAACCTAGCGCAGGATTAAAGCTCCTGCCACTGTCATCTAGCAGGAGCCAAACAAGTCCTTGGCAGTGGAGAGACTGGGGAGAAGACACAATTGGTTTAACCCCTTCACCCCCAGGTGATTTTCTGTTTTCGTTTTTTCATCCCCTTTTTCCAAGAGCAATAACATTTTTTATTTTTCTGCCAATATAGATGTAAAGTCTTGTTTTTTGCACGAGTTACAGTTTTGAATGACCTTATCCGTTTTACTATATACACTGGCGAACAAAATTAGCGAACAAGATACAATGTTAAGGTCATAGTGTTGTCCTATGTGAAAATATCCTAACATGAGTAAAATAGCAGTATTTTAAGCTTATTTCATAAATTGAATATATTCTAAAGCAAAAAATAAAAATGTAAATGAGATAAATAAAAAAAAACAATGAACATCAAAATTAGAGAACAGTTTCAGATACCTGTAAATTATTTGTGTCAATCTGGCACCTGCTGCTAATTTCCTTAATTATCTGACAAACCCTATTTAACTGGCAGTCTAACTTTCCAGTTTGCACTCATTTTGCAAAAACGGTGTGTTTTTCCAAAGTGACTGAAACCCTCCAGTAGCAGGTTGTCCAGATGAAGGCCAAAGGGGTCACATTTTCAGAAATAGCAACAAAAGATGGTTGTACCAAGTATTTGATTCTAGACTGTTGCAGGTTTACAAAATCCCAAACTTTTTCAAGTCCATCAAGAAGGCTGGTCACTGTCGAAAGACAAATGCAAGAGAGGACAGGATAATGCAGAGGATCTCCATGGGTAATTGTTTCAACATTGCAACTCACCAGTTCGGCACTGTACAGGGTAAGGATCTGTCTCATCATACAGTGTCATGATGTTTAAGAGCATGTGAACTGAAAGCCCACTCTGCAGTAACCAATCATCTCATTAGGAGAAAGAATCAAAAGGCTAGACTCACCTTTGGTGAGGAGCATGTTGTGCGGATAGAAGAGAAGTGGTCCATAGTTCAATTTATTGATGAAAGCAAGCTTAATTTATTTGAGTTTGATGGGAAATATTATTCTAGTCAACAAACTGGGTAAAAAATGAACCCAAATAATGTAAAGAAATCAGAGAAAGGTGATGGACGAAGTGTCATGGTTTGGGAAATGTTTTCTGCTGCCGGGGTTGGACGTCTCATACAGGTACATGGCAGAGTGAATGCAAGTATGTATCAGAACCTTCTTCAACAACACATGATTCCTTACTTTCATTCAGTACTCGATTAGCCAGCAATTTTCATGCAGGACAATGCCCCCTGTCACACAGCAAAATGGGTAAAGCAGCTCCTTGACACAGAAAGCACTGCAACAATTAAATGGTCAGCCCAGAGTCCTGATCTAAACTCAATAGAAAACTTTGGTGACAAAGTTATGGCCAAGAAACCCACAACAGTCACAGAAGTGTGAAAGAGACTTGAAGAAGAGTGGACCAAATCACCCCAGAACAGTGTGAGAGACTAGGGATGTTCCTGTTGCCACAGATGTGCTGAAGTCGTTCAAAGCAAAGGCCTGTACAAAGCCTGTACACTTCCTACTGATCGGTGAGTGTTGTAACCTTCAAAAAAATTTAGTTTTAATCTTTCTCTGTGCTACAGTCATTGCTGCTCTCTAATTATGATCATCACGTTTTGGTTAAAATAAAGGTTTAAAGTTGATAAACGTTGGTTATTTTGGAAAACACAGTTATTGTGGCATGGTGTACCCCTTACACAAAAACTTTCAAATGTTGATGGATGTACATTACATTTTGTCTGAAAAAATCAAGTGATCATACATTGTTCTCTAATTTTGATCGCCAGTACTAGAAAATGGAAAACAAAATTCCAGGTATGGTAAAATTACAAAAAACGTGAAATTCCATAATTGTTTTTGTTTTATATTTTATTTACCATGTTTACTATTTGGTAATACTGACCTGTCAGAATGTTTCCCTTGGTCAGTACAGGTTCAGAGATATCATATGTGATGAAAACAAATGTCAGAAGTTTATAAAAAAAAAAAAAAAATGTGATTTTGTCACTATTTTCCAAGACCAGTAGCACTTTTTCTTTATCTTACTTGGCCTCCTAGGGCTCCTTCACACTGCAATGTCCAATTGCTTCTGCAGTACGGCTGTGCTGATGCATGGATCTATATTTAGAGAAATTATCATCTCCTGTGAACGCCAGCTCTTATCTAGCAATCACACGAAATAAGTCATGACAGTGACATTGGTCATCATCTGACCCCTGGCTGTAATGTCTGCACATCGGCATCCCATGATTGTTTCACGAGGTTCCCAGTGGGGGCAGGTAATAGCGCAATCCCCATTGACGCATGTCAGATCGTGCTGTCAGAGTTTGTGTCACGCGCTGACATTGCTGGATGCTGCTGTGTATGTGTTTGTCTTTAAGAAGTGCTCGATTGATAGTTGTGAAGGTCCTGGCCTCCTGTGTTGGGCTTCAGAACTGCATTCACTATTGGGTTCAACTGCTGGTTGAAGGGTTAATGTGTAACTCACCTGAACTCCCTCTCCCTAGCCTTTAAGTAGCCTCTCCTTCCACCAAGTGGTGCTGCTGATAGAGTTTCACTCTATGCCTGGAAGCCGTGCTTTGCTGACCTGTGTGTTTGTGTGGCTGATGTTCTTTCTGTTGGAGTTGCTGTATCCCGATTCTGTGGAGGAGGTGAGGGGGAATAGCGCAGGGCTGGTGGAGGAGTGTTAGGGAGAGGCTAGAGGCCCGAACCTTCTCACCATCAGAAATACCTTCGGGATCAGGGCCATTCTGGGTTTCCAGACTAGGGTCAGACTAGCCTTACCTGGTCACCCTGCCCATAACTGCCATTCCCTTATCAGTATTCTCACTACACCGTGACAGTTTGATAGCGCAACTGGCTAAAAGGTGCAGGTAGATCTCCGATCAAATTAGCCATCATGTTCAGGAAATGATGCAAACTCAGTGCATGAGCTTGAATCAAATACAACCAAGAGAATAGCTATACATCCTTGATCATGAAAGGATAACTACTGTTTCTGTCTTCTACTTTACCAGCTGCAGAGAGATCAATAAGCAGTATGTAGTGCACATAGTGAACAAAAATGTCACCACTGTCAATAATTTTCTAGGACCTGGCAAACACGTGGATCTGCTTGGACATGATTTGGGTTCTAGTAGACCCAGATCAGTACTGTCAGTGAAGCCTGGCATATCAGGGGTCTGTTTTCCCCTGTAACTGGGGCTCTTATGATTTCACCTGTCAAAATGAAGAAAAATAAATAGGAGAAAAAAACATTTTTTCCCACAGATGTTTTATAATCCACTGGGGTTCAAATTGTAAAAAAGAATGTGGAGTAAAAAAATGAGCAAAACATGGGCAAAGAAAGGAAATGCAACAGAAATTAATAAGTCCCAATGACAAATAATACAAACAAATCCTATTATTTTACAAAAGATAAAAAAACACATATTAATTAACTAAACAACCATAATAACCTATAGATTTAATTCAACAATATAACTGGTTATCGTTGTGTTAAGTAATAATCTAAACAATCAAAAAAATGGAAAAAAGCTTTTTTCTGAATTAGCAAAGAAAAGTTATATACATTATTTAGATTGTACAGTGGCAGCAGAACAGGTCCTGGACAGAACGTGTGTGTAACTGCGATGGCAGGGCTCGTGATACAGAATCCTAAAGGTACCTGTGACGACCATCCGCTGCGAGGCTGAGCTGCTGGTAAGGCAGCACCCCGAGAAACCCAGAGACCTTTAACCCTATACAGGGATCTGGAATTACAGTGAAGCCCAGGGGGTAGCTGTCTATTATGAGCAGCAGAGCAGGAAGGTCGCCAGGGGAAAAATCAAGACCCGAAAAACGAAGTCAGAAGTCCGAGTCAAAACCGAGAGGGCAGCGAAGGTACAAAATCATCAGGCAGTAGCAGAGTTGAAAATCCAGGCAAGGGTCAAGGGCAAAAACCAAGAGGACAGCTGAGGTACTAAATCGACAGGCTGAAGCAGAGTCAGAAATCCAGGCCAAGGTCAGAGACAAAACTAAACACACACTATATCACTGGGGAACCAAAACTATATCTGGCGGCCTGCAAGACAGGCTCCAATGTATTTGAAGGGTGCGGTTACCTCCCATAGGCTGGAGCTCACAGCCTGATGATCTCATCCGGACAGCCCCTAGAACCAGGCCAGATGGTGATGCACGACTGACTCCACCCACCCCACTTCTGACAGAAGAACGAAGGCTGCACCTAACAGACACTTCTGCAGGGCCCGCTCCTCTGTGACCAACACCACCCAAAGGAGAAACACGGCAGCACTCAGCGACAGAGGCAGACGTCGTAGGAGCAGGTCCATGTGAGGGCAAGGCCCTCCTATCATCGGCGCCATCAGCCGAAGGAATCCGGCTCCTCCCAGCGGCCGAGGCAGGAACACCAGCCACCGAGTCCAATGGCGATGTGACAGTACCGTCACACGAGGCGACGGTACCGCCGATTTATTAGGCGATGCAGGGGATTGGCCTATCAGCGCCAATATTGCCCCTGCATCGCCTAATGTGAAAGGGGCGAGGGCGACGCCATTTTCTGGTTGCCTGGTTTCAGAGCACTGTTCTGAAACCAGACAGCCGATCTGGGGCGATGTGTACACATCGCCCCATGTAAACAGCCGCCGGCGACCTGACAGACAATGGGAGCCATAGGCTCCCATTATACTGCATTGCTGCTGGGGTTTTGAGACACCCCAGCGGCGATGCCGCCTGTCAGATCCCCAGCACGGCGCTGGAGGTGTCGCCCCATGTAAATGGGGGACGGCGAAGCTGGTGGAGCTCCAAAAACATGCGCGCTCCCGCCAGTCGCTGCCGACATCTCCAGCGCCGTCGCCTCGTGTGACGGTACCTTAAGAAACAGGCTCCAGCACATATAGTGCTGAGAGGTGTTTTTTAATGGGCCCGGATTTTGGGTTCGCATTTCAGGAACGGCTACTACAGCTCTGTGGAACTGACCGTTCCCTCATGTCCAATTCCAGGATTTGAAACCAGCTATAAAAGGAATCTCACCTGCCCTACTTGGTGGCTGTATGTAGAGGTGAGAACATCCTTAACCTTGAGTCTATGAATGGAAGTGAAAAGACCGGTGATTCTTGTGAAACCCGTGTGAAGACCATATTTTTGTAAAGGGGTGAGCCTGTCCATCTGTGAGACTGTTTATTTTATGTTAGATCATTTTGCCAGAGAATGCAAATTTCTCTGTTTAGAATCCTTTGGGAGCTAAGAAGGATGAAAGTAATAAACCTCTATTGGACCAGATTCTGTCTGTGTGTGCAATATCTGCTACTATAAAGCTTAACCTCTTTACGACCAATGACGAGTATACTCGTCATGAAAAGATGTCAGTTCCCGCATCATGACGAGTATACTCGTCATGGCTTTGAACTGTCACTGCTTCTAAACGAACAGTGACAGCTCAAATCTAAAAGCTGTCAGTGACAGCTGAGGGTCAGGGGCAGAGGTGTCGGCACCCCTGTTAACCCCTAACCCCCCCTTCCTCCCCCCAAACATACTTATATGCTGGCGGGCTGCACTGCACCATTATGCGGCCATTATATAATTCTCCAGGCCCCCTGTGTCCTGTCCCCGCTTCATCCAGCCCCTCTCTGTGTCCTGTCTAGCACCCCCTGTGTGCTGTCCAGCCCCCCCTGTGCCATTCCCCCCTGTGTCCGGCCGGCACCCCCCCATACCGCTCCCCGCCATCCGCCCGCCCTCCTGGTGTTTCTACCGGCGGGCTGCACTGCACCCGCGGCCATTATCTAATACTCCGGTCCCCTTTGGCTTCTGTCCCCGCTCCATCCAGCCCCCCTCTGTGTCCTGTCTAGCCCCCCCTGTGTGCTGTCCAGCCCCCCCTGTGCCATTCCCCCCTGTGTCCGGCCGGCACCCCCCCATACCGCTCCCCGCCATCCGCCCGCCCTCCTGGTGTTTCTACCGGCGGGCCGCGGGCTCATGTGCCCGCCGGTCAAGTTGCAGGGCTCCTTCCCCCCTGCTCCTACCCACCCCGCTGCTCCTACCCACCCCCCTGCTTCTGCCCACCCCCCTGCTTCTGCCCACCCCCCTGCTCCTGCTCACCCCCCTGCTCATACTCACCTATTCCGGGCTGCACGCGCCTGCACCGTCGGCCTCCGAGTCCTCTGCAGTCTCCGGTGTGGCTCCTCCTTCTCATCGGTGAGTAAGTATGAATGAATGAATGAATGAATGAATGAATAGATGGATGGGTGGATGGATGGGTGAATGGATGGATGTGTGCATGCGTGGATGTGCGTGCTTGGATGTGCGTACGTGGATGTGCGTACGTGGATGTGTGTTCGTGGATGTGCGTACATGTGTGCATGCGTGGATGTGTGCGTACGTGGATGTGTGCGTACGTGGATGTGCGTGGATGTGGATGCACGTGGATGTCTGTGTGGATGTGCGTGGATGTCAGCATGCGTGCGTGGATGTGTGCATGCGTGGATGTGCGTGCGTGGATGTCAGCACGTGGATGTGCATACGTGGATGTGCGTACGTGGATGTGCGTATGTGGATGTGCGTACGTGGATGTGCGTGCGTGGATGTGCGTACGTGGATGTGCGTGGATGTGTGCATGCGTGGATGTGTGCGTACGTGGATGTGTGCGTACGTGGATGTGCGTGGATGTGGATGTACGTGGATGTCTGTGTGGATGTGCGTGGATGTCAGCATGCGTGCGTGGATGTGTGCATGCGTGGATGTGCGTGCGTGGTTGTGTGCATGCGTGGATGTCAGCACGTGGATGTGCGTACGTGGATGTGCGTACGTGGATGTGCGTGCGTGGATGATGGGTGCATAGGTGGATGGATGGGTGCAACAAGGGATCAAGTGTCCTCTTGTTATAGTCTCTGGGATCATAGTCATGGTGCACTGTATAATTGATCATTGTCATACAGTGCACCATAACTCTGACCCCTGAGACTGTAGGAAGAGGACACTTGATCCCTTGCTGCAGTCTCTGGATTGAGCAGAGGCAATCGAGCGTCGTGGGACCTTCGTTGTGGACTACGTCGGAGGCGATCGAACGTCGTGGGACCTTCGTTGTGGACTACGTCGGAGGCGATCGAGCGTCGTGGGACCTTCGTTGTGGACTACGTCGGATCTTTATAATAAAGATAGAGTCTGAATTTTGTTTGTGTTTTTTTTTCAAATAAAAAGATTTTTCTATGTGTGTATTTTCTGACTATTTACCAGAGATTCCTAATGGCGGGTCTAACATTGGCCCTATATTATGAATCTCGGGCTTAGTGCCAGCTGCCAATAAAAAGCTGGCATTAACCCCTTTATTACCCAGTTTGCCACCGGCACCAGGGCAACTGGAAGAGCATGGGTACAGCGCCAGAAAATGGCGCTTCAATGAATGCGCCATTTTCTGGGGCGGCTGCGGGCTGCAATTCGCAGCATGGGGGGCCCAGAACGATTGGGCCTTTCCATGCTGAGGATTCCAGCCCCCAGCTGCCTAGTTGTACCTGGCTGGGCCAAAAATATGGCGGAGCCCTACGTCATTTTTTTTTCTAGAATTAGTTCTAGAAATTAAAAAAAATGGGCTTCGCTGTATTTTTGGTTGCAGCCAGGTACAACGAGGCAGCTGGGGGTTGCTGGCAGTCTGTAGCTGCCAAGTTGTACCTGGCTGGACCAAAAATATGGCGGAGCCCTACGTCATTTTTTTTTTCTAGAATTAGTTCTAGAAATAAAAAAAAATGGGCTTCGCTGTATTTTTGGTTGCAGCCAGGTACAACGAGGCAGCTGGGGGTTGCTGGCAGTCTGTAGCTGCCAAGTTGTACCTGGCTGGACCAAAAATATGGCGGAGCCCCACATCATTTTTTTTTTCTAGAATTAGTTCTAGAAGTAAAAAAAAGCCTTCGCTGTATTTGTAGCCAGCCAGGTACAACTTGGTAGCTGGCTGACTGGAATCCTCAGCGTGGAGAGACTCAAATGTTGTGGGTCCCCCACGCTGCAAATTTCAACCCACAGCCACCCAAGAAAATAGCGCATTCATTAGAGGCGGCATTTTCTGGTGCTGTACCCCAACTCTACCAGTTGCCCTTGTGCTGGGGGCACACGGGTTCTCCATATGCGACATGGTGTCCGCTAACAATTTCAATAGAAAATTAGCTCCAATTGTTAGCGAAAACCATGTCGGGTATGGAGAGCCCCTCCCTGTGTGCCTGAACATTGGAGCTCCCCCACAAGTGACCCCATTTTGGAAACTAGACCCCCGAAGGAACATATCTAGATGCATAGTGATCACTTTCAACCCCCAGATGCTTCAAAAATTCATTCATAAAAATGAAAAAGCACTTTTTTTTCCACAAAAAGTATCTTTTTTCATTTTTACGGATCAATTTGTGAAGCACCTGGGGTTCAAAGTTCTCACTATGCATCTAGATACGTTCCTTGGGTGGTCTAGTTTCCAAAATGGGGTCACTTGTGGGGGAGCTCCAATGTTTAGGCACATAGGGGCTCTTCATATCCTACAAGGTGTCCGCTAACAATTCCAATTGTTAGTGGACACCATGTTGCGTATGGAGAGCCCCTGTGTGTCTCCACATTGGAGCTCCCCCACAAGTGAACCCATTTTGGAAACTAGACCCCCAAATGATTATATCTAGATGCATAGTGAGCACTTTGAACCCCCAGATGCTTCACAAATTGATCCGTAATAATGAAAAAGCACTTTTTTTTCCACAAAAAGTTTCTTTTTTAATTTTTACGGATCAATTTGTAAAGCACCTTGGGGTTCAAAGTGCTCACTATGCATCTAGATACGTTCCTTTGGGGGTCTAGTTTCCAAAATGGGGTCACTTGTGGGGGAGCTCCAATGTGGAGACACACGGGGACCCTCCAAACGCGACATGGTGTCCGCTAAAAATTTGAATGGAAAATGAGCTCAGATTGTTAGCGGACACCATATCGCGTATGGAGGGTCCCTGTGTGCCTCCACATTGGAGCTCCCCCACAAGTGACCCCATTGTGGAAACTAGACCCCGAAGGAACATATCTAGATGCATAGTGAGCACTTTGAACCCCCATATGCTTCAGAAATTCATCCGTAAAAATGAAAAAGCACTTTTTTTTCCACAAAAAATTTCTGTTTTCATTATTATGGATCAATTTGTGAAGCATCTGGGGGTTCAAAGTGCTCACTATGCATCTAGATATGTTCCTTTGGGGGTCTAGTTTCCAAAATGGGGTCACATGTGGGGGAGCTCCAATGTGGAGACCCACAGGGACCCTCCAAACGCGACATGGTGTCCGCTAACAATTTGAGCTCATTTTCCATTCAAATTGTTAGCGGACACCATGTCGCGTTTGGAGGGCCCCGGTGTGTCTCCACATTAGAGCTCCCTCACAAGTGACCCCATTTCGGAAACTAGACCCCCTAAGGAACATATCTAGATGCATAGTGAGCACTTTGAACCCCCAGATGCTTCACAAATTCATCAATAAAAATGAAAAAGCACTTTTTTTTTCCACACAAATTTTCTTTTTTCATCTTTACAGATCAATTTGTGAAGCACCTGGGGGTAGAGAGTGCTCACTATGCATCTAGATATGTTCCTTTGGGGGTGTAGTTTCCAAAATGGGGTCACTTGTCGGGGAGCTCCAATGTGGAGACACACGGGGACCCTCCAAACGCGACATGGTGTCCGCTAACAATTTGAATGGAAAATGAGCTCAAATTGTTAGCGGACACCATGTCGCGTTTGGAGGGTCCCTGTGTGTCTCCACATTGGAGCTCCCCCACAAGTGACCCCATTTTGGAAACTAGACCCCCAAAGGAACATATCTAGGTACATAGTGAGCACTTTCAACCCCCAGATGCTTCACAAATTGATCTGTAATAATGAAAAAATAATTTTTTAGTGGAAAAAAAGTGCTTTTTCATTTTTACGGATGAATTTCTGAAGCATATGGGGGTTCAAAGTGCTCACTATGCATCTAGATACGTTCCTTCGGGGGTCTAGTTTCCAAAATGGGGTCACTTGTGGGGGAGCTCCAATGTGGAGATACACAGGGACCCTCCAAACGCGACATGGTGTCCGCTAACAATTTGAGCTCATTTTCCATTCAAATTGTTAGCGGACACCATGTCGCGTTTGGAGGGTCCCCGTGTGTCTCCACATTGGAGCTCCCCCACAAATGACCCCATTTTGGAAACTAGACCCCCTAAGGAAGGTATCTAGATGCATAGTGAGCACTTTGAACCCCCAGATGCTTCACAAATTGATCCATAAAAATTAAAAAAACACTTTTTTTTCACAAAAAAATTCTTTTTGCCTACATTTTTTCAGTTTCACATGGGCAAAGGGATCAAATACATCCCAAAATTTGTTGGGCAATTTCTCCTGAGTACACCGATACCTCATATGTGGTCATAAACCACTGTTTGGGCGCACGGCAGGGCTCAGAAGTGAAGGAGCGCCATTTCACTTTTTGAATGGAAAATTGGCTCTAAAATTCAAATTGCGCTCCCTCCCTTCTGAGCCCTGCCGTGCGCCCAAACAGTGGTGTATGACCACATATGAGGTATCGGTGTACTCAGGAGAAATTGCCCAACAAATTTTAGGATGCATTTTATCCTGTTGCCCATGTGAAAATGAAAAAATTGAGGCTAAAAGAACATTTTTGTTACAAAAATTAAAATGTCCATTTTTTCCTTCAACTTTATTTTAGTTCCTGTGAAGCACCTGAAGGGTTAATAATCTTCTTGAATATAGTTTTGAGTAGCTTGAGGGGTGCAGTTTTTGGAATGGTGTCACTTTTGGGTGTTTTCTGTCATGTACACCCCTCAAAGGGACTTCAAATGTGATGAGGTCACTAAAAAATTGGTTTTGTAAATTTTGCTGGAAAAATGAATAATTGCTGATGAACTTTGAACCCTTATAACCTCCTACCAAATTTTTTTTTTTCTTCCAAAATTGTGCTGATGTAAAGTAGACATGTGGGAAATGTTATTTATTAACTATTTTGTGGCACATAACTCTCTGGTTTAGCAGAATAAAAATTAAAAATTTGAAAATTGCTAAATTTTCAAAATTTTTGCCAAATTTTTTATTTTTTCACAAATAAACGCAAAAATTATCGACCTAAATTTAATACTAACATGAAGCCCAATATGTCACGAAAAAACAATCTCAGAATCGCTAGGATCCAATGAAGCGTTCCAGAGATATTACCTCATAAAGGGAGAGTGGTCAGAATTACAAAAAATGGTCCGGTCATTAAGGTGCAAAGTGACTCGGTCCTTAAGGGGTTAAAGGGAATAACCACGAGGATTTAACCACCTGTAATTCAGTGCAACAGGTGATTAACATGTGCATCATGACATCACTGTTTGTTTGCTTTCTCATCTGGGGTGGAGGGGGGCAGGCTTACAGCAGAAAGAGAAGCCCACAGAGAAGGAATAAAAGGTATATATCTATATAGAGGGTGGTCCAAAAGTAGGTGGACAGAAAAAAAATAACATTTATTTTGATTTATATATAAATTGCCATTATGGGTTATCTGAAGTATCTGAAAAGAAAACAGATTTGAGGGAGATCTATCCGTGGAAACTAGATCTGTGAAACTGTCTCAGTTGCCCTTAGCAACCAATCAGATTCCACCTTTCATTTTCCAAAGAGTCTGCTAGGAATGAAAAGTGGAATCTGATTGGTTGCTAAGGGCAACTGAGCCAGTTTCACTTTATACCATGTTTAATAAATCTCCCCCTTCATAACCTTATTACACATACTGTCCACCTACTTTTGGACCACCCTGTATATATACACTGCTCAAAATCTTAAGGGGCACATTTAAACAACACAGTGTAACTCCAAGACAATTGCACTTCTGTGAAATCCACCTATCCAGTTATGAAGCAACACTGGTTGGGAATCAATTTCTCCTGCTGTTGTGGAAATGGAACAGACAAGAGGTAAAAATGATCGTCAATTAGCAAGACACCCCCTATAAAAGGAGTGGTTCTGCAGGTGGTGACCACAAACCATTTCTCTGTTCTCAACCTTTTTGGTTGCTGTTTTGGTCACGTTTGCATTTTTCATTGATCTCACCCCTAGAGGTAGCATGAGGTGGTATGTACAACCCACAGAATTTACTCAGGTAGTGCAGCTCATCTCATAATGACACATCAATGTGAGCTTTAGTAATAAGGGTAGCTGTGTCTGTCAGCACAGTGTTCATAGCATGAAGCAGGAGAGAGGCCATTACACCAGGAGACATGGGGGGGTTGGCGTAGGAGGACAGCAACTCAGCATCAGAACAGCTACCTCATCCTTTGTGCAAAGAGAAACAGAAGAAGCAGTGTCAGACTCCTGCAAAATGACCCCCATCAAGCCACTAATAACCATGTGTCTGCTTAAACTGTCAGAAACAGACTCCATGAGGGTGGTATGAGAGTCTGATGTCCACAATTGGTTGTTGTACTTACAGCCCAACACCATGTAGAGTAACTGGCATTGGCTTGAAAACACCAAGATCGGCAGATTTGCGATTGGCGCTCTGCGCTCTTCACAGATGGGAGCAGGTTAACACTAAGCACATGAGACAGACATGACAGAGTCTGGAGTCACCATGGAGAACATTTTGCTGCTTGCAACATCCTCCAGCTTGACCAGTTTGGGCACCGATGTCGATTCTGCGAAACTTGGTGCTTTCTGACAAATGTCAATCGCCCTGCATGGTGTTTGGCTATAAGCACAACACCCACTTGTTTCTGACAGTTTGAGCAGACATGTGCATATTAGTGGCCTGCTGGAGGTCATTTTACAGCGCTTTGGCACTGCTTCATCTGTTCCTCCTTGTATAAAGGCAGAGATAGCAGTCCTGCTGCTTGATTGTTGTCCTCTTACAGCCCCCTCCATGTCTCCTGGTATACTCGTCTGCATCCTGATATCTGCTACATAATCTGGACACTGTGATGACAGACACAGCTACCCTTCTTGCCACAGCTGGCATTGATGTGACATCCTAAATGAGCTGCACTACCTGTGGGTTGTAGATACCACCTCATGCTACCTGTAGGGATGAGAGCAATGATAAAATTTATATGTGACCGAAACAACAGCCAAAATGGATGAGAATAGAAAAGTGGTCTGCAGTGACCACTTGCAGAGCCACTCCTTTATTGGGGGTATCTTGCTATGTGCCTATCATTTTTACTTGTTGTCTGTTATATTTTCACAACAGCAGAAGAAATTGATTCATAATCAGTGTTGCTTTGTGAATGGACAGGTTGATTTCACAATAGTGTGATTGACTTGGCACTACATTGTGTTGTGCAAATCCTTATTTATTACATAGTGGAAAACGTTAAGAACAATAAAACATAAAAATGATCAATGTATATCAAGATTAATATGTCATGGAGGTCTGGATTTGGAATGATACTCAAAATCAAAGTGGTAAATCAAATTACAGGCTGATCCAACTTCAATGGAAATGCCTCAAGACAAGTCTGTGGTGCAATGTGGCGTTGGTGGATGGAACGAGACCTGATGTTTCAGATGTCTTCAATTGGATTGAGGTCAGGGGAACGGGCAGGCCATTCTATAGCATCAATGCCTTCGGCATGCAGCAACTGCTGACACACTTCAGCCACATGAGGCCCAACATTGTCAGGCATCAGAAGGAACCCAGGGACCACTGCACCTGTGCAAAGTCTCACAATGAGTCTGTGAATCTCATTCCAGTATCTAATGGTAGCAATGGTTCCTCTGGCTAGCACTTGGAGGGATATATGGCCCTCCAATTAAATGGTTCCCCAAACCATTAGTGACCCACTCCCAAACCAGTCATGCTGGTGGGTGTAGCAGACAGCAGAATGATCTCCTTGGCATCTCCAGACTCTGTCACGTGTATCACATGTGCTCAGTGTGAACCTGTTCTCTGCCGTGAAGAGCAAAAGCAGCTTACACAAAAGAAAGTTCAAAATACGTAGCTGTGAGATCCCCGATCTTTAGTGATTAATCGCCACCATAGGATCATCCTTATGCCTTTATTTCACTTTACAATACTGTCCTTTAGGATTATTTAACCTTTGGGTGAATTAAAACCTTGAATTGTTTTATTGGCAGCTGAATTCTTTTTCTACCTGCTTTGACATACGCAATAGAGACTGCTGTTTGCAGTATGGTCAAAAGAGACTGCTGCAGACTGTATGCAAAATAGAGACTGCTGCAAGCTGTATGCACAATAGAGACTGCTGCTGGCTGTATGCTCAATAGAGACTGCTGTGAACTGTATGCACTGACACTCTGCCAAAAAGGTGATGCTGGATGTGCATATAGCAGAACATTTTCCATGGCGTCTCAAGTTCTGCAGTTGGCAAGGTAAGGGGGGTTATGGGCGCACCACAATAGAATGGATAGAAGGGGTGCTCACCGTGCCAGGTAAGGCAATAGTGCAGAAACAGGAAAGACGTGGCACATAAGGGAGCAACACCACAACACTGAGTCAAAAAATGTATAAAAGGAAAATCTTTATTATTGCACAATATGGGCAAGAATAAAAATATTTAAAACCATGGGGCGCTCCCATGGTCGTGGACCGCATATAGAACAATCACAGTACCATGACAATATTATAATAGAGTACCTGACACATGTGAAATTGTAGGCATGCAGGATATAGAGTAGTCACATATGGACCAAAGATTAACGGTCAATCGTTGATAACAGTATGGATCATATATACAGTGTGAATGTGAACAAAAAACCTGTATGTTAATGTTAGCAGGTGGCAGCCCACATCAAAAATTAGAATGGATAATATGCGCAGAGATGGCAATTCTTCATAGGACAGTTGTGCTTAGGTCAGAAGTTAGTAAGCCAACAGATGCCACTCAACTAGGACAACATCAATTGTATGCTAATTATAAAAATATCTATGAAAGCAGAGTGGTGGTACAGGGCGTGGAGTGTCCACTAGCGGATGGTGCATCCAGAGAAGCACTCATACAACGGTTAGCGGGGGTGATGGTACTGATCAGATGATGTTACTGGCTGAGATGCTCAACCCTAGGGAAACTGCACCACAATCGAGTCAAGTCCTGACAATTTTTGAAAAGGTGCTGGCACCATATATAACAGAGGAACCACAGGAGGCCTATTAGGACCTGACTCTGCAGGATGCAAAAAAGTATGCAAAGTTAAAAACAGAGACCTTGGTGTGGCTGTCAGGAACTGACTTCCAAGGGTGGTTCAGTCCTGTGTTGCCCAGGAAGATCCCCTTAAGGCGGCCGTCACACGCATCAATCTTGTGAGCGATATTGTTAGCGATCACATGCACACGCGATCGCTAACAATATCGTTCACATCGTTGGTGAGCTGTCACACAGGCAGACTCACCAGCGATGTGGACCAGCGAGATCACTGGTAACCATGGTACACATCGGGTTACTAGGCGCCGCGCGACGCTTAGTAACCCGACGTTTACCATAGATACCATCTCCCAGCATAGGCTCTGCCGCTAGGAGATCGTTCATCGTGCTGTCACACACCACGATGATGCAGATTGATCAAGCGATTATCGCTTGATTTGAGGTTCTGCTCACAAATCTGCGATCAAGCAATCAAGCGATTTTACATTGTAAAATCGCTTGATTACACGCAGCGACGCACAAATGATATTGCTTAAGCGATCAAAAAGCAGATCGCTTAAGCGATATCGTTCAAGAAATTGATGCGTGTGACGGCCGCCTAATGCTGATGACCTGATAGATATGTTAAAATAGTTCCAGGTGGTTGAGAGGTTCTTGGGGAAATAAGGAGCTGCAGCTTCTCCATAGTGGGGTTCACAAATGGAGGCTGGCATGCAAAATAAGGGGACTAGAGCCACAAATAAGAGGTGTCCAAGATCCCAAGGGGTGTATGAGTTATTATTAGCAAAAGTCACTGCTAATAACGTGATTTGTTGGAGGAGTCACACTTCAAGTCACATAGCTGCCTATTACCTCATGAGCTGATGAACTGTAATATGGGTCAACTTAGATTCCAGCAAGAGACAGCAGGCATGTCCAATGTCAGTGAACATGGAATCAATGACTGGTCTATTGGAGTTATGGAGTTTGGTGACCCTAATAAGGGCCACACTTCCTAACTGGCTGATCCCTGCCAGAGATGTTGGGCATCTGCTGTATCCACAAGGACACAACAGAAGTTGGTGTAGCCAAAGACTTACTACACCCTGTTATAACAAGGCCATAATATGCTTCGTTTTAAGACTTGTGGGGAAAAAGAGAATTGCTGTATTACTTGGACAGTAACCAGGGCACACCTCTAAAGACCTGTTGCAACCTGATTCTGATGTGGTTCCCTTATGTGTGCTGGGGATGAAGATGAGGCCAACTGCCCTGTGGCCGACATTACTGAGCTGGGGGTATCTGATGGGAACTTTGGAACCAACCAACTCAGGGACCTGACTCTTAAAGGGGCATTTGATAATGTAACTTTTCTAAACAGGGTTGTTTAAGAGCCAGGGGCTGACACCAGGTAGCCATATTTTGCTGTAAATGGAAAATGATTATACTGTGTCAGTAAACAGAGAGGTGAGGTAGTAAAGCAGTTGTTTGGACACTACAGACACTGGGTGTTAAACATGGCCCATACTCATGTTTTAGGTGGTCATATGGAGATAGACAAAACACAGGAACGGACACTCCAAAGGTTCTACAGTCACAGAGATTTTGAATTGTTGAAGGTCCTGTCCCACCTGTTAGTTAACAACCCAGTTGCTCACTTCCATAGCCCCTTAGTGCCATTACTAATCACTGAGGTCCCATATGATCATACAGCGATGGATTTAGAAGGATCCTTGATCAAGTCCACCAGAGGGCATCATTATATATTAGTTGTCATGGATTATGCTACCGGTACCCAAAGGTATTATCTCAAAAGTCCACCAACTGTCAATGTCTCACCTTACACAAAACCACTTCAAAATCACCCAGAATTCCCTATCAAGGGCTCTCAGATGAAAAATGAGTACAGTATCTATTTTCAAGTGATCACTTTATTAGTCATAAATTTATAATCATTACATAAAAAACACTAAAATTCATTATATAGGAGTATCCTAATAACTAAAATCATTTATATCTGGGTCCAGGACAAAGACCACTTATATTGATATTTATACAGTATTTATTATACATTAACCAATAATACCAGGTATATAAGGGAGTACTTATTTATTTTATTTATCACTCAAAGCAGCTATACACGCTATAGTGTGATCTTAGGGCTCTTATCTCTTACAAGACCTGTGTATCTGTGTACTGGCACCTCTCTTTAACACAGGTTACCACATAATGCTACCCTGATGTTTTAATTGTAGCTGCCCGCTCTCTTATATATCTAGGACCTCTTGACATATATGCACACCTATGTGCAAGCAGTGCCCCTTCTAATCTAGATTAGACTTTGTGTATGTAGCCCCCGTGATGCATTCCCAATTTCCCCTTTAGTATCTCATACCTGGTGTAAAGTTGTTTGTGGCCTCGGTCTAATCTAGATTAGAAGGGGAGTCCCTAAATGTGTTTTCTTTCTAATAAAAAACTTTTTTTCTGTGTTGTGTCTAGTTTAACCATTTATTTGACATTCTTAATGGCCAGGTCTAACTTGGCCTGACATTAATGATCTCAGGGCTTAATACGAACTGGCAATACAAAGCAGGTGTTAACCCCTTATTACCCAGCATGCCACCCGCCAGCAGAGCCGCAGAAACAGCTGGATAAAGCACCTGGAAATGGCCCTACAATGGGGTGGCTGTGGTCTTCAGCATGGGGACCCCAGAATGCTTGGGCCTTACCACACTGAGAATTACAGCACCCGGCTGCCTGGTTGCCTGGTTTTACCTGGCTGATGATCAAAATATGGCGGGAGACCATGCATTTTTTAAACTTATTTATTTAAATAATTAAAAAAAAATAATGTTCTTCCCTGTATTTTGCCAAAATAATGCCAGGCAGCTGGGGGTGGCAGTTCATAGCTGTCCACTATATAATCAAAAATACCACGGTGCACTACATAATTTGTTTTGTATTAGTTATCTATTTTTACAGTAGTGTGTGTGATGGACTCAACAGCTAATCACTCACACTGTCACAGAGAGTGGGCTTCTGTGATTGGCTGCTGGAGCAAGCTGGAACCAGTCCATACATTTGATCATACTAGTATATATAGGCTGATTGCAGGTTACTTAAACAGTCAATCACAGAAGCCCATTTTGTTTGACAGGATTTGTGATTGGCTGTTGGGTCCCTCACACATATAGTAGTCTAAAAATTAATACATCATTAAAAAAATCACGTAGTGCTCCGCGGTATTTTTGATTCTCAGCGCAGATAAAGTGGACAGCTATGGGCTGCCACCCCCAGGTGCCTAGCTTTACTTTGACTGGCAATCGATAAACAGGAAAGAGCATTCTTTTTTTTTTATTTAAATGAATAATTAAAAAAAAATGTGTGGACTCCCACCATAACCAGGTATAACCAGGCAGCAGGGGGTTGAAATTCTCAGTGTGCAGAGGGCCAAGCGTACTGGGCCTACCATGCTGAATACTGCAGCCCACAGCCATCCCTGACAATGACGCATTCATCGTAGCACCATTTCCAGGCACTTTACTTGGCTTTCCAAGCGGCCCTGGTGGGAGGGTGGCACGCTAGATTATAAAGGGTTAACACCAGGTTTGTATTGCCAGCTGGTATTAAGCCCTGAGATTCTTATGGTCAGGCCAAGTTACACCCGGCTATTAAGAACGTCAACAAAATGGTTAAAAAAGACACAACACAGGGAAAAAGTTTTTTATTAGAAATAAAACACAAAACATATTTAGGGACTGCATCTTTATTAGAAAAAAACCCTCTCCAATGTAATCCAGGTGTTCTTACTTCACCTCTGCTAAATCTTTGCCAGCAGACAAACATCATCTGCTAGCAAAGAGAGTAGGGCACAGAATGACAGCACAGTCGATTGTTGTGTGTGGAGCTGAATGCAGCCCATACATTCTACCATACTAGAATGTATGGGCTGACTGCAGATTACTCAAACAGTCAATCACAGATGACCAGGGCACAGGGCATCTGTGATTGGCTGTTGAAGCTAGTGAAGTGAATCTCGCCAGAAGATAATAAGCGGCCCAGAAGTAGAAGCGGCCGTGACAGCAGGATGGGAAGACACACACTGCGGAACCCGGTAAGTATAATGATTATGTTTATTAATTATATGCTTTCTTTTACAGCCCCTGGACCAAACTAGGTGATCGGTAGAGACCCCGAATTTTACAGTTCACTAATCACTAATCAGGAGTTATGCTTTACTGGTGGGATGATCTATGTTTTTTCCGTTAATTGCAGTTAAATACTTTTGTCCCTTTTTAGACAATATGGAATTATATGAGGAAGTTTGCTTTAAAACCTGTCCTTTTAAGAATGACTGCCTTCAGATACTAAGATTGAAACTCAACGTGGAACACATGATATTACTTAAAAAGATGTAACCAAGGAAATAGCTTTTAGGAAATTCTATGAAGCATGCACGTTAACCTTATTGAGCAAAAGGAGAACATTGTTTTGCAAGTCACAATGTTAATGCTTTCTCAGTGAGTCATGCCTATTAAAAAAGTTCATTTTCCGTTTGTGGAATTTATTCTACTTAATAAACTTCCATTTGATCCAAACAACTCTTCAGAAATGTCACTTAGCATAAAAGTGAAGCCTCTGGAAATCCTATGAAATAAAAGAGCAAAATGCCAGAGTAGAAAAAGTTCAGGTCGGTGACGCAGACGTCTCTCACTATATGTTTAGTTTAGTATTAATTAGTATCTAGAACTTGCAAAGATTGATGGACTATGATGCATGGCATACGCTGTGGTCTCGTAGTGTGTGAAGACAGCGGCTACGCCCTTATTGCTGATATAATGACACACAACATGAGAAATGCTTGATGTGGTTCAGCATTTGTTACAGTCTGTTCTGTTTATAAACATCCCAGCTGTGTAAATAATGTAAAACGATGAAAAAATCCCGTCTGAAAAAGGGAAGATGGGAAAAAAGGAAAAAAAAAAACTTGTCAGTGATACATCAGTATCCCAAAAATGTACTACTGTGTAGATCGGATGACAGGTGCTGGCAGATGACGAGAACATTTCGTTTAGCAACGACAAACACGTTTGTGCATTCCCTTAATTCAGTCCAGATTTCAATGAGAGCTTTTTAATTGTGTTTATCATGCTTTCGTTTACAGCTGGGAGGTGAAAGGAAATATTTCTTACTCTGTGTCCTGTCCATGTCTTCCATTTACAGGGCCGAAGCCAAGCTCTCGCAAACAGCAGACGTTCTCTCTGATCCCTTACATGTCATTGCAGCTCGCCTCTTACAATTGCGATTTTATTCCAGTGGCTGGAATTGCTAAATATTTACGTGTCTTCTCCAGTTCAAATACTTTGCTTTTGCCTATGAGATTCATGAGACGCTAATTAAATTCTCATGTTTTCCCAGAAAAATGTGAACCATCCCAATTGTAAAAGCAGGGTTTCCATTGTTTTGGCAACCTGCTTATCTATTCCATCCAGTCTACCAAACACATGTTCAAAGAAGACTTTGGAGGATTTATTAATGATGTTTCAATGAAGGACGTGCCCTAACACTAGGAATGGCGGAGAAGATTAAAAATACAAAACAAAATGAATTCAACATAGAAGGTCTACTTTGCAAATGTTTATTTTCAGAATGATTAATTTTATGAGCATTTCTAAGTGGGGGGGTTAATAGTTTTCAGACATTTTTATATATAGGTTATTATAAGTCAGGCTGAAACCTGCCTGAAAAATTGCCTACAAAGCGCAAAAAATATATAACATGTGCACTGCAATGTCAAAATGATTTGCGACAAATATTTATCTAATATTTATCTAATCTTTTCAGCTTCTTTTAATCACTTCAGATTTTGAAAGCCGTGAAAAGAGTAACCTGAGCAGTCTTCAGACAGCCTCCATTTGGAAGTAACTCTCTATTTTATATATACAGTAGTGATGAGCGAGTAGTAAGATATTCGGGTTCGGATAGCTCTAACCAAATACTTTGAATTGTTTAAGTATTCGGATCTGAGTGTGTTTCCCATTGACTTGCATCGGACTAATAATGAGTAAGGAGTAATGAAACAGTTGAAAATGGTCAGTTAGAGCTATCTGAATCCGAGTATTTCACTACTTGCTCATCACTAATATACAGTTAAAGGGAAAAAAAACTTGCCAGTTTGCAAAGTCACAGCAAAATTAAAAAAAAAAGTTGCCAAAGACGACACTTAAGGAAAAATACTTACGCTGATGCATCTTTAACTCAATGGGTATGGCAGCATTTAGAAGACACTCTGTGCACATACCCTAAAAATGTATAAAAAAAAAACCATGATGGGGCAGATTTACAGTATTTGAAATGTTCCAAATCTAGTCTAAGATTAAATCATTTGTGAGCACACAGTACAGTAGAATTATTTTTGGAAAGATTTTGGCACACATTATAACTTTGTCATAAGGCATGCCTATTTTCCTACAAAGTCACACTCAGAATTCTGGATTACTTAGCATATTCCCTCAATTGCATGTAGTCAAATATTTCTACAGGCTTTACAGTAATAGTAATAGTAGTAGTAGTAGTAGTAATAGTAGTCTTAGGCTGAATTCATACATGCAGTTTCTGCTGCAGTGTTTATAGACAATGCATAAGGCCTCAGTTCCACTTATGACTTACGAGTGTAATCCGATAAAACTTTGAATTGCACTTGCACTGCTGTAAATCAATGAGGCAGTGTCCATTTGCCATTGTTTCCTCAGCCAAAATCATGGCGAGGAAACATTAGCAGCATGCTGCTTTTGGTAGCGAGTCAAGGATCACACGCAGCCATACAAGTGTATGCATGTGTGTGAAAAATTGAAATGCAGTCGGATGTCACCCAACTGCATTGCGATAAATGTTGAGGCCGGCAATGCAGGAGATAGAGAGATTGATCTCTCCTCCGCAGCTGTGATCCGATCACAGGATCAGACCACAGCATAACAACACTTGGCTCATGATCGCAGCAGAGGAGGAGCCAAGAGTCATTAGCAAATCGTATCTGATTCTCACACATTGGATACCATACACTGGTGGAAACCCAGCCTAAATGAAAGGATCCAATAGAGGAATAGTCAGTTGTTCCTCTTAAAGCTTTTGATCATATTGAATCCATTCTTATATTTGGGTAAAAAAAAATTATCAAATCTACTAGTGTGATTACAGCCTAACACATTTTTGAGCATTTGAATTCTGATATATTTCATCACAAGATGACACAGACACCTAATGAGAAGTATCTTCTGCTTCACCAAAATGCAAGGTAATTTGTTTGCTTTTAAGCAATGTCCTTGCAGCAAATGTAATTATTATTGATTAAGTCAAATACAAAATATAGGCATCTAAACCATTTCCATAGCTCAAGTCAAGATATTGATATAACAAGCTAAATTAAAAGGTTTCACATTACAGACAACAACATTTAAATGAGTTTTTACTGTCGAGCCCCAGGCCCTGGGGTACTCGGGTATCAGGCTCGGAGGGTGTTTTCACGGGGATGTCACGAGTGGCAGCGCCTGAGCCCGTGGTCTGGGTGACACTTAAATAAGGGGTTATGTACATGGGATAAGAGTTTTTGTCATGTGACACCACCTGTAGTACCTGGTGATGGGTCACCAGTGCCGCCACAGTCCTCTGGAGGTCGATGGTAATGCAGTTAGGGTAGTAAAGCTCCCTACAGGTGGAACTGGGCCTTTGGGGCAGCTTTGCTGAAAGCAAACAGGTTGAATTCTGCAGCAGCACAAAGACACGGAGGCAAAGTCACTCTCTCCCGGTTACTTTACTGGAAACAGTCATCAGCATACAAGTTCACAGTTCAGCAGCAGTTGTTAATGAAACGGGTAGCTCTACGAGTGGCTGCAAGTGGATGCCAGGTGGTACCCGTGGTATACCTTAGTTGACTAACCTGTGTCCTTTCTTTCCCACCTATGATGGGTCTATACCCAATGGCTCCTTAAAGGTAGACTTGTGACTCGCCTCCCTCGTGGTGAGGAAGCTGGCAGACTGTTCTGTCTGGCAGGGTGCCGCAGCTGGTGAACAGACCACAGCAGCCGGTTGACGACTTCAGAGGTAAACTCTGTCTGTTTCCTCGGGTTCGGCCTTCCATTGGTGGACTGGGGAATTCCCTGGAGTATGGTCACTCCATGCTGGGGTTCCCCCTTCCTCTCTAGGGTCCAGACTCCCGCGTCAGGCACCCTCTCTCCGGATCCCTTCAGGACCTTTCTCATCTTCCCTCCGGATCAGCGTAGAGCTGTCCGGGTTAACCTTCCGCCTCACTCCACACTCCAACTCCTCTTCAACTCCCTTTTCCTCTGTTCTCTGTTCTAACTCTCTACTCCCCCTATAGGTGACTATATCTCCCTCCCAGGGTAACCTCCCACCACTGTTCTAGTGTGGGAGTGCAGGAATGGGTCCCACCCATCAACTTAGTATCCACTTGCAGATGGGGAAAATTACACCTCTTTTAATAGTGCAATACCCCACTGTGACATCTGACCATGTGGGGTGCCACATTACTATTTAGAAAAGTGGATCATAAATGTGTTCTGTAATGTAAAATATCAAACCTACCCTCCCCATGTCCAGTTTTGGCGATCTTGTGCTTTATTGTTGTGATACATAAGACAATATATACATGCAGCAGGTGAAATAAGTATTGAACATGTCACTAATTTTCTAAGTATATATATTTCTATGGGTTTTATTGACATGAATTTCTCACCAGATGTCTGTAACAACTCATCCAATCCATACAGGCAAATAAATCAAATCATAGGTGCCCATAAATTTAGTGATGAGTAATAATGAGAAATTACACAGGAAACAAGTATTGAACACGCTTATTGAAATATATTCAATATTTTGTACAAAAGCCTTTGTTGGTGATGACAGCTTCAAGGTACCTCCTGTATGGGTAAACTAGTTGCATACATTGCTCAGATATAATTTTGGCCCATTCTTACAAACAATTATTTTTCAAATACTGAAAGTGCCGAGGGCTCCTTCTGTGCCGAGGGCTCTGAGCTTTAGTTCCTTCCATACATTTTCTATTGGATTCAGGTCAGGTGATTAGCTAGGCTATTCTAAGGCCACGTGCACACGCTGAGTATTCGGTGAGTTTTTTACCTCAGGATTTGTAGCCAAAACCAGGAGTGGATGATTAAATACAGAAGTGGTGCAGGTGTTTCTATTAGACTTTTCCTCTGATTGCTCCACTCCTGGTTTTGTCTACAAATCCTGAGGTAAATAACTCATCAAATATTGAACGTGTGCACGTGGCCTTACACCTTTATTTTCTTTCCCTAAAACCAATAGAGACTTTCCTTGGCTGTGTGTTTGGGATCATTTTCTTGTGGAAATGTCCACCCTCATTTCATTTTCATCATCCTAGTAGATGGCAGCAGATTTTCCCTGTCTGTGTGGACTGAGTGTGTGGATTTAACAGGTTAGTACCGCCATCTGGTAAGAATGTCATGTCAATAACACGTTTAAGAATATATATTGTTTAAAAAATTGATGACATGTTTGATACTTATTTCAGCCAGTGTATTTAGCATTAGTATGATTCAATTTGAATTTGGGGCTAAATATTTTAGATTGAACAACCTACCTCAGAAAAGAATATGAAAAATAAAAACAGGTGTATGTTTTCCCCTTTCTGACAATTTATTACTACACAAGACTACAAACACACACTGCAAATTGAATAAATTACAAATACCTACTAGTCCAAAAATGAAAAATAAATGTGGGTAAAAAAAGAAATAAACATATTTTAAATTTTACTGAGGTCATCAGGGCCAAAGACACAGTCTAAAGTCAATCTAGCTGAATTTGGTTAATACCAAAAACAAATAAAAAAATATATTTTAAAAAGAACTAAATTTATCTAAAGAAACACAAAACTTGTCATGTTGCAAGTTGAAAACTACAATCCTCAAAGCAGATTCTTTCATTTGTGTCACTAAATGGCGTGTAACTACAACCATAAAACAGGAGCACACAATTTCAGAGAGGACATTGAGTCCAGGTCCTATCAGGACAAACATTTACAACTATATAAAACCAAGCAGCTTTGCTGGCAAGATGCTGCGTAAGAATAAAAAGACTATCTCCAAAATGACTTCTATTTACTATTAGAGTAACAAAATCTCAGATTTGTCATAGAAAGGAGTGGACAGTAAAGTTTTCATTGCCTACAGTCTTTTGGGACACAGCTTAGGTCATGAGGAAACATTGGCCAAATGTCTGCGTCCTTCATATATTTCCATTGAGTAGCAACACGGTATAAATATTCATTGAGTAGCACAATTTTTGTAGTCCAATGGCAAACTGGTCCAGTATTAAAGGCAACATGTCATGTCAAAATAATAATATGGACCTGCAGATGTGGGGTTAATTTGCTGGTTAAAAGTGTAATAAAGTCGGAAGGCTATCGTTATCAGGTAAATAGTGTATTAAAGTCGGAAGGCTATCGTTATCGGGTTAATAGTGTATTAAAGTCGGAAAGCTATCGTTATTGGGTAAATAGTGTATTAAAGTCGGAAGGCTATCGTTATCGGGTTAATAGTGTATTAAAGTCGGAAGGCTATCGTTATCGGGTAAATAGTGTATTAAAGTCGGAAGGCTATCGTTATCGGGTTAATAGTGTACTAAAGTCGGAAGGCTATCGTTATCGGGTAAATAGTGTATTAAAGTCGGAAGGCTATCGTTATCGGGTAAATAGTGTATTAAAGTCGGAAGGCTATCGTTATCGGGTAAATAGTGTATTAAAGTCGGAAGGCTATCGTTATCGGGTTAATAGTGTATTAAAGTCAGAAGTCTATCGTTATCGGGTTAATAGTATATTAAAGTCGGAAGGCTATCGTTATCGGGTTAATAGTGTATTAAAGTTGGAAGGCTATCGTTATCGGGTAAATAGTGTATTAAAGTCGGAAGGCTATCGTTATCGGATAAATAGTGTATTAAAGTCGGAAGGCTATCGTTATCGGGTTAATAGTGTATTAAAGTTAGAAGGCTATCGTTATCGGGTTAATAGTGTATTAAAGTCGGAAGGCTATCGTTATCGGGTAAATAGTGTATTAAAGTTAGAAGGCTATCGTTATCGGGTAAATAGTGTATTAAAGTCGGAAGGCTATCGTTATCGGGTAAATAGTGTATTAAAGTCGGAAGGCTATCGTTATCGGGTTAATAGTGTATTAAAGTTAGAAGGTTATCGTTATCGGGTTAATAGTGTATTAAAGTCGGAAGGCTATTGTTATCGGGTAAATAGTGTATTAAAGTCGGAAGGCTATCGTTATCGGGTTAATAGTGTATTAAAGTCGGAAGGCTATCGTTATCGGGTAAATAGTGTATTAAAGTTAGAAGGCTATCGTTATCGGGTAAATAGTGTATTAAAGTCGGAAGGCTATCGTTATCGGGTAAATAGTGTATTAAAGTCGGAAGGCTATCGTTATCGGGTTAATAGTGTATTAAAGTTAGAAGGTTATCGTTATCGGGTTAATAGTGTATTAAAGTCGGAAGGCTATCGTTATAGGGTTAATAGTGTAATAAAGTCAGAAGGCTATCGTTATCGGGTTAATAGTGTATTAAAGTCGGAAGGCTATTGTTATCGGGTAAATAGTGTATTAAAGTCGGAAGGCAATTGTTATCGGGTAAATAGTGTACTTAAGTCGGAAGGCTATCGTTATCGGGTTAATAGTGTATTAAAGTCGGAAGGCTATCGTTATCGGGTTAATAGTGTATTAAAGTCGGAAGGCTATCGTTATCGGGTTAATAGTGTATTAAAGTCGGAAGGCAATTGTTATCGGGTAAATAGTGTATTAAAGTTGGAAGGCTATCGTTATCGGGTGAATAGTGTTCTAAAGCCACAGCACTGAAAACTAAGCTACTGGGAGGAACCTAAATTCCTCCTAGCAGCCTTTGGCTTTCAATCATAGAGACAGAGGCATCTGTAACCCCACCCCAGCACTGACAGTCAGCTCAGCAGTGATGCAATACAGAGACCTGGCTATCAGACAGTAATAGGGCATTGTTGCAGTTGCCACCCCCTATGCACTGAGTGGTGACTTAAATGCTCCAGCCATGCCTATATGACTGAAAGAAACCAATCAAGAAAAAAAAATGATGGAAATGTCAAACACAAAATAAATACTTTATTGAATATAGTGACACAAATGGTAAACAATGAGAAGTCACAAAAATATATATGAAAACATATAGATGAACAAATACTGGGTCCAGAAACACAATCATACATATTACCCTTTCTCAAAATACAGGCATGTACGGTAAGGAGAGTTAATTAAATAACTGTAGATGGAAAACATCCATTGCATATAGTATAGTTCCATATAGTGGAAGACAAAATAATATAATTAAAATTGACATATATATTGGTAAATAAAAAAAAAATATATTATATACTGTATATACTCAAGTATAAGCCGACCGAATATAAACCAATGCACCTAATGTTAACACAAAACACTGGCAAATATCTTGACTTCTGTATAAGCCTAGAGTGGTAATGCAGTAGACCTCCATCCTGGTATATTGCCCCCCAACCTGGTATATCATCCCCCATCCAGGTACGGTATATCATTCCACTGCCTGTTATATCATCCCTGACCTGATATCTCATCCCATAACCTGCTACATAGCCCCCATCCTGGTATATAACCCCCTATCCGGATATTGCATCTTCTATTCTGGTATATAGCCCCCATTATGGTACATAGCCTCATCCTGGTATATCATCCTCCATCCTGGTACATTGCCCTAATCCTAGTATATGCCCCTCATCCTGGTACATAGCCCTCCATTCTTGTACTTAGCCCTCATCATGGTATATCATCCCCCATCCTGGTACATAGCCTCACTGGATATCTGAAATTACTACATGATTCAGATATTCAGTGGCATTGAGGTTTCCATTGATGAAGAATGGCCCTACTATTTTTGTACCCCATATACCACACAATACCATCCATTTTTGTGATCCAACATGCTTGGAGGGATCTATCCACTGTGGGTTAGTGTCAGACCAATAGCGGTGGTTTTGTCTGTTAACTTCACCATTCACAAAAAAGTTTGTCTCATCACTCATTTGAAGGCAATTGTCTATGCTGTGAAGATACGAGATGTGCAGCATCTGAAACAACGGATACTGGAAGCCTGTGCTAGCATTTCTTCTGCGGTGTTGCTATCAGTGTGTCAAGTGTGGGAGACGGGGGTTGCATTGACAATCCAACACAATGGGCAGCACTTTGAACACATTTTATAAGTGGTTGTAAACTTGTAAATAACTCATGAAAGAATAAAGGTATGTTAAAACCAAGCACACCATTGTTTTTCTTAAAAAAAACCTCCCAATACGTTTGATGTGTCATATGACCCTCTTCTAATTGAAAAAAATAAAATTGGATCCAAAATGGCAGACTTCAAAATGGCCACCATGGTCACCACCCATCTGGAAAAGCTTTCCCCCTTCTGTATACTAATGTGCCACAAACAGGGAGTTATATCGCCAACCATTCCCATTGTATTTAGGTGCATCTATATAAATGGCTCACCCTGTATATATACAGTGCCTTGTGAAAGTATTTAGCCCCCTTGAACATTTCAACCTTTTGCCACATAACAGCCTTCAAACATAAAGATATAAATTCAAATTTTTTTTTGTGAAGAATCAACAAGTGGGACACAATTGTGAAGTGGAACAAAATTTATTGCATATTTTAAACTTTTTTAACAAATAAAAAACTGAAAAGTGGGGCGTGCAATATTATTCGGCCCACTTGAGTTAATACTTTGTAGCGCCACCTTTTGCTGCGATTACAGCTGCAAGTCGCTTGGGGTATGTCTCTATCAGTTTTGCACATCGAGAGACTGAAATTCTTGCCCATTCTTCCTTGCAAAACAGCTGGGGCTCAGTGAGGTTGGATGGAGAGCGTTTGTGAACAGCAGTTTTCAGCTCTTCCCACAGATTCTCGATTCTAGGATTCAGGTCTGGACTTTGACTTGGCTATTCTAACACCTGGATACGTTTATTATTGAAGCATTCCAGTGTATATTTTGCTTTATGTTTGGGATCATTGTCTTGTTGGAAGATAAATCTCGGTCCCAGTCTCAGGTATTTTGCAGACTCCAACAGGTTTTCTTCCAGAATGGTCCTGTATTTGGCTCTGTCCATCTTTCCATCAATTTTAACCAGTTTCCCTGTCCCTGCTGAAGAAATGCAGGCCCAAACCATGATGCTGCCACCACCATGTTTGACAGTGGGGATGGTGTTTTGAGGGTGATGAGCTGTGTTGCTTTTACGCCAAACATATCATTTTGCATTGTGGACAAAAAGTTTGATTTTGGTTTCATCTGACCAGAGCACCTTATTCCATATGTTTGGTGTGTCTCACAGGTGGCTTGTGGCAAACTTCAAACGAGACTTTTTATGAATATCTGTGAAAAATTGTTTTCTTCTTGCCACTCTTACATAAAGGCCAGGTTTGTGCAGTGTACGACTGATTGTTGTCCTATGGACAGACTCTCCCACCTCAGCTGTAGATCTCTGCAGTTCATCCAGAGTGATCATGGGCCTTTTGGCTGCATCTCTGATCAGTCTTCTCCTTGTTTGAGATGAAAGTTTAGAGGGACAGCCAGGTCTTGGTAGATTTGCAGTGGTCTGATACTCCTTCCATTTTAATATGATCACTTGCACAGTGATCCTTGAGATGTTTAAAACTTGGGAAATCTTTTTGTATCCAAATCCGGCTTTAAATTTTGCCATAACAGTATCTCGGACCTGCCTGGTGTGTTCCTTGGTCTTCATGATGCTCTCTGCACTTGAATGAGAACCCTCAGACTATCACAGAGCAGGTGCATTTATACGGAAACTTCATTACACACAGGTGGATTCTATTTATCATTACCAGTCATTTAGGACAACATTGGATCATTCAGAGATCCTCACTGAACTTCTGGAGTGAGTTTGCTGTACTGAAAGTAAAGGGGCCGAATAATATTGTACGCCCCACTTTTCAGTTTGTCATTTGTTAAAAAAGCTTAAAATATCCAATAAATTTCATTCCACTTGTTGATTCTTCACAAAAAGCCTAGAATTTATATCTTTATGTTTGAGGCCTGAAAGTGGCAAAAGGTTGAAAAGTTCAAGGGGACCAAATACATTCACAACGCACTGTATAAATATATATATATATATATATATATATATATACATATGTATATATATATACATACATTAGAATCCAAGGTTGACGGGGTGCATTATCTCGACACGGTCTATGTGTACATAGCACTCTCTCCCCCAATGCGCTTTTCAGATTATCCTTCATCAGAGTTTATCATCTTCCAAAACGTGAGCAAGAGAATAGTCCAGTTACGTTTACTAGGTATGATGCTTACCTATATTGTACAATAAACGCACAGGCCACCTCTCTTCCTCAAAGTATGTTTCACAGGTAGATTAAAGGGCTTATGTTGTTGAAGAGAAGGCATATATAATTTGGGCTAAACAAGCAAATTGTAGAAAGAATTTATAAACTAATATTAATAATCTTTATTTATATAGCACCAACATATTCTGCAGCGCTTAACAAATCAGAGATTCATATACAAACAAACAATCATAAGTAACAGTTTTGGAAAACACAATAATTAAAAGCAAAAAATAATAAAGACCCTGCTCACAAGAGCTTACAATCTACAATAAGGTGGGGGGTGACAAAATGTACAGGGATTTATTTACAATCATGGTCCAGCCATTTTGAGGAAGTGTGGAATAGATGAGAGCAACATAAGTGGCCACCAGCCAATCTGTGTAGAGCTTTTGAGTCTGATAGAGTTAGGCTGGGCCTCCGTTAATTTTCCCCCGCAGCGCACAGCGTTAACGCTATGCACTGCCTGATAACATTGCCCCATAGAAACCCTCTGTTAACCTTAGCAAACTGTCTGCAGCATTTTCCTGTGCGCTCAGCTAAAGCGCGCATCCGGTGTGGCCGCTGCTAAAGTAAACAGGGGGTTTCTATGGGGCAGTGTTGGCAGGCAGCTCATAGCGTTAACACTATGTGCTGCAGGGAAAAATTAGCAGAGGCATCAGGCGTGGGTCTCCCTCCAAGTGTGACCCTAGCCTTAGACAGTTATGTTCTTGAAAGTAGTGGATAACCTATATCTGAATGACTGAGGGAGAATGATAGGCCACCCTAAAAAGATGTGTTTTTAGGTAGTGCCTGAAACGATGTAAATTGTAGATAGTCCTAATTTCTTGGGGTAGAGCATTCCAGAGAATTGGTGCAGCTCGGGAATCGTCTGGGAGCTGGGAATGGGAGATTCACATTAGTGCAGATGTTAGTCTAAAGTCACTCCCAGAGCGAAGAGAACGGGTGGGGTGATAGACAGAGATGAGGGTAGAGAGGTAGGGAGGTGCTGCACTATGAAGAGCTTTGTGGGTGAGAACAAGCAGTTTGAATTGGATCCTATCGTGTATAGGCAGCCAGTGAAATGACTGGCACAGAGAGGAAGCATCTGAGTAATGGTTAGCTAGATGGGTGATCCTGACTGCTGCATTAAGGATGGACTGGAGAGGGGAAAGCTGAAATGAGTCGGTTGACAGGGTAGGGGGGTACTCGGATACCGGGACAGGTTGTTACCTCAGTGGGGGGGATCACAGCTGGTCGGTTCCCGGTTCCGTACCCTGGACCCTCAATGGCGGGGATGGTGGGAGATGATGATGATGGATGGGGAAATGGTAACATGAAGCCACCTGTGGTACCTGGTAACGTGGATACTAGCGCTGCGGCCAGCAACTGAGGGGATGGAGGTGCAGCACAGAGTAGTACAGCTCCCCACAGGTGGAGCTTTACCTCAGGGCAGCGGGGTAGATGAGGGGAGTAGTAGTCCTCACCATTTTGATGCTGTGGGAGCCCTCCGGGCAGCGGAGAAAAGGAGCACAAACACCAGATCAGCTCAAGAAGTTCATTACTGGTACCGGGCAGATGATGACATACACAGTACAGTCTGGTTTAGCAGGGACGTAGCCACAGATTTTGAGATGTCTTTGCAGAGTGTGTCGGTGGTTCCCTCTTACAACTTTCGGGGTCTGTGTTGATCTTTACTCTCATTCACCACTCTGAAGAGCTCCTTCGCCAGTCCCGTGGTTTGCTACTATTAGGTACAGTCGGATCCTTACAGGTACGGATGAGAGTAAAAGCATATAAGCCTCCCGCCACCGGAATTCGGTCCTTTCCCTAATGTGTCCTGGACCTTTTTGGAACTGAGGTAGAGGTACAGTCTGTGGCGCTATGGCTCCCTTCTGTCGGTCCCACAGCTTGTCGGTTCACAGTCAGGGATAGTATACTGGTGTCGACCCCGGACTCCCCAGCCGGTTCCTTCCGGTCCTGGATTGTCCCCCCCTGTTTCTGAGTCAACCCTCTCCAAGGAGGTGCCCTCCTGTCATGAATGCTGTCAGGCACGTCCTCTCTGGCTGCCTTCCCAGCACTGTCTGACTGGAACTCACTCAACTGTCACTCAAGTCTCCCGCTCTACTCTAGGCTCCACTCCCTGGACCTACTGAATATACGGTCCCTATGCTAAGGTGGCCTAGTATATGGGTGCTTATGATAGACTCTCTATGAAACCCCGTATCCATGGCTACGGAGGCACTACACCTTCTGTTTGTGGTGCACTACCACCCTGTGGCGCCTTGCCATAGGGGCACTACTTATACAAGCATTTTAGTTTGCCATGTGAAAATGCAAGAAAAAAGAAACAAGTGAAATTTAAAATGACAGACAGTTTAATTTTGCATTTTAAAACACTGGAAAAAGGCAATCACAATATGGTTTTAGAGGCAAATGTCTTAAAAGCAAATGTTTGGAGTTGCCTTTCAGTTCTCTTTTGCTAGGCTGGTGTTTTTGCACTAATGAAAGCCAGGATATCATCCACAGAATATCTGTTTTTCCTATGATGACGCAGATTACAAAAACTTCAAAAATATGTTTAGGCTTACTGGATATTCACAAAATACACTTACCGTAAGTAAAATTGAATTGTGTGGTGACCTAACTGGGAATATAGACTTGTCACACATCATCATATCTAAACTTCTGTTCTTTATTCTGTATATAATGTTAAAATGAATATTGAAGAACAATATGAAGCCCGTCATTAACAGAGATCTGGTCACATCAAGAGCTTTGTACAAGATACTGCCTAAATGAAGTCAGCTAATTAATACATGGCATTATCAGCTCATTGGCATTAGGCATATTATTGATTGAATTTTGGTTCATTCTACATTCTATTTTATGAGCTAACTAGACATTAGGCAAGTAATTGGTTAATTTTAAAAGAAAGGGGAGAAATAATTGTGTTGTGAAAATACAATTTAAAATCATAAAAGAACTAGACAGTGAATGCAGAAATTCTCCGAAATATGCCTAAAAGTATGTTTGGCATGTCTAAAGCACTTGAAAATCTAATAAACACATACCGTCCCTCTTCAAAGACATGCATACCATATGTCTATTGATTCCTAACAAAGTACTAAAACCATGCCTTCAACTGAATCCTCCTGCTATTTTGGCCACTTTGGGTTGTAACCAGCATGATATAGGAAGTTTTACCTTTATATTGTTTATTAAGGTATTAAATATCAGAACATTGTGATATAGAGTAAACTTTAATTCCAACATACAACTTCATTTTACACATGGTAAGGAAAATGTGTGATCAGCTTTTAACATAAGAAGATAAATAGGACTGTTAGCCAAGAAGTGGATATGTCATTGCACTCGACAGACCAGAAATTGCATTTGTCACTGACCTCTACAGATCAGAAATTGCATTACATCAACACTCCCTTCACTTTAAAGTGCCATATGATGTGAGATGAAAAGGACTTTCCCATGACAGTAGCTGTTCCATTGGCTCGGGTTTAAAGAAAGTATGCAACAGGTATTCGTGTCACGTTTTAATCTTGCTACTGACATGGAAGTGAAAGGCTTTGAAAATTATCCTTTCATATGATGGTTACGAATCAGGAGAGTTCTGTGAAAATGGGTGTGAGAAATTTGTCAGAATGCAAAGGGCAAAGAGATAAAGGCAAAAGTGTACAATGTTCTTGAATGTTTGTGTCATCGGCAATAACGGCCGTATCTAATAGTGCAGCTTAGTGTCAGGTCCGCAGATAACTTTCAAAGGGTACCTTGTGCTTTCTCAGTTGAAAAATGTGGCTATTCACTGTTTGCAAGATGTGACCTGTGGTGTCAGTTATAGGATACACCTAGCAGATTCTACATGGAAAGCGTAAAGAGGAGATCCACAAATGATCACTTTATTAGCACCAGTAAAGGAGCTACATATTAGTCCTTAAATACTTTTTATGATTATCAAATGCAAAGGTTTATCAAGCATTAATCAAAATTAAACTGCCCTATTAGATAATGAAGTTAAAACATATATAAACCTAAATAAATAGTAATTAAAGCACAACTCCAGCTTTTCTTTTTATTTCCCTTTTGGGATGGTGCTTTATATCTAAGGCTGGGGTCACAGTAGCATTTTTCACATGCTTTTTTGGAGACCTGCGTTTTCAAAAACGCATGTAAAAAACGCACCCATAGGCCCCCATGTTAAAAAACGCATGCCCTAATAGCCAAAAAGCATGTGTGACTGTCCCATGCGTTTTTGGAACATATCCAAAAACGCATGCGTTTTTTAATAAGGGGCCTTATGGAAAACGCATGCATAAACGCATGTACAATTAGTGCCATTCAAAAATGCATGCGTTTCCCATAGGAGCCCATGTTAAAAAAAACGCATGCGTTTCCGGAAACGCATGCGTTTTTTTAACATGGGCTCCTATGGGAAACGCATGCGTTTTTGAATGGCACTAAAAGGTACTAATTGTACATGCGTTTTTGCATGCGTTTCCCATAGGAACCCATGTTATAAAAACGCATGCGTTTCCTACAAAAACGCATGCGTTTTTCAAAACGCTCAAAAACATACTACAATCACTATTTTTAGGTGCAGATTCAAAAACGCACCCAAAAACGCAGGGAACCATCACACACCTTACAAAACTCATGCTGACATGAAAAAACGCATGAGTTTTGTAAAATCCTTTAAAAAAAACGCATGGCAACTGTGACCACAGCCTAAGTCTCCTGCTCCTTGTATTACAGTCACATTCAAGCGGCTTCATCTACTAGCTCTACGGCTTCTTTCGGACTCCGGCTATTTGTGACCTGCCGGCAGCTCCAGTATTTTAGGGAGCACGCCGGAGGTCACTACTCAATACATCTCTAGGAGATCTTCTTTCTGGCTCTCACAGAGTTGCATTGGGAGTTTCTGACGTAACTTCTGATTTTTGGCCTATCAAAAGTCACATTCACAAGATGACGTGGGACTGGAGCAGCATCGGTAAATGGTGAAGACACCAGAAGGTGAAGCACCCCTCCAGCGCTAAAATGAAAAAAAAAATGGTTGGAGTGGTGCTTTAAGATCAGAACAAAACTAATTTGTGTAATATAAATTCTAATGCCTCCACCACTGTCAAGAAAAAATAAATATCTGTAGCAGTCATGCCAAAATACCCACTCAAAAAACACATGTAGCCTTCACAAACAAAGGGTCTGTCAGCAAAAATAATGTAGAAAACCTTTACACAAAAGAAGGAGCTCACAGTAAAATCTGGGCTTCTTCCAATGCCCCCTCTGTCTGTTATTTCAATAATGAGGTATTCTCATATAAAGACTTTTAGAAGTCATTTGGTACAAGGAACTTGGTGCAACCTGTTACTTTTGAATTTACTGCACCACCGCCATAAGGAAATCAACTAATATTCTGCCAGCGTTCTGCGGAGGGGAGCCGCAATGTGAGCGCAGCACCGCAAGCCCCTACCTTTATAATGGGAGCACACGGTGCTGCGCTTGACTGCGCATGACCGTGCCCACCCATTCACTCACATATGTGACCTGTGCGCAGGCGTACACCTGCGCAGAAAATCACCCAGTCTCGTCCGCACCAGAAATGAAACATGTTAGTTTGTAGGCTGTGCAATCACGTTTTGAGATATGTACCTGTACCACTCACTCCAAACCTTCAATCACTTAAGTGAAAAAAATAAGAACAATCATATCTAGGTGATAGTGTTTTTCAAGGTAGTTACAATTTGTCATATCAGTGTTGAACTGATCTGAACTGTAAAGTATTATAGTAATTGCAGCAATAAAGTATTATTATTTAGGTTTTGATTTGACATAGAAATATAAAAAATATAGTTTCTTGTTTTTTTTTAATGCAGGAACCTATTAGGTGAAAATATCTATAAAAAAAAAAGACTGTTCTATGTAAAGCACATACTGTAATTTCCAAATTATGTGTATACCATTCAGGGGTTTCATCGGACTGTATTGAATCTCTTTTGAACTTTTAAATGTAAACATAACCTTATTAAACTGGTTCTTTACAAATGAGATACAATGTAGTCCCTGACAAAACTCAAACTGCCGCCTGCCCTAGTTAGGTATCAGTAAGGGCTGCAGAGTGAAGACCTACAGGTCCCAAAACCTGCATTCCAACTGACAAGAACTATATCACATTAACCCCATTGGCGGACGGCAGCAAGGCTGCGATATGTGAAGAAACATCTTTTAATTCAGGTTGTGCTTGGTGAGAAGATCTACAAATTCATCCTCCTCCATTAGTCTGACAGCTTTATAGCAGTGCACAGAGACTGACTGTGCCCAACTGGAAATCAAATAAACATTGAATATGAGGCTGTAGATGACCCTCTTTTGTGCTTAGGTAGGTAGAGAGTCGAGTTCTTTGTCAACTGAGGTATGTGTGATACAGTTAATGCCAGTTAAGTTGAAACACACATCTTGGGAGCTATTTGTCTTTACAAAAATGTATGTCTTACACATCTCACAAGCCAGGATACACACTTGTTTGACACAGAAGCCTTTGTTTGATGATATTTCTTCAGACGTAAAATTTTTGTAGTGTGTGAAGATATAAAAAAATGTAGCTAAGGTGCTGTTACACCAATATACATCCCATCTATCAATTAACAGCCTTACCGAGATACTAAGAAGGCACTTTTCCAAATATCACTTGAATCTAGGGATTATTATGTACAGACCGAGGCTTATACCCTCATTATCAATGTGCTTCAGCAATGTCGTAGTATACCACAATCGAATTAGAGCCTTTTTCTTTCACTATGTGTAACGAACAGTGGACTCTGACCTCCTATCCATGGACTGTAAAGTCCTAAAATGGCACTGCTTGAACTGACCCTCAAATGTTATAATGCTTGTGATATTTTCCCTTGTTTGGCTACGCTAGACTTTGTGATTTGATACCTGCATAGCATTATGTGGGAATCTGCGTATTATGTGGGAATCTGCGCAGTCATACCTGATGTTATTAGTCCATTCTCTGGTTATTGTGGTCTTCAGCAGTGTATGACATGGCATCAAACACTTTTTTTGTGCTAATACAAATGGAATTGCAAATGGTTTGAATGGTCATTTTTGCAACCAGGTCGATTAACTATTTAAATACTGCTGTCAATCATTATAGCGGTATCTAGGAGGTTAAAAAGGAGTTGAAAAAAATCACTTTGGCAGGATTCCACAATAATAATTGAGGGTGCCGATTGTTGCCATGGTACCCTGGGGTCATATGATGACCCCAGGGTGTTGTTGCCTATAAACATCTGCTATGAGAAGCTTTCTTTCTCATTAATGTACACTCTGCACCGCATCTTGAATTAAAAAAACAGAAATGTAGGAATTTTTGCACATTTATTAATAAAAAAAACTAAAATATCACCTGAACCTTTGCTCAGACACTCATATTTAAGTCACATGTTGTTCATTTCCCTGTGATCCTCCTTGAGATGGTTCTACTCCTTAATTCGAGTCCAACTGTGTTTAACTAAACTCATAGGAGTTGATTGGGAAAGACACACACCTGTCTATATAAGATCTCAAAGCTTACAGTGCATGACCAAATAAGAATCACGAGGTCAAAGGAACTGCCCAAGGAGCTCAGAGACAGAATTGTGGCAAGGCGCAGATCTGGCCAAGGTTTCAAAAGAATTTCTGCAGTACTCAAGGTTCCTAAGACCACAGTAGCCTCCATAATCATTAAATGGAAGAAGTTTGGGACCACCAAAAGTCTTCATAGACCTGACCATCCAGCCAAATCGAGAAATCATGGGAGAAGAGCCAAGGAGAGAGAGAGATAAAGAAGAACCCCAAGATCACTGTGGCTGAGCTCCAGATATGCAGTAGGGAGATGGGAGAAAATTTCACAAAGTCAACTACTGCTGCAGACACTCCAACAGTCAGGCATTTATGGCAGGGTGACCTGACGAAAGCCACTCCTCAGTGCAAGACATATGAAAACCTGCACAGAGTTTGCAAAAAACTACACAAAGAACTCTCAGACTATGAGAAAAAAGATTCTCTGGTCTGATGAGATGAAGATAGAACTTTTTGGTGATAATTCTAAGTCGTATGTGTGGAGAAAACCAGGCGTTGCTCATCACCTGTTAAATACAATCCCAACAGTGAAACATGATGGTGGCAACATCATGCTATGGTGGTGTTTTTCAGCTGCAGGGGCAGGACAACTGGTTGCAACTGAAGGACACATGAATGTTCCCAAGTACAGAGATATTCTGGATGAAAACCTCTTCCAGAGTGCTCTGGACCTCAGACCTGGCCAAAGGTTCACCTTCCAACAAGACAATGATCCTAAGCACACAGCTAAAATGACAAAGGAGTGTCTTCAGAACAACTCTGTGACCATTCTTGACTGACCCAGCCAAAGCCCAGACCAGGGTGCTTCTACTCAATACTGAGCAAAGGGTCTGAATACTTATGACCATGTGATATTTCAGTTTTTCTTTTTTAATAAATTTGCAAAAATTTCTACATTTCTGTTTTTTTACATAAAGATGGGGTGCAAAGTGTACATTAATGAGAAAAAAATGAACTTTTTTTAAATTTACCAAATATCTGCAATGAAACAAAGAGTGAAAAATTTAAAGGGGTCTGAAAACTGTCCGTACCCACTGTATATATATATCCTCTCTCATTTGGTCTGCTGTTGTAGTAGCAATATGTAGACTATGAGAAGCTGGAAAAATACCAGCACCTCAAAGAACTGGAGAAGATGTTGAAGGTGAAGGCCACAGTGATTCCAGTGGTGATAGGAGCACTCGGAGCAGTGACCCCCTAAGGTGGTAAAATGGCTGCAACAGATCCCAGAAGCAACATCTGAACTCTCTGTCCAGAAAAGCGCAGTGCTGGGAGCAACTAAGATCCTACGCAGAACCCTTAGACTCCCAGGTCTCTGGTAGAGGACTCAAGAAAGAGGAAGGACAAATCACCACCTCACAAGGGTGAGAAGGTAGTAGTAGTATATGTATATAAACAATATGGAAAATGCTGGGGTTTTTTCATTTTTAATCTGAATAAAAAGCGCTAAAAAAGTTATGATCCCCAAAATTTGTACCAAAAAATCCTCCAACTTGTTGAACAAAAAATAAGCTGCAAAGTAAAAAAGTTACAGCTCCCAGAATATGGCCACACAAAACCTATTTATTATAACTAAAAAAAGCATTTTAACTGCGTGATAGCAGTAAAACATAAAATACTTTGTAAATCTGGAATCACAGTAATCGCACCGACCCACAGAATAAGTCTGTCTTATGACTAATAGAGAATGGTGAAATGTGCAAAAATAAAAATAGGGCCAATTTCTTATTGCCTATTTCTTCATTCTGCCTCCCAAAAATCGAAGTAAGGCTTTTATCCAGCGCTCTCCGCTGAGAACTTGCATCAGAACTTCCGTGTAAATTTCAAAAACCATGGTTCAGCCAAAACCCTTGATGGAACCCTCACTATAATGAGGCAGATTCGGACACTTTAGACTCGCATGCATCTAACAAAAGTGTGTTTCCACTCTAAAGGCTCGGACACACTCTCCGAGTTACATCCAAGTTTGACTGACGAGACTCGGAACAGGCTGAAGCAGTGACCCTGAACGGCTTCTCTCTCTCTGGATGGGGAATGACAGCTGATTGTGTTTCTGTGCAGCATCGCATTCCCCATCCATAGAGAGAGAAGCCGTTCAGGGTCACTGCTTCAGTCTGTTCTGAGCCTCGTCAGTCAAACTTGGATGAGTGTGTCCGAGCCCTTAGGGCAAAGACACATTTATGCGAGCTGCATGTAAGTATCTGGCATGTATCCACATGTCACCCGGCCCGGCCCCTGCTTCTCTCAATGGGAGCAATGAGCTCCGTAGAAACACAAACAGCTCCCCGCTCCCATCCTGAGGGCTGGCAGCCGGGTCTGGTGACTCATGTGAGATGCATGCTTGATACTCGTATGCAGCTCGCATAGTGTGTTTCCACTAATCAGATCACCAGTACAGCTTTAACCTGTAAAAGTACCGTCACACGCAGCAATATTGCATACAATTTCTCTGGCAATTTGCTGGTTGCAGTGAAATCATGGACACTTTTCTGTTTTGTTGCTGTGTACAAATGGAACAATGTGTCCATGATTTCACTGCAACCAGCAAATTGCCAGTGAAATTGCAAGCAATATTGCATCGTGTGACGGTACCTTTAGGAGTTGTCTCCATCACACTTCCCATTAAGGACAAAATGAACAAGGAAAACATTCTTATTCAATATCTAAATTTAAGAATGTCATTTTTTTAAATTGCTTAGTTCACATTTTCCTGTTATGTAACCTTAGGTTGAAAGAATGGTAAAAATTATAGTTCCTACTTTGCCAGAGAAAATTATTGGTTATAAATTACTTGGGATTTGAGTTTCGTACTTTCTCACAGTCTGTATGAGCATTGCTATTTTTACTTGTATCTGATAAACTTAAATTGTTCCTGTTAAATCAGTTACATGCATATTTCTGCTTTATCAGCCAATCTTCTCAGCAGTACTTTTATATAGCTTGGGTACTAAAATGAGATTACCTACGCTGAACAGATCTGCAGCTGGGTTTGTCTTTATTTAATTCATCTGAACTTTGCTCTGCAACTTAACAAAAAAGACTCTCTTGGGATGAACGTTAAAGAAAAGCTGATGCTGTGTACAATAACTGAGCAATATGGAAAGCAGCAAACTTTGACAAAACAGATAAATGATGATGTAAGGCAGGAACAGGTTACATTACCTCTACAGAAAGTATCGTAACCCATCCAGTCAGTCACTATACTCGGCCTTGGCTTCTTTCAAGGTCTACAGGACTGCCAGAAAAACTCTAGAGATACACTTGGCAATCTCATAGACAACGAATGGACCTAAGGACGAGGATGCAAACTCAGGTCCATTCAGGAGCAGGCTGCAGAGCCTCACACTTAAGATTCCAGAGCCCCAATGTCAGTATCACTGAGGGGAACCTAGAGGTCAAAACCCCAGCAATCAGTAAGAAAACCCCTAACCTATAGATATTGGATTACTTGATCGTTTTTGAAAATAAATTACTGTAATAATCCAAAAAAAGGAAACCATAACAAAATAGTTGCATAAAAAAGGTACTGGTCCGAGTAAAAATGCAGGGAACAGATAGGATATGTGAGAAATAATAAATAAATACATCAGGAATAGGGTTAAGGGCATACGATAAGGTTTACAGAAGCTGCAGCAGAGAAAACCTAGATAGTCCTACATTGACCCTAAGATCATGTCATACCTGACAGCGGAGTTGGCACCCTAAATAGAAAATGCAAATGGTGCCCCCACTCCATGTTATCTTACCCTGCTAAGTTCCTAACTGTCCCTAAACAAAGCGGTTACTGAGTACCATAAAAAAGACAACCAAAAAAAAGCTACAATGAGGAAAGAAATTATAGCAAAACACCTAAAAAGGCATGTAGGTAAGAGCGCATGTTTGCAGCGTGACACGTGTCCAAGGATGCTGCACTTACTTCATATACATAGTAGGTGATGACATGCCCCCATATACATGTGGTCCTCACACCCTAGCAGCTTCAAACACCTCCTTACTTGTTTGGACCATTAGAGGAAACAATAGTGCCCTCTGTTTACACCCTTACCCTTTTGCCTGTACGCTTAGGGCTTGTATTTCCTGTTCACTATATATACCACTATATATATGCCCACTATATGGAACATAGCAGCTATTATGTGCCATACATCTTGTGCATGTTTTTTCCAGGCCTCCTGATGAATCAGTAAAGGGAGGCGAAACGCGTCGGGTCCGTGTTGTGACTGTAGATTTTTCAATTAAATATCAGCTTCATTTTTTGCATTTGGGCTTTGTCCATTATGCCATTGTTATCTTTCAAGGGACAGTTAGGGTCGCTTTACACACACAGATATCTGTGTCCAACTTCTGAACAGTATAAAAGAAAAAAAGGGACAGCGCCACAGATCTTTGATGGTGCAAAAAAATTCCTTAGTGTTTATTCCATGGCCATAATACAGAGACGTTTCGACCACCCCTGTGGTCTTTATCAAGCTACTGAACAAGCTTCTGAACAGATCTCTGGTTGTAGTGAAATCATGTTGTTACATTTGTACACAGCCACAAAATGGAACAATGTGTCCATGATTTCACTACAACCAGAGATCTGTTCAGAAGTTGGACACAGAAGTTGGTGTGTGTAAAGTGGCCATTACATTGGGTTGATTTTGATCCTATTGCCTAATTTTTGGTGAATGTAATGTCATCTGGTCATATTATAAGGGACCACATTTGTCAGTGTTATAATAATTATGATTTCTTTTTTACATTTTCTTGTATGTAAATCTAAGAAAATCTTTTATTTTATGTGGAATTTTTTCTCTTGTTAAACAGTCTATTGGATCCCTAACTAATCATATATGGTGAACCACTTTTTTTAATAACCCTTTAAAGGGAACCTGTGAAGCTCGATTAATCTGTAAATATGAAGTTAATCTGCAGTTGAATTGCATTATGAATGTGCCCAGCTGCTGTAATAATAATAATATTAATAACAATAATAATAGTTTATTTATATAGTGGCAAAATATTTCACAGCACTTTAAAATTCAGTGGGGACATACTGTATACAGACGATTTGAGACAATACATAGTAAAAAAAAAAATTCTGAAACCATGAGGAGGTCCCTGCTCCCAAGCTTACAATCTATGAGGAAATAGGGGAGGTACAAAAGGTAAATGGTGTAAAGTGTCATCATATATGGACCAGACATCAATATAATAAATATTGGATTCATTTAATGCTGAATGAACCGGTCACCAGCCAGGATCTGTACAAGTACAGATAAAGTGCTATATATGCAGGGGGGGGCCAGATTTGGAAAATGGAAGATAGGAATAGTTACACAAGTGAGGTGAGGTGATAGGCCAATCTAAAGAGATGTGTTTTTAAGGCTCGCTTAAAAATAAAGGTATTGGGAATTAATTGAATTGTTTTCGGTAATCTGTTCCAGAGAATTGGTGCAGCTCGTGACAAGTCTTTGAGACGGGAGTAGTAAGTTCGGATTGCAGATGATGTCAGTCTTTGGTCACTTGCTGAACAGAGGGCACATGTAGGGCAATAGATATGAGGGAGGAGATGTAGGGCGGAGCAGAACTGTGGAGGGCTTTGTGGGTGAGAGTGATAATTTTATATTGTACTCTATAGCGGATTGGCAACCAGTGCAATGACTGGCACAAGAAAGAGGCATTAGTGAAGCGGTTGGAGAGGTATATGACCCGGGCTTCTGCATTCAGAATGGATTGGAGAGGAGGGAGTTAATGTAAGAGGGAAACTGATTAGTAGAGAATTGCAATAATCTAGATGAGAATGAATAAGGGACACAGTAGTGTTTTTGCGGAGTCAACAGTCAGAAAAGGTCAAATTCTAGAGATGTTTTTGGGGTGTAGGTGACAAGAGTGAGCGATTGATTAGATGTGGGGAGTGAAGGAGAGATCCGAGTCAAACATAACTCCAAAACAGGGGGCGTGCTGCTGGGGAGTAATGGTAGAACCACCTACAGAAATGGCAATATTAATTTTCAGAAGATTAGGAGAAGAAGGAAACATGAGAAGGTTAGTTTTTGACATATTCAATTTAAGGTAGAGAGAAACATGATGTTAGAGACAGCAGACAGACAATCACTTGTATTTTGAAGTAGTGGGGGATGATGTCAGGAGAAGTAGTGTATAACTGGGTGTCATCAGCAAAGAGATGGTACTGAAAACCAAATCTGCTGATGATTTGTCCAATATGGGCAGTGTATAGAGAGAAGAGAAGGGGACCTAGGACTGAACCCTGAGTAACCCCAACCGTGAGGGGACGAGGAGAAGAAGAGGAGCCAGTGAAGGAGCGGTCAGGGAGGTAGGAGGGGAACCAGGATATCATGTGCTGTGTCCTTGAACCCAATAGAGCAGAGCATAGAGAGGAGCTGGTGATCCACAGTATTGAATACAGCGGAGAGATCCAGAATGATCAGCAGAGAGTAGTGACCATTAGATTTAGCTGTTAGTAGCTCATTAGAGACTTTAGTGAGGGCAGTTTCAGTAGAGACTAAGGAGCGGAAACCGGATTGTAGAGGGTCAAGAAGTGAATTATCTGAAAGACAGCAGATCAGACAGGAGTGGACCAAGCATTGCAGAGTTTAGAGATGAAGGGGAGATTAGAGACAGGTCGGTAATTAGCAGCAGAGTTCTGGTCGAGGGATAGTTTTTTTAGTAATGGATGTATGCTGGCATGTTTGAAGGAGGAGGGAAAAACACCAGACGAGAGGGAAAGATGAAATATTTTAGTTAGGTGAAATGTGACAGCTGGGGAAAGGAATTGAAGGAGATATGAGGGAATAGGGTCGTTGGTGCAGATAGTAGGGCGACAAGATGCAAGAAGCCGGGTGACTTCATCCTCTGTGACCGGACCAAAGACCGAAAGTGAGTTGGATGAAGTGCAGGAGGGAAGAAAATGCATGATGTTCTGAGACTGTAAGGAAATTTCCTATTGTATGTTGTTAATTTTGTCCTTAAAATTTTGGCCAGATTGTCAACGCTGAAGCCGGTGGTTGGGGCCTGTACTCTTGGATTGAAGAGAGAATGGAAAGTGTCAAAGAGTCATTTAGCATTGTTGGCTAGTGATGTGATAAAGGTGTTGTAGTAAGCTTGTTTGGAGAGGTGAAGAGCAGCGTTGTATGTTTTCAGCATAAACTTATACAGTTGTGGCCAAAAGTATTGAAACCACTGCAATTCTGTCAGATAATACTCAGTTTCTTCCTGAAAATGATTGCAATCACAAATTCTTTGATATTATTATCTTCATTTAATTTGTCTTCAATGAACAAACACAAAAAGAATTGTCCTAAAGCCAAAATGGATATAATTCAACACACCAAACATAAAAAAGGGGGTGGACAAAAGTATTGGCACTGTTAGAAAAATCATGTGATGCTTCTCTAATTTGTGTAATTAACAGCTCCTGTAACTTACCTGTGGCACCTAACAGGTGTTGGCAATAACTAAATCACACTTGCAGCCAGTTGACATGGATTAAAGTTGACTCAACCTCTGTCCTGTGCCCTTGTGTGTACCACATTGAGCATGGAGAAAAGAAAGAAGACCAAAGAACTGTCTGAGGACTTGAAAAACTAAATTATGAGGAAGCATGAGCAATCTCAAGGCTACAAGTCCATCTCCAAAGACCTGAATGTTCCTGTGTCATCAAGAAGTTTAAAGCCCATGGCACTGTGGCTAAAGTCCCTAGATGTGGACGGAAAAGAAAAATTGACAGGAGATTTCAACGCAAGATTGTGTGGATGGTGGATGAAGAACCTCGACTAACATCCAAACAAGTTCAAGCTGACCTTCAGTCCGAGGATACAACAGTGTCAACCCGTACTATCCGTCGGTGTCTTAATGAAAAGGAACTGTATGGTAGGATACCCAGGAAGACCCCACTTCTTACCCCAAGACATAAAAAAGCCAGGCTGGAGTTTGCCAAAACTTACCTGAGAAAGCTTAAAATGTTTTGGAAGAATGTTCTCTGGTCACATGAGACAAAAGTAGAGCTTTTTGGGCAAAAGCATCAACATAGAGCTTACAGGAGAAAAAAAAGAGGCATTCAAAGAAAAGAACACTGTCCCTACAGTCAAACATGGCAGAGGTTCCCTGATGTTTTGGGGTTGCTTTGCTGCCTCTGACACTGGACTGCTTGACCGTGTGCATGGCATTATGAAGTCTGAAGACTACCAACAAATTTTGCAGCATAATGTAGGGCCCAGTGTGAGAAAGCTGGGTCTCCCTCAGAGGTCATGGGTCTTCCAGCGGGACAATGACCCAAAATACACTTCAAAAAGCACTAGAAAATGGTTTGAGAAAGCACTGGAGACTTCTAAGGTGGCCAGCAATGAGTCCCAGACCTGAATCCCCTAGAACACCTGTGGAGAGATCTAAAAATGGCAGTTTGGAGAAGGCGCCCTTCAAATATCAGGGACCTGGAGCAGTTTGCCAAAGAAGAATGGTCTAAAATTCCAGCAGAACATTGTAAGAAACTCATTGATGGTTATCGGAAATGGTTGATCGCAGTTATTTTGGCTAAAGGTTGTGCAACCAAGTATTAGGCTGAGGGTGCCAATACTTTTGTCTGGCCCATTTTTAGAGTTTTGTGTGAAATGATCAATGTTTTGCTTTTTGCTTCATTCTATTTTGTGTTTTTTTATTGAACACAAATTAAATGAAGATAATACCAAAGAATTTGTGATTGCAATCATTTTCAGGAAGAAACTGAGTATTATCTGACAGAATTGCAGGGGTGTCAATACTTTTGGCCACAACTGTAATGGATGAAATCTTCGGCCGGTTTGGATTTTCTCCACAGGCATTCAGTGCACCTGGAGCACCGCTGGAGAAACCCTGTTTGCAGTGTGTGCCAGGGTTGTCGTTGTCGGTGCTGAGTTGTTCTAAGTGTAGGAGGTGCAGCTTCATCCAGGCTCTTTGCAGTGTTTCATTACATAGTTTTAGATCAGAGTCAGGACATAAGAGGAAGGAGATTGGGGCCAGTGAAGACTGTAAATTCTTTATAAGATTCTGGGTGTTAATGGCACGTATATTCCTATAGGTGAATGAGTTGGTGGTGTCCTTGAAGGGTTGACAGTTCTTGGCTGAGAATGAAAGTAAGTTGTGGTCAGAGAGCAGAAGGGAATAAGTAAAATCATGCACTGAGCAAAGCCAGGAGAAGATCAGGTACAGAGTATTCCCATCTTCATGTGTGGCAGAGTTAGAAAGTTGTGAAAGGCCAAGAGAGGAGGTAAGAGGGATAAAAGATAAGAGGCAGATGAGAAGATAGGATTGTCAAAAGGAATGTTAAAGTCACCCATGATGAGAGTGGGAAGGTTCCAGGCTAGAAAGTGTGAAAGCCACGTGGCAAAGTGATCAAGGAATTGACGTGGGGGGCCTGGAGGGCGATACACCACTGTCACTCGCATGGAGAAAGGCCTGTAAAGTTTTACAGTGTGGACCTCAAAAGAAGGGAAGATAAGTGAGGGGGCAGGTGGGATAACCTGAAAAGCGCAATTTGTTAAGAGCAGCAGACCAAAACCTCCACCTGGTGTGTTCTCAGGTCTAGAGATATAAGAAAATTGGAGGTCACCATATGAAAGAGCAACAGCAGCCGTAGTGTCCGACTGCTGAATCCAGGTGTCTGTATACTGAAATTGCAGCACCCAGGTGAAAATGAACTTATTTTTTTCCCAGCAACCACTGGCTTTCAGTCATGCACGTGTTTCCCCTGAGTAATTACAGTCATCGCTGTCAGTACTGAGAGCGTCAACAGTAAGCACTACAGAAGAAGATGTGGGATATATAGAGGTGCAATAGGGTCTTATCCTCATATAAATGATGATAAATGATAATGATAACTGATGACCAATTCACCACCGGGCTACTTCACTTCCTTTCTGCTGACATCCGCACTATCATCATGGGTGACTTCAACATCCCCATTAACACTTCCCACCCAGCCTCTAAACTTTTATCACTGACTACCTCCTTTGGGCTCTCTTGATGGTCCTCCGCGGCCACACGCTGGAGCTTATCTTCACCTGCTTATGTTCCCTCACTAACCTCTCAAACTCACCCCTCCCCATGTCTGACCACAACCTACTGACATTCTCTTCCCTCTCCTCTTCTATTACACAACCCCAACTCTACAAACTCAATCATCCTCGCAGAGATCTCAAACATCTTGATTTATATTCATTCTCAGAGTCCCTTCTTCCTCTCACAGACATAGCTTCCTTACATGACACAGATGCTGCTGCCAGTCTATATAACACCACAATAACTACAGTTCTTGATTTGGCTGCCCCCCCCCTTACATACAATTAAACTCACACAAACAGGCAACCCTGGCACACCAGCCTCACGAAAGAAATGAGACGGGCTTCCAGGGTTACTGAGTGGAGATGGAAGAAGTCCGACTCCACTGAGCACTTTGCTATATACAGTACAAGCAGTCCCTCAGTAACTTGAAGTTTGCACTCACTGCCGTAAATCAAGCCTACAGTACTAATCATCTCTAATAACCTCCCTTTCTCACAATATTAAACAGGTATTTAAAACTTTCAATTCTCTACTCCGTCCCCCAGCACATCCCCCCTCTCCTGTTATCTCTGATGAAGACTTTGCTCTCTTTTTCAAGCAGAAAATTGATAACAGAGAAAGCTGTGATCCACTGTCCCCATAGCCTCTCTTCATAACTGCATAGAACTCCTCTTCCAAAGCCAACTTTTCCACCATGACAGAAGATCATCTCTCCTCCCTTCTGTCAAGATTACACCTCACCACCAGTGCCCTTGACCCACTCCCATCCCAGCTCATTCTCAACCTCACCACAGTTTTCATCCCAACCCTAACCCATCTCTTCAACTTAGCACTAACTACTGGTGTCTTCCCCTTATCCTTCAAACATGCCTTGATCACACCCATCCTCAAAAAACCCTCTCTTGACCCATCCTCTGTTTCTAGCTATCGCCCCATATCACTTGTCCCCTTTGCCTCTAAACTACTGGAACAGCATGTGCATGTTGAACTGTCCTTCCATCTCTCCTCCTGCTCCCTCTTTGACTGCTGACAATCTGGCTTCCGACCACATCACTCTACCGAAACTACCTTAACTAAAGTTAACAGTGACCTACTCACTGCCAAGAGCAAGCGACACTACTCTGTCCTCCTGCCCCTAGACCTGTCCTCTGCCTTCAACACTGTAGCCCAGGGGTGGGGAACCATTTTTCTGCCGAGGGCCGTTTGGAAATTTCTACAATCCTTCGGGGGCCATACAAAATTATCAACTTGAAAATTACCATGCTATATTTGGTTAAACAATCAACTCACCCCTACCGTGGTGGCTGGAGCGGCTTCTCTTTGGCATGGGTGATATTGGTCATGTTGCTTCTTAACTGCTTTTCGAGATTTGCTAGAACCATAGACATCACAGGAGAGGCTGGGGGGCATATACCTCACTGGGGAGGCTGAGGCTGGGGAATAGTGATCACTGGAGAGCTGGATTTAAAGGGCTGGCAGTTGGGGAAATGTGTCTACCAGCCTTAGCACTGCGATCCCCAGTAATCTGCCCAGGGGCCGCAAAAATAGTCATGGAGGGCCGCATTTGGCCCTGGGGCCTGAGGTTTCCCACCCCTGCTGTAGACCATTCCCTCCTGTTACAGATCTTCAAATCTCTTTGTGTCACAGACTTGGCCCTTTCTTAGATCTCTTCACATCTAACAGACTGGACTTTCAGTGTCTCTCTCCCATACCACCTCCTCACCTTATCCCCTATCTGTCGGTATCCCCCCAAGGCTCGGTTCTTGGACCTCTACTTTTCTCCATCTACACCCTTGGCTTGGGACTGCTCATAGAGTCCCACGACTTTTAGTACCATCTCTATGCTGATTACACACAGATCTATCTCTCTGGACCTGATATCACCTCCTTACTAACCGAAATTCTACAATGTCTGTCCCCTATTTCATCCTTCTTTTTTGCTCTATTTTTAAAACTGAACATGGACAAAACAGAATTATTCGTCTTTCCCCCAACTCACTCTACCCCTCCACCAGACCCATCCATCAAAGTCAATGGTTGCTCACTCGCCCCAGTTCCACATGCTAGGTGCCTTGGAGTGATACTTGACTCTGCCCTCTCCTTCAAGCCACATATCCAATCCCTTGCCACTTTCTGCAGACTCAAACTCAAATATTTTCCGGATCCGTAAATTCCTTGTTCAAGATACTTCAAAAACACTTGAACATACCCGCATCATCTCCCACCTCGATTACTGTAATCTCCTGCTCTCTGGCCTTCCCTCTTGCACCCTTGCACCACTCCAGTCTTTCCTAAACTCTGCTGACTGACTAATCCACCTGTCTCCTTGCTATTCCCCAGTCTCTCCTCTCTGCCACGCCTTTCACTGGCTCCCCATTTCTCAGAGGCCCCGATTCAAAACCCTAACTATGACATACAAAATCATCCATAATCTGTCTCCTCCGTACATCTGCAATATGGCTTCCCAATACCTACCCTCACACAACCTTCAATCCTCTCAAGATCTCCTCCTCTACTCCCCTCTTATCTTTTCTTCCCACAACCGCATACAAGATTCCTCCCGTGCATTCGCTATACTCTGGAACTCTTGGCCCCAACACATCAGACTCTCGCCCACCGTGAAAACCTTCAAAAGGAGCCTGAAGACCCACCTTTTTCAACAAGCCTACAATCTACAGTGAGCCTCAGTCCACCAAACCACCGCACGACCAGCTCTACTCTTTCCTATTGTATCCTAACCCATCCCTTGTAGACTGTGATCCCTCGCGGGCAGGGTCCTCTCTCCTTCTGTACCTTGTGTGCCTTATATTGTTCATATATTTGTACTTATGTATGTATGCTTTCCACGTGTAAAGCACCATGGAATAAATAGCGCAATAATAATAATAATAATAATAACAAAAAAAAAATCCATATTCTTATAAAAAGAAGGTGACGAACTCTCTGCTGCTCCCAATATCTTTAGGGGATTTAATTGGCCCCACCGTCGATATCAAATCCAAAGAGACACTGCTGAGTATAAACGTAGAAAGAAACTGTGGGAGATATAGAAGCGCAATAGGGTTTTATCCACATATAACTGACGTCAGCGTGGATTTTCCACATATACCGTATATACTCGTGTATAAGCCGACCCGTGTATAAGCCGACCCCCCTACTTTTGCCCCCAAAACCTGGGAAAATGTATTGACTCGTGTATAAGCCGAGGGTGGACCCCAGCACAGGTATACAGCCCCCAGCAGTGTGGTATACAGCAGCCTCCCCAGTGGTATATACAGGCCCCAGCAGTGTTACAGCAGCAGCCCCAGTGGTATATACAGCAGCAGCCCCAGTGGTAGTATACAGCCCCAGTGGTAGTATATAGCCCCAGTGGTAGTATACATACAGCCCCAGTAGTAGTATACAGCCCCAGTGGTAGTATACAGCAGCCCCAGTGGTATATTCAGCCCCAGTGGTAGTATACAGCCCCAGTGGTAGTATACAGCCCCAGTGGTAGTATATAGCCCCAGTGGTAGTATATAGCCCCAGTGGTAGTATACATACAGCCCCAGTAGTAGTATACAGCCCCAGTGATAGTATACAGCAGCCCAGTGGTATATTCAGCCCCAGTGGTAGTATACAGCCCCAGTGGTAGTATATAGCCCCAGTGGTAGTATACATACAGCCCCAGTAGTAGTATACAGCCCCAGTGGTAGTATATAGCCCCAGTGGTAGAATACAGCAGCCCCAGTGGTATATTCAGCCCCAGTGGTAGTATATAGCCCCAGTGGTAGTATACATACAGCCCCAGTAGTAGTATACAGCCCCAGTGGTAGTATATAGCCCCAGTGGTAGTATACAGCAGCCCCAGTGGTATATTCAGCCCCAGTGGTAGTATACAGCCCCAGTGGTAGTATATAGCCCCAGTGGTAGTATATATACAGCCCCAGTGGTAGTATATAGCCCCAGTGGTAGTATACATGGCCCCAGCAGGGCCCCCCTCATAATTTGGCGCCCCCACCTCCCTTTCTGGGCCCCCCCGCATGCAGCGCTGCACATATACATTACCTGTCTAGCAGCTGTCACCCTCCGATGGCGGATCGCGGCTCCCGGCTCCGGGCTCCATCTTCCTCGCTGTCTTCCTGCTTTGTGACCGGGGCTCAGCGCGATGACGTCATCGCGACGCCGGCCGGTCACCTGACAAGCAGGAAGTCAGCGAGGAAGATGGAGCCCGGAGCCGGGAGCCGCGATCTGCCATCGGAGGGTGACAGCTGCTAGACAGGTAATGTATATGTGCAGCGCTGCATGCGGGGGGGCCCAGAAAGTGAGGTGGGGGTGCCAGTGAGGTGGGGGCGCCGTATTGACTCGCGTATAAGCCGAGGGGGGGACTTTTCAGCCCAATTTTTGGGCTGAAAAACTCGGCTTATACGCGAGTATATACGGTATATCCATTTTTTTCCCAACTGTAAGCACTTGCTAAAGAGCTAGCTCAGTTATGCTTCAGTTCAGTGTCAGCTGTCAGTCAGTGCCAAAGCATGCTCACAGCTGCCGCTCTTATTACTTTAAGCTGCTACTTTAAATTCTGTGGGCACGCCTGCATGACAGAAAGCCAGCGGCTCCTAGGAGAAATAAAGGACTGACTGAATTTCAGTACAGCACCATACACCTTCCTAATGCTATTATCAGCAGGTTAACCAAATTTCTACAGGTTAATACCATTTTTGGACCTAATAGGTTCACTTTGACAGCAAGGATGCTTAAACTGTCATTGCAAATGTATCATTGTGAAGTATTAAATGTCTATTTATGACACTTAGGTCCTATTGGTTACTTGCCCACATTATATAATATTGAAGAATGTTGCACAAAGACCTGTACATGTGTTTGTTAACGAAACCAGCTGCTGCAAGGTAAAGGCTATGACAATAACTTAGTATTTCCATGTATAGCCAGCTAACCCAGGAGAACATCTATATATAGGTCTTAATAGTTTAAAGAACATTTAATGGTCATAAAAGTTGAGCTCAGGCCAGTCTGCTAATTCAACCCAGCAAACCAAGAGTTTTGAAAAATACCTAAGGAAATAGATCTGTTGTCTATTGTACTGTATTATCCATCTTCCCGGCATGTGAACATCCAAAGATTATACAGATAATGAATGTGAGTTACATGAGCTCTCCATACTATATAGGGACAGTATCCAAACATGAGTGGAATCTACTATACCCACAAGGAAAAAACACTGTGGTGACTGTTGACTTTGCAGTTCTGTTGACTACACCAATTAACATATTGTTAACATTTAGACTGAATAAACTTCTAAATTTTTTGCAATGTTTATGTAAATTATACTTTAACACATAAAAAGTAGGAATTATTCAGTCTCAGTTTCCAATCTAGGTGTCCTACCACACATAAACATTTGCACAAACATACCCATATAGTAAGCCAAGTAACCACATGGCATTTGCTGTGGGAAACCAGACTTCCAGTCAATCTAGACAGGTGTTTATATAGGAATATTAGAGGTTTTGTGAAAAAGTGGTTTGGTTCAGTATTTTCCTGTCAGCTCATGCTACTCATGACCACATACCCATTACTGCGGTTTCATACAGCCCAAAAAAATACCCTTGATGCAAGTCTTCAAAATTGAGTTCTCAAAAGAATTTGTTTTACATGATTTAGCTCTTATGCAGCGACAAAAACTGTTAGCCTTAAAAGTCTCCACCACTCTTATAAATTCATACTAAACCTCATTTACAAATCCATACAAAATGTATCTGATACTGTTTAGTCACAGAATATTATCAGCCATAAATTCTGCACTGTAATAGAAAAAACATTAAGCAGAGTCCCATGTAACAAGAGTTAAAGCTGTTGTCCATCATTTGCACAATCGCTTCTTAACACCTTAACGACGGCCCATTGTAAAAAAACGGCGGCATTACAGGGTTCTTATTCTCTTCTGACGTGAAAATAAATCAGAACAGAAAAGACCCTGTAGCGCCCCCCAGTGCCCGAAAATCTCCGGGGTTTCAGCTACCGGGGGTAGCTGAGACTCTGCAGATTAAGGATCGGGCAGTTTTTTCCCAATACCGGTGATGTCATGACCGGTAAACACCATTTACCAGTCATGACATTACAAATATAGTCATAGCCGGTAAAAAATGCTTTCACTTTCATCCGACATCAAAACACATGTCGGATGAAAGTTAAGTATTAACCCCTAAGGCCCCCGAGATCCCCGTTACCATGTCACACATGTCAGATCGCATGTAAATCTCATCCCCCGGTACCACTCTGTCCCCTCCACAGTCCGATTCCTGCCCCCTCACCCGGCCATAGATCCTTGGCCCCTGCCTCCTCACACATATGCCGCCGCCCACTGCCTGCTCTGAAACTCCATCCGATGTGACCAAACATCACATCGGATGGAGTTTGCAGGCCCTTCATCCCCCAGTCAGGTCCCCTGTCCCCTAATAAAGTCCCCCTTCCCTCTCTTACCGATCCAGCAATCCTGCCTTCGGTCCCGAGGTCCTGGGGTCCCGCGATCCTCTCCTGCTGCAGCGCCTGCCTCTTCTGTGTGGCTGTGCAACTGTGCGCGCTCCCGTGTGCGCATTCCCATGTGCGCGCTCCTGTGCGCTCCGCTGTTGGAGCAATTGTGTGCGCACCTAGGATGTGATAGGTCATGAACCTCAGTGATTTCATGACCTATCAAGATCCTGGGTTCACACAGGGGTTAACACAGATTGTTATGGTGATCTCCAAAGCAGGTCACCATGAAGATCAGTGTTAACCCCTGTGTGACCCCAGGATCTTGATAGGTCATGAACTCTGTGGGCTCATGACCCATCAAGATCCTGGGGTCACTCAGGGGTTAATACTGATCTTCATGGTGATCTCCAAAGCAGGTCACCATGAAGATCAGTGTTAACCCCTGTGTGACCCCAGGATCTTGATGGGTCATGAACTTTCAGAGCTTATGACCTATCATTTCCCTGGGAGGATACCTGGTCTTATAGCATATGGAGGATGCCCCCATATGCTGTAACACTGAGAATCGTCATGGGACCGCCCACTGGACTACGTCGGACATCACCACCAATTGGACTACGTCAGACATCACCACCCACTGGACTACGTCGGACACCACAGACTAATAAAGAGTCTAAATAAGTGTTTGTGGTTTTTATTTCCAATAAAAATATTTTTCTCTGTGTTGTGTCTTCTTTTTACTATTTACTAGAGATTCTAAATGGCCCGGTCTAACATTGGCCAGACATTATGAATCTCGGGCTTAGTGCCAGCTGCCAAAAAGCTGGCATTTACCCTTATTACCCAGTCTGCCACCGCTACACAGCAGCTGGAAGAGCTGGATACAGCGCCAGAAAATGGCACTTCTATGAATGCACCGTTTTCTGGGACGACTGTGGGCTGCAATTCACAGCGGGGGGGACCCAGAAAGCTTGGACCTCCGTTCGCTGAGGATTTCCGCCCCCTGCTGCATAGTTGTACCTGGCTTGCCTAAAAATATGGCGAAGCCCACGCTGTATTTTTTTAATTATTTCAAGAAATAATTTAAAGAAAAAAGGGCTTCCCTGTATTTTTGGTTTCCAGCCAGGTAAAACTAGGCAGTGGGGGTTGGTGGCAACCTGAAGCTGCATGCTGTACTTGGCTGGACAAAAAATATGGCGAAGCCCCACATTTTTTGTTTTAAATATATAATAAAGAAATCATTAAAAAAATATGCAGGAGAGCAGACGTCCAGGACACGATGTCTCCGGATCTTGTGCACATGCCCTAAGGCTAGGGTCACATTAACGTCTCAGGGCGCTTGCGTTCAAAACATAGGTTTTGGCAACCCTGACACCATGTTACCGCCATGGCCAATGCTTACTTATGGAGATGCGGCCCCTAGCGCAGCTCAATCGCCGGCATCTGAGTGCTTTCAGAAGCGTCTTTAGAAATTGTGTGAAAAAAAGAAAATGTTGAATATGACAACCTATTGTTATGAAATTCTGTTAAGTAGCTGTAGGTTCCAAATGTTCACTATATGCCTAGATATAATCCTTGAGGGGTCTAGTTTCCAAAATTGAGTCACTTGTGGGGGATTTCTGCTCTTTAGGATCCCTAGTGACCTTGCAAATGTGACATGGTGCCCACAATCTATTTCAGTTTTTTAAAAATTCATATAATGCTCCATTCCTTCTGAGCCCTCCCATTTGTGTAAACATAATATTTTGGCTACTTGTGGGGTATCGTTGCGCTCACAAGAATGTGGGTAACAAATTGTAGGATCCAATTTTTGGTGTTACCTCTTGTAAAAGTGCAAAATTTGGTGTTAAAACAACACTTTTGTGAAAATGAACATTTTCATTATGATGACCTATTGTTATCAAATTCTATAAAGAACCTGTGGGTTCAAAATGCTCACTATACCCCTAGATATAATCCTTGAGGGGTCTAGTTTCAAAAATGGGGTCACTTGTGAGGGAGCTCCAATGTTTAGGCACACAGGGGTTCTCCATACACGACATGGTGTCCGCAAACAATTGGAGCCAATTTTCCAGTCAAATTGTTAACGGACACCAATTCGCATATGGAGAGCCCCTGTTTGCCTAAACATTAGAGTTCCTCCACAAGTGACACCATTTTGTAAACTACACCCCCCAAGGAACTTATCTAGATGCAGAGTTAGCACTTTGAACCCCCAGGTGCTTCACAAATTGATCTGTAAAAATGAAAAAGTACTTTTTTTTCACAAAAACTTTCTTTTGGTCTCAGTTTTTTCATGTTCACATGAGCAACAGGATAAAATGCATCCAAAATTTGTTGGGCAATTTCTCCTGAGTACACCAATACCTCATATGTGGTCATAAACCACTGTTTGGGTGCACGGCAGAGCTCAGAAGGGAAGGAGTGCCATTAGACATTTTGAATGGAAAATTAGCTCCAAAAGTCAAATGGCGCTCTTTCTCTTCTGAGCCCTGCCGTGCGCCCAAACAGTGGTTTATGACCACATATAAGGTATCAGTGTACTCAGGAGAAATTGCCCAACAAATTTTAGGATCCATTTTATCCTGCTGCCCATGTGAAAATAAAAAAATGAGGCTAAAAGAACATTTTTGTTGGAAAAATTAAAATGTATATTTTTCCTTCCACCTTGCTTTAGTTCCTGTGAAGCACCTGAAGGGTTAATAATCTTCTTGAATGTAGTTTTGAGTAGCTTGAGGGGTGCAGTTTTTGGAATGGTGTCACTTTTGGGTGTTTTCTGTCATGTACACCCCTCAAAGGGACTTCAAATGTGATGTGGTCACTAAAAAAATTGTTTTGTTAACTTTACTGGAAAAATTAGAAATTGCTGATGAACTTTGAACCCTTATAACTTCCTAACCCAAAAAAAATGTTTTCCAAAATTGTGCTGATGTGAAGTAGACATGTGGGAAATGTGATTTATTAACTATTTTGTGTCACATAACTCTCTGGTTTAAGAGAATAACAATTCAAAAGTTGAAAATTGCAAAATTTTCAAACTTTTCACCAAATTTTTTATTTTTTCACAAATAAACGCAGAAATTATCAACCTAAATTTACTACTATCATGAAACCCAATATGTCACAAAAAAACAATCTCAGAATCTCTAGGATTCGTTGAAGCGTTCCAGAGTTATTACCTCATAAAGGGACACTGGTCAGAATTGCAAAAAATGGTCTGGTCATTAAGGTGGAAATTGGCTCCGTCACTAAGGGGTTAAATTCTATATTCACCTGTGTAAAATAAAATTAACAGATACTCCCCTCCCATACTGATGCCATTCCAACAATGTAATCACAGAGTCTTTCATGGATTAGGTAAAATTGCTATATATCCTGAGCATCACTGCCAATCGACGGATGCTGATGGACTGCTTTGGTCACATTTCCTATGGATGAAGCTTAGCAGCCATTTATTGACTACAGTACTCACGTGACATTACAATGTCACACAAGCCATGGTGGACAACCTCTTTAAGGTGCAGGCCAATAATTCCTAAAGACCCTTATTTTGTCACAATGCTACTTATCAACTGGCGAGCTAGAAAAACACTTAGCTTGCTATAGTGTGTATGTAGGTGGGTCATGAAATCATTGGTGTGGGCAGTACATCACTCAATGTACACAGTGGATATGTAGCCAAAAATATGTTAACTTTATGGGAACCAAACAATAGAATTAACAATAATGTGGTTCTCATGAAGCTCAGAGAAAAGATATATTTCTTCACATGTCGTTGCCCCACACCACAATGACTAAGGTACAATTGAAACCAGAAGTTTACATACACTAGGAAAAAATGACAGATATGTATGTTTTTCTCACTATCTGACATGAAATCAGAATAAACCTTTCCCATTTTAGGTCAATTAGGATTAACATAATTATTAATATTTGCCAAATGCCAGAATAATGAAAAATAATATTTTAAGGCAATTTTATTATTTCCTGTAAAGTCACAAGTTAATATACATTTCATTAATATTTGTTACCATTCCCCTAAAACTGTATAGTTGGTAGGAATCTGGGCTCATTCCTCCTGGTAGAACTGGTGAAATGCTAGGGTCACACTTAAGGCTGACGCAAGCGCTGAAAACTTTGAAATTCAGCAGCAGCGCATAGCGGTTAACGCTATGCGCTGCCAGTGAAACGCTGCCCCATAGAAACCCACTGTTTACCTTAGCAGAGGCCACACACAAAGCTTCAGGATGTGCACGTTAGCTGAGCACACAGGAAAGCACTGCAGACCGCGTTTCCTGTGCGCTGTAATAAAGCGCACATCCTGAAGCTTTGTGTGTGGCTGCTGCTAAGATAAAAAGTGCGTTCCTATGGAGCAGCATTGCACTTGCAGCGCATAGCATTAACGCTATGCGCTGCGGCTGATTTTCAAAGTTTTTAGAGCTTGTATTAGCCTTACGTGTGACCCTAGCCTACTTGAGTCATGTTTGTAGGTTGCCTTCTTTGCACCTGCCTTTTCAACTTTGACCATAAATTTTCAATAGGACTGAGATAAGGAAATTGTGATGGCTACTCCAAAACATTGACTTTGTAATCCTTCAGCCACTTTGTAACCAGTTTGGCAGTATGTTTAAGGTCATTTTCCATTTGGAAGACCCATTTCCACCCAAGCTTTAACTTCCTGGTTGATGTCTTTAGATGTTGCTTCAGTATTGCCACATAATCTTCTTTCCCCATGATACCATCTTTTTTGTGAAGTGCAACAATTCCTCCTGCAGCAAAACAACCCCACAACAAGATGTTGTCACCCCTGTATTTCACAGTCGGGATGGTGTTCTTAGGCTTCCAAGATTCTCCTTTCTCCTCCAAACATAACGATGGTCATTATGGCCAAACAGTTCAAATTCAGTTTCCTTATACCACAGGAGATGTCTCCAAAAATGTAGGTTCTTGTTCCTGTGTGCATTTGAAAAAATTAATCTGGCTTTTTAAAATCTCTTTTAGAGTAATGGTTTCTTCCTGTAAGAGCAGCTTTTAAGCACACGTTGCTACAGTACTCCTTTTACTGTGTGTAATAACACAATTGTACCAGCTTCCACCACCATCTTCATAAGGTATTTTGCTTTTGTTCTTGGGTTGAGATGTTGCCAATGAACCAATCAGAAGCTTCCAAACACATGACATCATCATATGGGCTGTCCAAATTGTTTACAGGCATAGTAATCTTGGTGTATGTAAACTTGTTATTTTACAGGAAGTAATAATAATGTCTTAAACATTCTCTCTCTCATTATTCTGGCATATGGCAAATATTAATAATTATGATAATCCTAATTGACCTAAAATGGGAAAGGTTTGATATGATTTCATGTAAGAGAGTGAGAAAAACATGCATATGTGTCTTTTTATATAGTGTGTGTAAACCTCTGGCTTCATCTGTATATATGATCTGCCTCTTCAATCAGTTGAGACTCAGGTCTTTGGAGCTGTTTGTCTACAGTCTGCAACCCGTCCTGACAAGTGACTAGAGAGGGGTGCAGTTTTAATTAAGTCACTGGTGTAATTTTATCACATTTTCGGAGAACCCCTTAAGTCATGTTAATTATTGTATTGTACAGATGCATTCATTGTAAAAGTCAGTGATCAAAGTAGTCCAAAGTGAATAAAAATATTCATATTATAGATTTTGCACATTTCATGTTAATGATATAGCTGAAAGCTGAATATCACTGCTTAAAACATGTTTTATAAACAGTTTAATGAAGACATACTGCGTATGAATGATTTAAGTTAGATTGGTTTAGTGCCATAAAATAATCTTATTTTTTCATAGGCAATATTTATGTAAATACTTAAGAGTGGACGAATTTCTGGTCTGGCTTCGCTCTTTGTGAAATCTCTATTGCCTCCAGCTTGATCTGACATCTAGCCTTAAAATGCTGTTTCTATTGATCTCAATTGGCTTCTGTAATATTACAAGAGTTCTGGCCGCCAACGTAAAACTTGCAATTGACTGTGATACTGTAAGTAATTTTTACAACCTACTTAGACTGTGGGAAGCAAGACCAACGAGATTTTATGGCTTCATGAAATGGCTTCCAACATGCACTCTCATGGATGAATTAATAACACAATTTGAAATTGTGCTAATTAATGATTCCTATTTTATAATATTTCCATTCCATCATTAGCAATAAAGTAAAGAATTTAACCGTTGCTTCCTGCCCATGAAATTTAATTCTATGGAAAAATGAACTTTTAAAAAATGAGTTTTGTTAACCATTCAAACTTGGAACTTACTAAATTTGTAAGTCAAAACCGAAAGAATAACGCATATTAACACCGTTGAATGGCAGTATATTCCATACCGACTTTACACTTACTACGTCGGTTTTGGAGACTACATGTATATCCTCTATTATATTATTATAATAACAATATAATATGTTCATATTAAACGGAACAAAAATCCTACAAAAGAATCATGAATTCCTTTTATTTGACACAATATAAAACTGTCTGCCTTTTGTGTTATGAGGATCATTGTTTAAAAATTCCGAGATGACCAATTCAGATAGCTCTTTTACATCAGTCTGTAAACTAATCAAATCATAAAATCGTTACTACACATAGAAACAAAAAATGTAAATACTGTTTGATGGGAGCGAAACCATTTCCTCTACATTCCAGTAATGTAAAACCACTGTTTAAGGTAGAAAATCATTTTTCAATCTCAGGAAACAGCCCTAGTAGCTGCCAAAAGTCCGTACATATAACAGCAACTATTTGCTAACGTTGAACACCTGCAGTTTTATAGGAGGTCTCGCAGGACAGCTGAAACTAAGTGTATTCCAGTCTACTGATACAGCAGCCAATCAGAATTACAAAACAAAAGTTGTCATAAAAAAAATAACATTTTTACATTTTTTTAACAAATTAATTTATTGCCTTATTAAATAGACACTAAACTTTCAATCCAAAACTTGGTGTATATATGTCGTGACTCGTGCTGTCTTCCACTTCAAAGTTCAAAGAAGCTGTCAACAACTTCCACAACAAGCATAAAAAATAAAATGCATTTTGTCACATTCACGGTCTTTTGAACCCGTCAGACTATTGAAATATCACCATATTCAAAATCCCAAAAATACCATTAGGAGGGCCCTTTCACATCAGCAGTAATTGCTAATCGCGGCAGTTGCGGTGAAAAAATTGCAACTGCCATGATTACCGCATAACGGCCACACTTGCGGTTCACTTCCAGCAAGCCCCATGCAATGTCTATGTAAGTGTGCATCAGGTGCAGCAAGTGCGGCTTCGGCACTTGCGGCAGATGCAGCCGCGAAAAAAAAAACGCGGCTGGCCGCGTTTTTTTCAAGGCCGCATCTGCCACAAGTGCCGAAACCGCAACTATACCGCACTTGCCACACCTGCTGCAAGCCCTATAGACATTGCATGGGGCTTGCCCCAAGTGAACCGCAAGTGCGGCCGTTATGCGGTAATTGCGGCAGATGCGTTTTTTTCACCGCAACTGCCGTGATCAGAGCTTACCGCTGATGTGAAAGGGGCCTAATGCAAATCATATGTTAAAGTGCACTTTAAAATTAAACTGTCCATTATTAGTCCTACCTATGTTTAAATGTTTCCCAAGGGGTAAATTGCTCTGCTAGTTAGATCATACATTTGTAATATACATAAAGATAGGAATATGTGTTTGTAGGTACATTAGGGTGCAGCTCCAATTACCTCAAATTGTATAACTAGCATAGGGCAAAAGGACTGCTGTCCGTTATTTAACCATTATTTAACCATCAGGGCTTGTATCATATTTTATAATGTCTAGTGACCAGAGGAACACAGTATTATTTAAATAGAGAACATGTTTCACTCTTACAGGCTTCATCAGGGTACAATGAAACATTATTATAAAAAACAGAGATTTTTAACAGTGTATTTTCATTTTCAATTAACCATATGGTAATTTTCTTTGCTACAGTAATATAACAGTCTATTTTCTTAACGTTTACTATTACTGTATTTTTCGGACTGTAAGATGCACTGGACCTATCCTGTGTTGCAATCTTTCATCAATTTTTCTATGTCGTTAACATCCAGGGAGATTTGCTACAATGCCATGGGTTGTAAACATCTTGATTATGTTGAGCACCATGGACAAAAGAACATTAATATCTCTGTAAATGGACTTGTAACCTTGAGATTGTTTATATTTAAACAATTTTGGTTCTCAAGCTTTGAGATAGTTCTCTTCTCCTTCTATACACCATGCTTAATGTGGCACACACTGATGCACAATACAAAGATTGAGTCAACGTCTCCCCTTTTTGTTTGGTCTCAGGTGTGATCTTCATATTGCCCACAACTGTTACTTGCCACGGGTGAGTTTAAACAAGCATTACATGCTTGAAACAATGCTGTTTCCACACAATTTTGGAAAGGTGCCAACTGTTTTTTGTGGCTCATTTTTGGAGTTTTATGTGAAATTATGTCCAATTTTTCTCCTTTTTATGTTGTTCTAATACACACAAAGAAAATAAATATGTCTATGAAAAAAATGTGTAATTGTTATAATTTTATTGGAGGAATAGTTCAATTTTCTGGAACAATTTCAAGGGTGCCAATATTTTGGCCGTTAGTGTACAGCCATACACCCACCACAGGTAAACGTATTGGCAACACTAGTGTTCAGACACCTGCACCTATGCAGAGGCCCAACTTAAAGAGAGACACTGAGCTCTAACTTTATTTCTACCATTGATCTATCACTGTAAACCCTTCGTGTAGAAGAATCAGGTACGTTTACTATATTTTTACTACTTGCCAGGTAAGCTAGATTATTGTACTAGAGTTTCTGTTAAAAAGTGAACCTGTCACCTGTTCAAAATATTAGAATGAAATACCTTGTAGAAATCCCTGAGATCCTCGGATTCTGTATTTTTATTCCATTGTGTGGTACATCACCCTGTTACAGAGATATTCAAAATATTCACATTTGTTTCTTTAGGAGTTCATCATGTGAAATCTCTGCTTGCAGTCCAACTGAGCATTTCTTTAGAGTCTTCTGAGAGGGATGTGCACTTTCCCCCCTCACCCCTGCCAATTAAAACTCAGCAGCATTATGATGGACTACTAAATTATTGAATGAGCTGTAGTTGGCAGCATTGTGGGGGAGGAGCAATATTGCACGCTCAGAAAGAACTCTGTAAAGAAATTCCCAATTTGACTGTAAGCAGAAACTTCAATAATGCATTCCAAAAGCAATAAATGTCAATGAAGGAATACAAAATACAAAAAAAAATAGAAAAAGAGGCAGAATCATTGGAACTTAAGAATTTTTATAAGGTATTAATCGCAAATATTTTTCAGCAAGTGGCATATCCTTTTCAAATGTCGTATCACTGACATTTTATTCTACTGATTCACATACACAAACATTTACACTGTTTTACACTAGCTTTAAATAATCCAGTGTCAGAGCTGACCTTTTGCTTCCACATATTTGTAACATAACATGTGCTGTACTGACCGTTCATGCTTAATAGCTGAGATCAGGACTCTTTAGTCTCCACAATGATGTACAGTACAGTAGACCTGGCTTTCATACGAGCCATCACATCTGATCTTGCTATACCCACACATTTTTATCATCACTTTTCAGAAAACACATATTATATAAAGTGCTGTTAGCAATGACCAAACAGCTTGCAGTTTCTAAAGAAAAGTCTCTTCCTTTATGAGAGAGGAAAACAAACTATATATGTATAATCATTTCCAGATTTCAGTGAAAAATGACACCAGGTTTAAAAGGTTAGTTCAGAGATCAAAGGGTTCGGAAAATGACAGTGAGCACAGTTGGTCTTTATCATGATTTAAAAAAAAAAAAAAAAAACATAAAACATAACCTATAGTAACTTAAAGTGTGCCTATAATTTAGTTCTCAGATCGGGTGAACACAGATGATGTGGAGAGGTGCAGGAAACATGCGGAGCAGGATAGTAAGGGAACCATCACACATGTACTTTTTGCATTTTTCTATGCATTATTCCCAGAATATTCAGAAGAGCTAAATTATAGAGGAACTTTAACTTGTTTTATTAAATATCAGAAAGGGCTTGTCTCACATTGGATGAATTTGCCATTAACTTCAAACTGTAATAAAAGAGAGAGGGGAGGGGGACAAGAGGCGCAATAGTGCCCTTATCACTAGACACTAGACGTTTTCAGTGGTGAGAAAGGCAATTCACTCACCTATTCCAGTTGTGAGACCCACAACTGGCTTGAAGTCATGTAGGATAATATCCTGATGGCTGCTGCTGGACCTCCACCGGCTCCACTCACGTGGGTTTATACCAAGAAATTCAGGAAAGGAAGGTGTATTACGGTCCGCGCTGCCAAAATCATCAAGGAAGACCCAAGACTCCCTGATGAAGGTGCCAGGTGGGCACTGAAACGCGTAGGAGGAGAATAAAGAAGGTTTTGGATCAGAACTTTGTCTTGGGTCTTCCTTGATGATTCTGGCAGCGCGGACCGTAATACACCTTCCTTTCCTGAATTTCTTGGATTAACTTCAAACTGGCACTGGTCCCAGTATTACAGCATCAGGGGTAAAAATGTGAGGGTATGTGCACATGATCTGGAGGCACTTTGTGTTGGACGCAGTGCCTCTGCACCTGTGGAAACTGATGGGTACACGCAGGAGGGCCACAGCCACCCTGTACTCACGATCTGCGGTGGGTGCAGAGCGGCTTCTCTCTGCGTGCACCTGATGGTGATCTCTTCCGACTCCGCAGCATGAAATTAACATGCTGTAGAGATGTGGAAGACCTGAAACCCACACCGCACCTGAAAACAGGCTGCAGTTGGGAAATGAAAAGTGAGCATGGGATTTCATGAAATCCCATCCACTACACTGGTACTGTGCCACGCAGTGTTTTGGACCCAGCGGCAATACGCTGCATCCATAACTCTGCATTTCCTGATCGTGAGTACACACCCTTAGAGTATTTGAGCTTTTGTCATCTTTTCTTGTTTGCTTTTTGTTTTTTCCTTTGGAGGCCACATAATACATATTGGCCACAACCTAGCTAATGGTTGGGGTCAATATGGCTTAATTCTAACTGATCAGACATGATTAACATATACTTGCAAGGTATTTCCAATGTCTTTAGTGAGTCAACACTTTAAACTACCTTTAACCACCAGTAATATTAGGTAATACAAGGTACTGATGAACAGAAAAACATGCAAGAAGTCCTTAAAATGTATAATAATATTAAGATAAAACCTGATCCCAACCCATTCGCATGGCTAGGACCACCCTTTATAACATGGACACATTTTAAGTGTGTCATAATGTGTCAATTTCACAGAATATATTTTACCTCAAACAACCATTAATTTTTATGCAGTCTGGCCAACCTTTAATAATACATACATCAAAAATGGCCCTACTCATATCTCCCATGTACACATCCCCCATACATGCTAAGTGCAAGATTTACACTAGATCTACCATAAACTGGGAACTTTCCTTAAGGGTAGAGGCACACTACCATGCATCAAAAATGCCGCGTTTTTAATGCATGACAGTGATGCAAGTGCTGTGCGTGTTTGTGGGTGTGTATGGTGCGAGTATGGTGCGTATGATGAGTGTGGCTGGCTGTATGTATGTTAGTGTGCTGTGATTGTGAGGTGTGAGTGCGTGTGTGGTGCGTGTTTGTGATGCTGTCCATGGTCCTGAAGGACCGCGGGCAGCATTTGTCGGGAAATTAAAGCTCTGCGGCTGTCAAAGCCACAGAGTTTAAATGTCCCGCTTTGCCTGTACAGTAAGTAATCATCTTGCACCGCTGTGTCAGCGGTGCCAGATGATTACTGAGCACCCAGCTGCTGGGCACCTCTTTATAATTTAGGGGCTTAAAGTGCATATGCAGCATCTGTGCGGCATATGAGCACAGATGCTGCATATGCGGCAATGTGTCCCGGGCATAAAGGGTTAATATGGGGCAATTACCTTGTCACCATGTCTCCAGGGATTGCCCCCCTCCCTAGAGACATGGTGCTTATAATCATTGGTGGGTCAGAGGTTAACTTGCTATATTAGTAACTAGCCGGCATTTGTCGGCTTTCATTCATGTGCTCTGACAGCCGGCAGGTCCTGGCTGTCAGAGCGAGGTAGATACGCTATTACCGTATATGCTCCTCCTGGGACAGCTCATCAATGTGGAGCTGTCCCAGGTACTTAGAATAATAGGGTGGTTAAGCCGCGGCCACTGTCCATGGAGGTGGTGCTGAAATGTTCATCCATCTCCATGGAGATGAACATTTCAGCACCACCTCCATGGACAGCGGCCGTGGTTTAAGTACACAGTGGTGCAAGATGATTACTTACTGTACAGGGAAATCGGGAACTAGAATTTAACAGCACAGGGTGCGAGTATTAGGGATGGGCGAATCTACTCGCTAGGACTCGTTACTCGGCGAGTAGTAAGGGACTCGCAGGACTCGGTACTCTGTGAGTTTCCCAGTGATTACTCGCGAGTCTAATGCAAATCAATATCAATCCTAGTTTTGTCAGAAACGCTGACAAAACTAGGATTGCCATTGTTTGCATTAGACTCGCGAGTAATCACTGGCTACTGTGCCAGTGATAGGAGGGAAACTCGCAGATAACTGCTGTTTCTTTGCGAGCCGAGTCCAGCTGTCTTCTCTGTGCAGCTCCAGGGTCCTAGAGCCCGCCTGCTCACAGACATTATGTAGCAGTGCTGAGATTGTTCTCAGTCTGCTCATTCCCTGTGTACAGACATGAATGTCTGTGCACAGAGATGATGTAGCAGTGCTGAGATTGTTCTCAGTCTGCTCATTCCCTGTGTACAGACATGAATGTCCGTGCACAGAGATGATGTAGCAGTGCTGAGATTGTTCTCAGTCTGCTCATTCCCTGTGTACAGACATGAATGTCTGTGCACAGAGATGATGTAGCAGTGCTGAGATTGTTCTCAGTCTGCTCATTCCCTGTGTACAGACATGAATGTCCGTGCACAGAGATGATGTAGCAGTGCTGAGATTGTTCTCAGTCTGCTCATTCCCTGTGTACAGACATGAATGTCTGTGCACAGAGATGATGTAGCAGAGCTGAGATTGTTCTCAGTCTGCTTATTCCCTGTGCATAGACATCTATATTTATGCACAGGGATGTAGCAGAGAGGACATCGCGTTTTGGACTGCGTCGGACGGAAGAGGATTTTTTTAATTAAAGATGGAGTCCCTAATGGCTTTTTTTTTTATTTCTAATAAAAAATTTTCCTTGTGTTGTGTTTTTTTTAAAACAATTTAATAGAAATTCATGGTGGTCATGTCTAATATTGGCGTGACCGCCATAAATTTCGGGCTTAGGGCCAGCTGATAATACAAAGCTGGCCCTAACCTCTTTATTACCCAGCGTGCCACCGCTACCAGGGCCGCTGGAAGAGCGGGGTTCAGCGCCAGAGGATGGCGCTTCAATGAACGCGCCATCTTCTGGGGCGGCTGCGGGCTGCAATTTGCAGCAGGGGGTGCCCAGAAAGCTTGGGCATCCCTGCGCTGCGGATTCCAGCCCCCAGCTGCTTAGCTGTACCTGGCTAGACATAGAAATTGCGCGGAGCCCCACGCATTTTTTTTTAATTATTTCATGAATTTCAGAGTCAGAGTCAGAGTCTCAGAGTCAGAATCTCAGAATTTCATGAAATAATTAAAAAAAAATGCGTGGGGCTCCGCGCAATTTCTATGTCTAGCCAGGTACAGCTAAGCAGCTGGGGGCTGGAATCCGCAGCGCAGGGATGCCCAAGCTTTCTGGGCACCCCCCGCTGCAAATTGCAGCCCGCAGCCGCCCCAGAAGATGACGCGTTCATTGAAGCGCCATCCTCTGGCGCTGAACCCCGCTCTTCCAGCGGCCCTGGTAGCGATGACACGCTGGGTAATAAAGAGGTTAGGGCCAGCTTTGTATTATCAGCTGGCCCTAAGCCCGAAATTTATGGCGGTCACGCCAATATTAGACATGACCGCCATGAATTTCTATTAAATTGTTTTTAAAAAAAACACAACACAAGGAAAATTTTTTATTAGAAATAAAAAAAAAAGCCATTAGGGACTCCATCTTTAATTAAAAAAATCCTCTTCCGTCCGACGCAGTCCAAAACGCGATGTCCTCTCTGCTCATCCCTGTGCATAAATATAGATGTCTATGCACAGGGAATAAGCAGACTGAGAACAATCTCAGCTCTGCTACATCATCTCTGTGCACAGACATTCATGTCTGTACACAGAGAATGAGCAGACTGAGAACAATCTCAGCTCTGCTACATCAGGCAGCAGGCAGGCTCTAGGACCCTGGAGCTGGCAGCCAGAACACAGAGAAGACAGGATCTTATCTGTGCGAGTCAGCGATTACTTACAAAGTAAACGAGCAATGCAAATAAATGACACAACTAGGATTGCTTCAGGCTGAAGCTTCTACTCGCTATTACTCGCTTCCCCATTCATTAACATTGGACTCGCTAGACTCGCAACGAGTAGCGAGTCCTGGGCTCGGACTCGCTAGAGTCAAGCGATTCCGAGTAATTTAGGATTCGCCCATCACTAGCGAGTATCACACCGTGTGCTGTATGGGTGCGTTTTTTTTCGCGGCCGCACCTGCCGCAAGTGCAAAACCGCACTTGCCGCACCTGCTGCAAGTACGCCTATACTTTGCATGGCGTTTACCGCAACCGCGCCGCAAGTGCAGCCGGTATGCGGTAATCGCGGCAGATGCGGTTTTTTCACCGCATCTGCCGCAAATTTCAAAAAACGCTGATGTGAAAGGGCCCTTAGAGGGGTAAAATCGCCCAATTGTTTGTTGGGTTGATTTTGGCTCTTTAGTTGATAATATAATGATATGGAAGTGTATAGTTGTTTATGGATGGTTCTTTGAACTGAGGTTTTAAATAATTTATTAAAGGAATTTTGAATAAAAGTTTAAATATACCTTAATAAAGCCACACGGCCAATTTTCTCCACTATGTCTGTTGTCATTAGTCAATTTTGTTGTATTGGTAAGGATGTATTGCGGGTTTTATGCTGCCAAGGATGAGAACAGAGAAATGGTCTGTGGTCACTACTTGCAGAACTGCTCCACAATAGAGATCTTGCTAATTGATGATCATTTCTACCTATTGTTTGTTTCACTTGCACAACAGCAGGAGAAATTGACTCACAATCAGTGTTACTTCATAATTGCACAGGTGGATTTCACAGACGTGTGACTGACTTGGAGTTACATTGTGGTGTTTAAAGGGGATTTCCCACGAACAAAGATGATTTAAAAGTTCATTTTAATCAATAGAACTTGTAATAATAATAATTTCCACAATTAGATGTGATTAAAAAATGTTCCTGGCTGAGATAATCTTATAAATGTGCTCCTACTATGTACAGATTCATTTTTGAAATTACAGCATGAGATCACAAATCATTCTTTCTTTGAGGTACAAAAATATGTTTTACAAACAGTCAGAGAAATGTTTTACCTCATGAAAAGAACCAGCTGTGATCCCATGCAGGGACACATATATAAGACTGGACGGTGACCCGATTCTAACGCATCTGGTATTCTAGAATATGTAGAATATGCGTTCAGCAGTGACCAATCAGAATAGCAGTGCGCCATGGCGCCATATTTGAAATACATTGTGTGTGGCGCAGTGTATTTCAAATATGTCGCCATGGTGCACACCGCTAATCTGATTGGCCGTCGCATTCAGCAGCGACCAATCAGAATAGCGGCACGCGCCATGGCGCCATATTTGAAATACAATGTGCGGCACTCAGTGTATGTCAAATATGGCATTATGGCGCGTGCCGCTACTCTGATTGGCCGCCGCGTTCAGCAGTGACCAATCAGAATAGTGGTGTGCGCCATGGCACCATATTTGAAATACACTGAGCGCCGCACATTGTATTTCAAATATGGCACCATGGCGCGTGCAGTTTGAATGCCGCGCCTGTCATTGGTCACCACGGCAGCCAATGAGAGGCGCGGCATTTAAATCGTGCGCCAAACCGCGCTACTTCTCTTATTTTTCGCTGCTGACGCGACGACCAATCAGAGAGGTACCACGGCTTGGCGCATGGTTTGAATGTCGCGCGGGTCACTACCGCTGCCAGCAGCTGGGAGATGACCGGCTAATGCCGGTCATCTCCCGGCTAGCTCGCCGCGGACCTCTGTGTGGCAGGTGGCTGTGGCTGAACTACTGCCGCACAGAGGTCAGCAGCTTGCCAGCCGGGAGATGACTGGCTCGCACATACCTCTGCACATGAGCCGCGGCGCGAATTTTGAGCACGTGCGGCTAGTCTCCATAGGCTGTGCTCATTGGCTGCCATGTTTGCCGGTGGCCAATGAGCGCTGGCGCGCGATTTCAACTTTAGACAGAAGTGGCCACTAGACAATTATATATTATTTTATCTCAGCACAGGAGATGTGATACGATCATAACCTGTCCCTGTATGGTCAGACACGGCCATTACACAGTACATAGCAGGGACACATATATAAGATTATCTCAGCACAGGAACAATTTTTTTAATCACATCTAATTGTGGAAATTATTATTATTCCAAGATCTATTGATTAAAATTAACTTTATTCGTGGCAAAACCCCTTTAAGGGTTCCCTTTATTTTTTGAGCAGTCTATTTATTTATTAAGTGCCATCACAATCTGTTTTACTAATGAGAAAGCAAAAAAAGCAGATACAAGTAGAAGAAAATGCGCATTTTAACAATGTGATTAATGGTGAAACGCCCTTTAGATTACAATGTAATAAATGAAATGTAAAACAGTGAATAACAGTTATGTTTTTGTACTATATGTGTTCCACAATTTTGGGGGGAATGAAGTATAAAGTAGGAAAAATATTCATCATCTAGAATTTTTCATTTGGGACTATCTACATCTTCCCAGAAGATTTTTGTTTTTGTTTCCTTATTAAATGCAAAGTTAGGCAACTGTCCAAATAGTCATTATAAAGTTTTTATAAAACTGATACAAAATGTCCAGGTCTCCTGCTCCTGGTCCTAACAGCTCTCTGGCAAGTGGATAAGAAAACAATGTCAGGGAGGGCAAAGGATACAGGCTAGAGACAAGATCGGAAGCATGTGCAGAGGAAACATGGGCTAATAATTGTGTTGATATGCATTATCAAAGATCAAAGAACTTTGCCTATAGACACAGGCACTACATTCAGCCTATATTACTGAGAGGGACACTCCCAAAAGAAAAAACCTGAATCAGGCAGCAAATTGTGAATCAAGGGGGCTGAAAATAAGTGAACTGATGAAAATTGAAGGCTGAAATGTTTTAAATTAAAGGTAACTACTAAGGGCCACTTTACACACACCAACTTATCTGTCCAACTTCTGACCAACTTACTGGTTGCAGTGAAATCATGTACACATTGCTCCATTTTGTGGCTGTGTACAAATGGAGCAATGTGTCCATGATTTCACTGCAACCAGTAAGTTGTTCAGAAGTTGGACAGATAAGATGGTGTGTGTAAAGTGGCCATAACATATGGAAGAATAAAAGGGTTACATAACCTTTAAAATAAAAATGTTGATGACACTTATGAGTCATTAAAGGGTGCTCTTGAACTTTTATTCAATGCCAACCCTGATAGTCATTGTTATATTCTTTTGCCCCTGAATTAATTCCCCATTTTATTACGTTACAGTGTCCCTATTTACTCATATCTGTAGTGATTTCCTCCTCTACATAATATTGTACCTCCAATATATTCTATAATTTAGTGCTAGCTATTTTGGGGTTTCAGAGTTATTTTTAATTATTTATTAGAGTTATCTATATTTTTAAACCAAAGCTAAAGCACACCTGTCATTTAACACAAAATCTGCATGAGAGCTTGGTCTGTTTAGCCTTATATCTTACAAATTAAGCTAATTTTTAGTGCATCCATCAGTCTACTATTATCCTGGAAATGTTAAAGGGTTCGTACCTTGTAATTCACTCTCTTCAAGTATACAGGCCCTCTTCATCGGCATTCTGTCAGAATTATAGGTGCTTGAGCTTTCTTTCCCTCATTACCCAACATGCCATTGTCTACTGGATTAATTGTCCCAAACTGAAAATTAACCTCTATGCTATCTCTGCATGGTGCTTGACTGAGAGAATAAAAGAAAAATATACACAATAACCCAATCCTAATTCCTTTCAAGTGCAAGCTATTACAAATGACAGCAAGAGTATGATTTGTTATACATAAGAGAGCCAATTGCAGTGAGTTTGGGGGAAGAGGAGGTTGACAATCATGAAATAAAGTGATTTACAGATTGTATACCAAATTAAATATAATATGAGATGTTGCCTGAAAGTACTCACACTAGAGATGAGCAAACCTATCAAGGTTCGGTTCGGGTCGCTGAACTTCTTGATGTTGAGCAAACGTGTTAGGATGCTTTACGTTTGCAAAGCACTGGAGTGACCATCGCTGTGGTTGGGTACAGTTGGAGCCGCGTGCAGTGTTTGATCGACTCGCACCGGGCTTAAAAGCACAATTTTTGGGTGTAGTGTGTGTCCAAAATTAATTTGAAAAACTCCCATTGAGGTTTGGTTCAAGTCTGGGGTCAAGAACAGTACGCCAAAAGGTTTAATTGCACTACCCAAACCCGAACTTCAAAAGGTTTGCTCATCTCTAACTGGGACCATCTAAGGTGTTAGGAGGGCCTCTGTGTAATTGACTACTATAGGATAATATAGCTATGGTACTGTGTATAGGAAAAACAATGTTACTGGTAATGCTCATCATCGGTACCAAGACATTCACTTGCTCTAGATCCACTTATAGGTTTCATAAAGAGGATGTAAGGTCAATTGAAGTATGTAAACATGGCTTCTTAGAATGAAGCAATCTAACACAAAATTGATCCACTTTACAAACATTCACATCATGAACCTAGTCACAAATATGGTGTCTCATTTGATATGAATCCCCACAGACTAAAAAAATGCATTTATATTCTATTGAATAGGTATTCAAGGAAATATAACAGAAAGTCATTATAAAAATATTTTTTTTTCAGAGGAATTCTCTCAGGAGAGGAACATATGAGTCATAGAAGAAAACAGCTGCAGTAAACAGGAGATGGAGATCTTCATAGTGTTTCTGGGATTTTTACATCAAGTGATACATTAAAGAATAAAGCGACACTGGAATCATACTTTCATGAATCGAGCTAATACTGAAGTAGTCTACTATATAATTGCCTAATCGTGTCTGTCGCCGAAATCATGCGCCAGCACTCATTGGTTGCCAGCAGAAGAGGTGGCCAATGAGCACAGCGTATGCAGATGAGCCGCACGCGTTCAAAATTCGCACCGCGGCTCATGTACAGAGGTCCGCGGCGAGCCAGCCGGGAAATGACCGTCATCAGCCGGTCATCTCCCGGCTGGCGAGCCGCTGACCGTCGGCCCCCCGCCAGATCTGCTGCTAGACCCGCCGCCACATCCTGCTGCATCCCGCCACGGCATCCCTCCTCACTGCTCCATCACCCCCCTCCTCACCGCTTCATCATCCCCCTCCTCACCGCTTCATCACCCCCCCTCCTCATCGCTGCATCACCCCCCCTCCTCACCGCTCCATTTCCTCCATCCTCGCCGCTCTGTTCTCAGCCGCGCTCGGGGTTTTCATTACCGGTGAAAGCTGCAGGAAGCGCATCATCGGGTCATGTGACAGGGCTGGCTGACGTCACATCAGGCCGCCCTGTCACATGACCCGCTGATGCTGAAAAGACAACATGTGGGGCAGAGACTGGGGGGCAGAAAGAGACCATAAGGGGCAAAGACAGGGGGCAGAAAGAGCAGTGGAGACAGAAAAGAGAGCATGGGGCCGAGACAGAGAGCAGAAAGAGCCCTGGGGGCAGAAAAGGGAGCATGGGGGCCAGAGACTGGGGACAGAGAGAGCATGGGTGGCAGAAAAAGAGGATGGGGGCAGAGACAGGGGTGTGATATAGCAGTGGAGGCAGAAAAGAGCATAAGGGCAGAGACAGGGGCAGAAACAACAGTGGGGGCAGAAAAGGGAGCATGCCGGGCAGAGACAGGGGACAGAAACAGCAGTGGGGGCAGAAAAGGGAGCATGTGGGGCAGAGACAGGGGGCAGAAAGAGCAGTGGGGCAGAAAAGAAAGCATATAGTAGAAAAAGCAGTGGGGGCAGAAAAGGGAGCATGGGGCAGAGATGGGGGGCAAAAAGAGCAGTGGTGGCAGAAAAGACAGCATGTGGGTCAGAGACAGGGGGCAGAAAGAGCACTGGGAACAGAAAAGAGACCATGGTGGGGCTGAGACAGGGAGCAGAAATAGAACACAGGAAGTGGTAGAGTGTGCACAGTGGGGCAGAAAGACAGCACGGGGACAGAGAGCGCACAGTGGGGCAAAAAGAGAGTGCAGAGAGGGTCCAGAGAGCGCACAGTGGGGCAAAAAGAAGAAGGGTGCAGACAGCTCACCAGGGGGCTACTTAAAGAGGGGTGGGGGCGGAAACAACACATGGGGTTCAGAGCATACAGAGAAAGCATGCACAGAGAGAAAGCGCGCACGGTGGGAAAGAGCGTGCATTGTGGGAAAAAGCCCAAAGACAGAGCCTGAGAGTGTGTGGGGGGAGGGTCTGAGAGAGGCGTGTGGCAGAGAGTGCACGGAATGACAAAGGGTGCATGGTGGGAGACAGAACACAATGGGGAAGCAGAGAAACTGCATAGAAAAAGAGAGAGCACGGTGGGAGAAAAAAGTTTCAGATGGAAAGAGCGCACAGGAGGAGAGAGGGCGCATGGAATGAGAGGGGGCGCATGGAGGGAGAGTGGGTGCACGGGGGGTGACAGTTCATAGGAGACAGCACGTGACAAAAGTGACACACTTCACTCCTGTCTACAAGGCTGTCAGTTAGTGTGACGAACTTCACTCCTGTCTATAAGGCTGTCAGTCAGTGTCACAAACTTTACTCCTGTCTACAAGGCTGTCAGTCAGTGTCACGCAGTTCACTCCTGTCTATAAGGCTGTCATTCAGTGTCACGAACTTCACTCCTGTCTACAAGGCTCTCAGTCACTGTAACGCACTTCACTCCTGTCTACAAGGTTGTCAGTCAGTGACACGAAATTTACTCCTGTCTACAAGGCTGTCAGTCAGTGTCACGAACTTCACTCCTGTCTATTAGGCTGTCAGTCAGTGTGACGAACTTCACTCCTGTCTACAAGGCTGTCAGTCAGTGTGACGAACTTCACTCCTGTCTATAAGGCTGTCAGTCAGTGTCACAAACTTTACTCCTGTGTACAAGGCTGGCAGTCAGTGTGATGCAGTTCACCCCTGTCTACAAGGCTGCCGCTCATCGTGTGACGCACTTCACTCCTGTCTACAAGGTCTGTCAGTCTGTTTACAAGGCTGTCAGTCATAGTGTGACGCAGTTCACTCCTGGCTGTAAGTCATAGTGTGATGCAGTTCACTCCTGTCTACAAGGCTGTTGCTCATAGTGTGACGCACTTCACTCCTGTCTACAAGGATGCCACTCATAGTGTGAGCACTTCACTCCTGTCTACAAGGCTGCCACTCATAGTGTGACACACTTCACTCCTATCTACAAGGCTGCCACTCATAGTGTGATGCATTTTACTTGTGTCTACAAGGCTGCCGCTCATAGTGTGACACAATTCACTCCTGTTTAAAAGGTATTCTAGAATACCCATTGCGTTAGAATCAGGCCACTATCTAGTAAATTAAATAATCACACAAAGTATTTTATGCTCAAATATTATGAATATCATGAATATTTAAAAATGGTATATCAATTTTAATTTGTCTGTTTAAAATATGAAAATATCAGAATGTTTGGGATTTTTTTGAGGTGGGGGTCTGGGTGATGAGATCTCAATGACCTCTTACTTTAGCTTTGGTTTACATTTACATTTTCTTCCCCAGTCAAATATCGCAAAGACATGTTCTGATTTCATCTTTGCTGCCCACTGTTCTACTGATCCCCATTATAACCAACTAAGGCCCCTTTCACATCAGCGGTTTTTTTAAATCGTGGCAGATGCGTTTTTTTCTGCCGCGATTACCGCATAACCGCGACACTTGTGGCACAGTTGCGGCAAGCCCCATGCAATGTCTATGGTATGCGGTAAGTGTGCGGCAGGTGTGGCAAGTGTGGTTTTGGCACTTGCCGCAGGTGCGGCCGTGAAAAAAAATGCGGTCAGCTGCGGTTTTTTTGTGGCCGCACCTGCCGCAAGTGCCGATACCGCACTTGCCGCACCTGCCACAAGCCCGCATAGACATTCTATGGTACTTGCCGCAACTGTGCCGCAAGTGTCGCGGTTATGCGGTAATCGCGGCAGATGCGGTTTTTTCACTGCATCTGCCGCGATTTCAAAAAAACGCTGATGTGAAAGGGGCCTAAGACTACTATTTAATCACAAACAGAGATAGTCTTTTTGCTATTTGCACCATGTTCCAAAGTGTCATAGGGTTTTTTTGTTTGTTTTTTTGTCAATGAAACCCATTGATAGTATTGTGTCTCAGGGTTCTTTGGATCACTGAAATCAATCTCAGATACCTGTGATAATTAGTTTAGCAGGTGAGCCCAATAAAAAGAACACTGGGTGTTCCACATTATTAAGCAGGCCACAGTTTTCAAGTAACATGAGAAAGAAAAAGGATCTCTCTACTGCCGAAAAGCAACAAATAGTGCAATGCCTTGGACAAGGGATGAAAACATTAGATATTGCACGAAAACTTAAGCCTGATCATGTGAAGAGATTTGTGGCTGATTCTGAGCACAGACGCGTTCATGCAGATAAAGGCAGAATGAGGAAGGTTTCTGCCATGCAAGTTCATCGGATTAAGAGAGCAGCTGCTAAAAAGGCCTTACAAACCAGCAAACAAATATTTGAAGCTGCTGGTGCCTCTGGAGTCCCTTAAACCTCAAGGTGTAGGATCCTTCAAAGGCTTGCTGTGGTGCATAAACCTAATATTTGGCCACCCCTAAACAGTGCTCACAAGCAGAAACGGTTGCAGTGGGCCCAGACATACTGTATATGAAGACTAATTTTCAAACAGTCTCGTTTACTGATTAGTGCCTAGCAACCCTGGATCGTCCAGATGGATGGAGTAGTGGATGGGTGGTGGATGGCCACCATGTCCAAACAAGGCTGCAACGTCAGCAAGGAGGCGGAGGAGACATGTTTTGGGCTGGAATCATTGGGAAACAGCTGGTAGGTCCCTTTAAGGTTCCTGAAGGTGTGAAAATGACTTCTACACAGTATATAGAGTTTCTGACTGAGAACCTTTTTTCCGTGGTACAAAAAGCAAAAACGTGTCTTCAGGAGCAAAATCATCTTCATGCATGACAATGCACCATCTCATGCTGCAAAGGATACCTCTGTGTCATTGGCTGCTATGGGAATAAGAGGAGATAAACTCATGGTGTGGCCACCATCTTCCCCTGACCTCAACCCTGTAGAGAACTTTTGGAGTATAATCAAGCAAAAGATATATAAGGGTGGGAGGCAGTTCACATCAAAACAGCAACTCTGGGAGGCTATTCTGACATCATGCAAAGAAATATAAGCAGAAACTCTCCAGAAACTCACAAGTTCAATGGATGCAAGAATTGTTAAGGTGATATCAAAGAAGAGTTCCTATGTTACCATGTAACTTGGCCTGTTAGGATGTTTTGGCATTAAATAGCTTTTTATTTCAGTGAATGTGTCCTCCTAATGCTGCAAATTCAACAAATGAGCATTTTTACTTCTTTAATTTGGAACAGTGCATTTTTTTTAATTTTGAAGATTATACTGTTATCATTGGGAGGTTTCTTCAATAAAGTTCGATGTATACTCTAACGGGTGAAGACTTTATTACACTGACTGTCATTTGCACCAACCATGTAGGAAAATCAGAGAAAAAGAACATTTGTATAATAATTTGGAACATGGTGTATACTTTGCCAATGATAATTGGGTTTTTAAGAGCAGTGCAGGAAGATAAGGGTACTTTCACATCTGCATTTTTCAAATCAGGAAGATTTCAGTTTTTTTTTTAAAATCACGGATCCAACAACATTGCGTTCTGACCAATACATTTTGAATGGAGTTCTGAAAAGGTGCTGTGACTTGCGGTTTCATTCGGATACGGACAAATGTGGCACCTCAGGATTGTTTTAAAAAAGCATTTAGTAGTGGTTTTTGGTCAAGCCTGAAGTGCCGGATTTGTACGGATCCGGATGAAACCGCAAGTCCCCGCACCTTTTCAGAACTCCATTACAAATGTGGTGGTCAGTAACACAATGTTGTTAGATCCAGAATTTTCCAAAAAAAATGGTATTCTGCCTAATTTGAAAAATGCATATGTGAAAGTACACTAAAAACCCAAAGAAATGCAAATGTACCTTAAAACCAGCAAATGTGCTCTAAACAAATTCTCTCTCAAAATGGTTGCTACTACACAGAATGCTAAGGGCTTAGCCAAAAATGCACCAGGATCTTAAAGGAGAAAACACTAAGTAATGCAGGTAATGCTGCCAGATGGTGCTAACCACATTAAACATCACAACAAAGATTACATGTTACATTTCAAATGTAGCAAATTTAGCCTGACTTAGGGTGCTTACACATCAGCGGTTTTTGCCGATTGCGGCAGATGCGGTGAAAAAAACGCATCTGCCGTGATTACCGCATAACCGCTGCACTTGCGGCACAGTTGCGGCAAGCCCCATACAATGTCTATGCGGGTATGCGGCAGGTGCGGCAAGTGCGGTACCGGCACTTGCCGCAGGTGCGGCCGCAAAAAAACAGCGACTGACCGCATTTTTTTCACAGCCGCACCTGCCGCAAGTGCCGAAACCGCACTTGCCGCACCTGCCACACACTTACCGCAAGCCCCATAGACATTGCATGGGGCTTGCCGCAACTGTGCCGCAAGTGTCGCGGTTATGCGGTAATCACCGCATCTGCCGCGAACGACAAAAACCGCTGATGTGAAAGGGGCCTTACTTCTACTAAATCAAAATGGGCAGATCACGGGCAGCAGAATCTCTTTAAAGGGTTTTCTTCTCTCTTACATTCATGTCTTCAAATGAGCTTGCTGTTCTTATTATACAATATGTCAACAATATATCTCTAAACTACAATGGCAAACAGGGAAAGCAAAGTAGATAATTGAACAAGTCACATTACATCCAGATATAGTTCAGATGGTATTTGGAGTTGGAATGGATAAAAACAGTCAGTTCAAATAAGTTGAACAATGTTGTAAAGAAGACTACACAGCATTCTATCAAATGGGCTAATCTGAGTGTCTCTCATGATTGCCCATGGTAATTAATTCCAAAAGTTCTGCCAATGATAAATTTACTTGCTTAATCTGATCATTACAACAACTGGACTTCATTAGGTCACGATAATTCTATGATTTGCAATCTTGGTTAATCAGACTTCTGCAGCTAACCGTAGAAAGTTGTAAATTATATGTGTTAGCCTGATATGCCCCAGGCATGCTAAGACATGGAAAATGAAAATATGATGCTGTTCTCTGTCTTTCATAGTCATGTTTGCAGCTGCCCTCAGTGCTACAAATGATTTGAGTAAGGTTAAATGGTTTTCTCAACTCATAAAATTATGGAGTGTGAATAGGATATGACAGAAATTTTTTGTAGATGTAAATTCCAGAAGTACGACTAAGGGTGCCTTCACACTGCGGTCAGGTCCGGTCCGGGGCTGTCAGGGGTGACAGGCCCAGACCGGATTTTGGCCCCATAGTATCCTATGGGACCGGATGGAGCCGGATGGCAGTTATCTGACATCCGGCTTCCATCTCTACGGAAGAATCTGGGAGAAGTGGGATTTTTCTTCCGGACACAAAAACGTAGCTTGTGTCCGGAGAGAACAATCTCCCCATAATTGGTGTCTCCCGGATTCCCCTGGATAAATGTAAACTTAGTACTACATTGTTTTTTGGGAAGATTAACAAACAAACAGAAGTTCAGGAATTCCTTTTATCTTTTTTCTAAATCATTCACCCAATAATAATGTGAAAAGACAACTTTATTCTTAGGTTCAAGATGATTACAGTGACATCAAATTTTTATTATTTCCATTAATGTTTTTACACACGAACAACTAATTTTTATGAAAAATGGATGTGCTCTGCCATATTTGGATATTGTTTTATTTTGGGGCTATGGAGCTGTATGAAGCCTTTTTTGTAGGATTAAATTTTTGTTGGTACCATTTTGGTGAAACAAATACTGTAGTTCCTTTCATAGCTTTTTATTCCTATTTTTTGGATATACAATGAAGTAAAAACAGGAATTCATTTTTTTCCTTATGACATTCGCTGTGTGGTATAATTGATAGACAATTATAGTCTTCTGGCCAGTATGATTAAATTGATACCGGATTTATACAGACTCATTTATGATTTGCTACCTTTCTACGCTAAAAACAATATTTTATAAAATATATTTGCGTATTTGTGTATCACCATATTCTGAGAGCGTAACTTAATTGTTCACATACAGAGCCAGAAACAATGTTTTTAGCAAGATGAAGTTTTTTTGTAATCCATTAGTTTTATATATGACTTCCTAATCACTATTTTCTTGGCCTTTCTATCATTAAAAAGCAAGAAATGTTAGCTTTACTATTTATCATTTTTTATGGTGTGAACCATATAAGATAAATAATTGCCTCAGTCTTAGGGCCCTTTCACATCTGCGTTTATTTGAAATCGCGGCAGATGCGTTGAAAAAACCGCATCTGCCGCGATTGCCGCATAACCGCTGCACTTGCGGCGTGGTTGCGGTAATCCCCATAGAAAGTATAGGGGGACTTGCGGCAGGTGCGGCAAGTGCGGTTTTGCACTTGCGGCAGGTGCGGCCGCGAAAAAAAACGCTGTCAGCCGCGGTTTTTTTCGCGGCCGCACCTGCCGCAAGTGCAAAACCGCACTTGCCGCACCTGCCGCAAGTCCCCCTATACTTTCTATGGGGATTACCGCAACCGCGCCGCAAGTGCAGCGGTTATGCGGCAATCGCGGCAGATGCGGTTTTTTCACCGCATCTGCCGCGATTTCAAATAAACGCAGATGTGAAAGGGCCCTTAGGGCCGCTTTACACACACCAACTTCTGTGACCAACCTCTGAACAGATCTCTGGTTGCAGTGAAATCATGGACACATTGTTCCATTTTGTGGCTGTGTACAAATGTAACAATGTGTCCATGATTTCATTGCAACCAGAGATCTGTTCAGAAGTTGGTCACAGAAGTTGGTGCGTGTAAAGTGGCCCTTATAGTTTGGGTCATTCTGGATGTAATGATCCCAATTATGTCTACTTTTTTATTTTTCTTTGTGTGGGAAACAGTTTTCTGTGATTTTTTCATGCTTTGCAAGGTTTTTGTTTACATTTATACAGAATTAATTGACCTTTTATATTTACAGAGTCCCAGTAAGGGACTTGAATATTTTTTAATTTGATCGCTACTGTCATACACAGTAATACTCATTTACTGCAATGCATTAGGCCGGTCAGTTTCATGTCCATTTCACACTGTAACCTGTAACCTTTTCGATCCTTCTCATGGCAGGGACCATAAGGCCTCTGTACATCGAGGCTATTACTTGACGTCAAAGTGCCAATGCAACTATCAAAATATGTGGTCTTGATAAGGTTGAAGAGCGATATTTCTTCCTCCATTAACCACCTATATGCTGCCGTAGCAATTGAAAGCAGCAAACCTCCCCTTCTTCCAAGAGCCATAACTGTTTATTGTTCTGTCAATATAGACATATGAGAATGAGTAGAATGAGTTATGCTTTTGAATTAAAAAAAATATTTTACCATATAGAGTACAGGAAAGTGGAAAAAAAAAATTCAAGTGCGGTGAAATTGCAAAAAAAAGCGCAATTGCGCGTTTGTTTTTGATATTTTTTATTCATAATGTTTACTATATGGTAAAACTGACATGTCGGTTTGATGCCTTGGGTCAGCACGAGTTCTTAGATATCAAGCATGCATACTTTTCCTTTTACCTAAGTGGTGAAAAAAAATTCAGAAAATTTGGAAGAAAAAAAATTGCACATTTAGCGCCGCTTTCCATGACTTGCAGAATTTTCATTTTTTGCGTTATGCGTTATGGGACTTTGTGATGAATTATTTTTTGTGTCTTGAGCTGACGTTTCTAATGATACAATTTTTAGGTAGATACAAGGCTAAAATTTAGCAGCAAGTCTTTATTCTTTCAAGCAAATGTATAAATATTTTTAAATGAGCCTATGCTTTTGAAGAGACTTTGGGACCTACATGTTAAAAAAACCTTCTAAGTCCTGCTCTGTACCAAAATGGTAGTGTACAATGAAAAGGAATTATCACGGTGTTTACAAGACATTGGGTAACAAATAATGGAGTCCATTTTTTTAATTCTTGTAAAAAAATTAAATTTGCAGCTAAAGTAAGATTTTGGTGGCAAAAATGTATATTTTTTTGATAGAACATTTGTAAAATTTAGATATTATACCGTATATACTCGTGTATAAGCCGACCCGTGTATAAGCCGACCCCCCTACTTTTGCCCCCAAAACTTGGGAAAACCTATTGACTCGTGTATAAGCCGAGGGTGGACCCCAGCACACGTATACAGTCCCCCCCAGTGGTATACAGCAGCCTCCCCAGTGGTAGTATACAGCAGCCCCAGTGGTAGTATACAGCAGCCTCCCCAGTGGTAGTATACAGCAGTCTCCCCCTGTGGTAGTATACAGCAGTCTCCCCCTGTGGTAGTATACAGCAGTCTCCCCCTGTGGTAGTATACAGCAGTCTCCCCCTGTGGCAGTATACAGCAGCCCCAGTGGTAGTATACAGCAGCCTCCCCAGTGGTAGTATACAGCAGTCTCCCCCTGTGGCAGTATACAGCAGTCTCCCCCTGTGGCAGTATACAGCAGGCTCCCCCTGTGGCAGTATACAGCAGGCTCCCCCTGTGGCAGTATACAGCAGTCTCCCCCTGTGGCAGTATACAGCAGTCTCCCCCTGTGGCAGTATACAGCAGGCTCCCCCTGTGGCAGTATACAGCAGGCTCCCCCTGTGGCATTATACAGCAGGCTCCCCCTGTGGCAGTATAACAGCAGGCTCCCCCTGTGGCAGTATACAGCAGGCTCCCCCTGTGGCAGTATACAGCAGGCTCCCCAGTGGTAGTATACAGCAGGCTCCCCCTGTGGCAGTATACAGCAGGCTACCCCTGTGGCAGTATACAGCAGGCTCCCCCTGTGGTAGTATACAGCAGGCTCCCCCTGTGGCAGTATACAGCAGACTCCCCCTGTGGCAGTATACAGCAGGCTCCCCCTGTGGCAGTATACAGCAGGCTCCCCCTGTGGCAGTATACAGCAGGCTCCCCCTGTGGCAGTATACAGCAGGCTCCCCCTGTGGCAGTATACAGCAGGCTCCCCCTGTGGCAGTATACAGCAGGCTCCCCCTGTGGCAGTATACAGCAGGCTACCCCTGTGGCAGTATACAGCAGGCTCCCCCTGTGGCAGTATACAGCAGGCTCCCCCTGTGGCAGTATACAGCAGGCTCCCCCTGTGGCAGTATACAGCAGCCTCCCCAGTGGTAGTATACAGCAGGCTCCCCCTGTGGCAGTATACAGCAGGCTCCCCCTGTGGCAGTATACAGCAGGCTCCCCCTGTGGCAGTATACAGCAGTGCCCCCCCCCCCCTGTGCTATATACAGCCCCCCCCATCCCCGTTGCTGCCGCACACCTGTAAAATGAAGATATTTCATACTTATCCTCCTGCTGCCGCCGCGCGCATCCCCCGCTCTCCTTCTTGCTTGCACCCGGCGTCCATCCATATGACCGCGCACAAGTAATGACGTCATTACTTGTGCGCGGTCACGTGGATGGACGCCGGGTGCAACCAAGAAGGAGAGCGGGGGATGCGCGCGGCGACAGCAGGAGGATAAGTATGAAAGATCTTCATTTTACAGGTGTGCGGCAGCAACGGGGATGGGGGGGGCTGTATATAGCACAGGGGGGGGGGGCACTGCTGTATACTGCCACAGGGGGGGGGGGCGGAGGAGCGCTGACAGTGCAATGTAATATGCACGGCTCCCCCTGTCGCTGATGGACAGGGGGATGCAGTGCATATTGCATTGCACTAATGAGCGGGGGCACGTGACTGCCCGCTCAGTGTACAGCCTCCCCCACCTCCTTCAGCCCCCGGACACCGGCCCCACACACTGACAGCCGTCACTGACTCGTGTATAAGCCGAGGGGGGCACTTTTCAGCACAATTTCTGTGCTGAAAAACTCGGCTTATACACGAGTATATACGGTAATAACTGCACATTTTTCATTTTCACAAGTGGTAATAGTTGAAAATGCCCCCACTTTTTTGCAATTTCTCCTATCATACCCCAAATGTCAACAGAAACTATAGTTTGGCCTCCTAGCTGGTCTCAGTAGGAAGGTCCACCATTTAATTTTTTAAACTTAAATTTTGCTGAAATAGTTTGTGGTCATCATTTGCAGAGCCATGAAAGGGGTAAAGGTTTTAAGTTCTTAGTTTGCTTTAGCTATAGTTAGTTAGACACCATGATAATAAGCAAGTTTGCAACTGAATTGCTTTTTCTATCTGTTGTCATTCTCCTGCAATGACACCATTTATCTTTCATGGCCCCTTTACACGCAGCTACAGGTAACAGGTTGTCCACAGGTAACTTACTGGTTGTAGTGAAATCATGGAGACATAGTTCCATTTGTACACAGCAACAAGATAGAACCATGTCTCCATGATTTCACTGCAGCCAGTAAGTTACCTGTGGAAAACCTGTCACCTGTAGCTGCGTGTAAAGGGGCCATCATAGTGTACAGCTTGTTTCCATAGAACCTGGCACAGAGTATGCAGTAGTAGAGGAGGTACCTCTTAACATCCCAGTCAGCTCTCTACAGACCATTGATTCCTAAACAGCAGTTATCTCCCCTCTCTATCATCTTGTGAAGTGATACAGTTATAACTCACCAGACCACAGGTTTTACAGCTTTATGCTCCTACTGTTTGAACCTGGCAGTGCATCGACATGAACTTTTATCTTTAGTCACATACAGTGATAGCAGTGAAGACTTCAGAACAAGCCACTGATAGCTGAATGTGTTCTAGCAGAATTTGTGCTGAGCTTTACAGTTTTACTAACATTATAATTCTATTTACCGGAACTGTCACTCAAATGGAGAGCCCACCCTGACTGAAATAGGGAAGCAAGGAAACTGAGGAGAGTGCATTGCTCTGAGCTTCTCAAGAGAAAATTTGACAATACCTCCTATAGCTGCAAGAACAGCAGTGAAATAAAAAAAAAGTGAGACAATTTTAGAAACTATAACTATATACAGTACTATAAAATTCATCTATGAGTGCATGGTCTTTTGGCGACAAAGGTGTTTTCCCAAATAAAAGTATGCAGTGGATGTTGTACAGTGCAAATTACAGTATAGCTAAACAAGTGGACTCCGAGGCAATATTCCCTCAATGAGCTTTTGGTGAGTTTTCGATGTTGCTGAATTTCTGCAGCATTTTTGCACCTATTATGTAAAATAGGTTACTTGCATTTTTATCACATTTTTTACGCTGTTTTTTTTTCTCTTATTGGTGGTCATGTTTTAAACAAACGTTCTTTGTTTCTGATACTTCCTGGTATTTGGCTATGACAATACCTTATTGATATACCTTTGTGCAGAATAAGTGTATTTATGATGCGTTTGTGCAGCATTTTTGCCTATGTAATTTCTGCATTACATGCAACTCTATGGGAAGTATCTACACATAAAACTCTGCATACCCGCAAGAGAAATTGACATGTTGTGGATCTTAAATACATTGGAGGTCAGTTTATGCTGAGTAAAAATAAACACAGTGGGCAGGAGATTTCTATAAATTCCATCCACTTTGCTGGAACTGTACAGCCAGGTGCACACGTCGAGTGTTTGTTAGGTTCTTTTATATCTTAATATTTGTAAGCCAAAACCAGAAGTGGGTAAAAAGCACATAAGTGGTGACGTGTTTTTATTATACTTTTCCTCCAATTGTTCCACACCTGGTTTTGGCTTAAAAATACTGAAATAAGAGACTCACCAAATATTCAATGTAAACACGGTGCCTAATACACTGCATTTTTGACAGAACAAAATATCAGAATCAAAAACTGTTGGAACAGAGGCTAGACTGAGTCCAAAGTGACTCCACCTATCTCATTATAGTAGATGATTCTATCGGTTTCAGATTGCCTTTTGGGGGAATTTAGTTGGAGACAGTGACTTAAGGGGAAAAGTGCGATCCCCGCCACAGTGCTCTGGATCGCTCTGTCAGTCAATGATCTGAAGAATCGGATCTGTGCTGTCAGCTACACATCTCATCTGAGATGATCAGCTCGTGAGCTCGCATCAGGGGGAGGAACATGGCCAGAGGCGTATATATACTTTTTTGGTGATGAAGGGTTTAAATTATGCTAAAACTGATGATGATCAGCAGAGTGTCTGTTGTAAAATACAGCTGACATTCATTGCACTTACGCCTTTCGGGAGGAGCGATTCACTAACTCTTCAGCACTTAATGATCACCACCAAAAGGTAAATTGACGGTTTTTAAAGAGTTAAAAAGTGATTGAACGCAGCAAGTAGAGTCATATACTGTTAAAACTGATGATGATCAGCAAAGTGTCTGATGTAACATACAGCTGACATTCATTGCATTTTTGCTTTTTGGGTGGAGCAAGTCACTTAATCTTCAGCACTTAATCTACACCAAAAGGTATATTGATGGTTTTTAAGGAGTTAAAAAGTGATTGATTTCAGCAACTAGAGAGTTATATACTGCTAAAACCAATGATGATCAGCAGAGTGTCGGGTATACAGCTGACATTCATTCCACTTTTGCCTTTTGGGTGGAGTGATCACTTAATCTTCAGCACTTAATGACTACCCCCAAAGGTATATTGATGGTTTTTAAGGAGTTAAAAAGTGATTGACCGCAGGAACAAGAGTTATATACTGCCAAAACTGATGATGATCAGCAGAGTGTCAGTTGTAAAATATTCAGTTAATCTGCACTTCATGATCACCACAAAAAGGCATAATTATGATTTTTTAAGGGGTTAAAAAGCTTTAGAATTCCATTTATAACACAAATATTGAGGATCTGAAAGACATTTTTTCCCAGATTGTCAAGCACAAATCACAATACATGTATGGATGCATCTGACTACAAACAAGTCGTATGTGACACCTAATTGACATAGTCCTATTCCCTATAGCCTAAAAGGTAACTGTCAGCATGGCTCCTTTTTTCCTTAAATATATAATAGTTCATGTATCTCACACAAAGCTTAACCAGATGTAGCTAAAACAGTTCTCCACATGGATAAATAAGTGATATAAATCGATCTTCTATTCAATACTTGCAACAACTTGGTAAACCCAACTGTGCCGTATGACAGTTGCAAAATGGGGGGTTAGCATGAAAGCACTCTTTGTTGAATGAAGCCATATGGTTCTATGACATGAAGAAGCAATTTCACAGTACATGAAATGAGGGAGCCTACAATGTGCTTGCATGCATGCTATTAATTTGTATTACATGTCTGTAAGTAGTACAACATGGGAATCCTAATAGGTACACTTTGTATAAGAAATATGTAATCATATTCAGATGGATATCTTGTTAGTACAGATGATTTGTTTATGTCAACTTGAATTGAGTCAGTGGTCAAAGTCTATTTCTGTGCTCAAATTTTAGACACATTGAGAAATTATCTTATTTCAATATTTTATAGGATTTGTAGACATTTGCAATTGTATCAATATTTTATACTAAGGGTTGAACTGTTGCGGCAAAAGCTACCAAACATCATGTCATTCTCTAGTAATATGTGACAGTTATCTACATCTATAGCAAAGCTTAACATAAGGTTCCATTCTTGACAACTTGTCAGGAGGTTATCTCACTTAATAATGATATTATTTAGACATTTATATAGCACTATTAATTCCATAGCGCTTTACATACACTTGCAACACTAAACATCCTATCACTATGTCTTTGAAATGTGGGAGGAAACTGGAGTGCCTGGAGGAAACCCACACAAACACAAGAAGAACATACAAACTCCTTACAGATGTTGTCCTTGGTGGAAATTGAACCCAGGACCTCAGTGCTGCAAGGTTGCAGTGCTAACAACCGAGTCACTATGCCACCCCCACTTAAGAAGATAACATTGCACAAGCCATTGACCATTGCCAAGTTGTTGGCTAAATTAGTATTTTTGTTTGTACAGAGTTATCTGAGTCAAGTTAACTTGGGCTAGCTCTGCATATAATCATATACAGTGTAGAGAAGCATTGCTTTTTAATATTCAATAAATTTTTGGGCAAAGTCAATAAAATCGTAAAAACCCTTATACTTTAAAATGTGATGAAACAGCAAACTTATGTATGCAGCACAGTGAATATCCCAAAACCTTAAATCAATATGAGTTCATGATTAGTTTCAGGTTGCATAGTATAAACTTCAGCTTATTGATAACTTTTAGAGCCACTAATACATACCTCTGGTGCCACCTACGTTAAGTTAAGGAAACATTACGATTGAACAAGTTAGGAGTTCCTATAGACATTGAAAGGTAAAGTTGTTCAAATCAACTCAAACATCCTAGTCCATGGGCTACAAAAGTGAATGAAAGTATTGCATGGGAGTAGAAAATCTGCTTTTTACCAGACGGTAACTTTGGCTCTACTTTTCAGAAGTTGATCTGGCATGATATCACATGTATGTTATGACACAATGATGACGTTACTCCAGAATAGCTAATCAAGAGAACATCTGCAGATGCCACCAGGTAAGTAGAGCTTCTCCTGCACTTGGCCAGCGGCCACAGACCACTGTCATGGTTGATGACCTGGGATGTGCAAATCGATTTATACCAATTAATTTAAAAGGGTTTACCCACAATTTAAATATATATTCTATAAATATATATTCTATTGATTACTTGCCTATGGGACTTTCAGAATTAGCTAAACACTTACTTTGTCTTTCTCCAGTAGTGCCATAGACAATAAATGGTGTTATAGTTTACCTTGCACACTCGTGCTCCATTAGTCAGGACTCAAAAAAGGGTATTCAGGGTTACTGTGGATCCCAATGGTAAACCATAAAAGAAAGTAAGCTATCCCTTATCGTATGAGTAGGGGATACATTTCAATTGTGATAAAACCTCTTTAACAAGCATCTGTCACCTCTCTGGGGGCAGCATAAGGGCCCCTTTACCCGCGGCTACATTTCTTGGGTGGCTACAGGTAACTTACTGGTTGCAGTGAAATCATGGAGAGATTATTCCATTTGTACACAGCAACAAGATAGAACCTTGTCTCCATGATTTCACTGCAACCAGTAAGTTACCTGTAGCCACCCTAGAAATGTAGCCGCGTGTAAAGGTACCCTAAGGTTATGACTGAGATGCTGACATCAAAATTTTGTCTGTTATGTGTCTTTGCCCTGTAGTTTTGGACAAATGTACTGTATGTGGTATTCATAAGCTGTGGGGTAGCTCAGTCTTCCCTGGCACTGATTGGCAGCACTCTTTCTAAAAATATGCATAGTGATTTAGCTGTTAATCCTAGGTGGTAGGCACATATGGTGGTAGGTGGTAGGCCTCATAAATACTGAGGATTCTGCAATGTATGCTCTGCACTGAGAGGACTCCTTTTTCACCAGAGCTGCTTCTGGAAAAGTGTGAACTTCTCCACAGCTACAGAATCAAAACACATAAAAAATAAATATTTGTACAATAATCTCTTGGAAATTGGTAGGAACTGCCAAGACAAATCTACATGTGCGACCATCTTAATTCTAGATAGCTAAAGTTTGGTTAACATGTAGGGCCTGGTTCATATTGGCTTCATGTCACCTATACACTGTGCATATAAATACTCTGCCTATATTAGTGGACTGTATGATATACATGAATTACATTTTGACCCCTAGTTTATTAAAAGGAACAACCTGACCATTTTAAGCAATGTACAGTACAGTATAGTGTCTTACCAAATAATACTTGTAAAAATGTGTAAAGACCTCTCAGGGGCACCTTAAATTCACAAGTTTCGATAAAGTGTTTTCTGTTAACTTGACATTCTCTTCTGAGACCATTATTTGCATTAGCAAACATTGTGTCCCAGGTCAAGGAGAAAGCAGATTTCCTGGTTTGGTTCTTGTCTCTGGCCATAAAGGGAGAGTGGTTAGAAACAAACTAGTTTATGCATCCCTAGTCACCAACAAATGGATAAAGCAAACTTGCATGAGCAGGTACTGAATATCTGCAAGGCTTAAATCTAACATTTAACGAGTTAAAAGGAAACAAAAGGATTTACAGCTGTGTTACTAGACGACATCAATGACCCAGTGCATAAACTGTTTCAACTTTCTTTTTAAGCCTAGATGATTGTAAGTATATTTAATCTCTGTAAAATATTAATGACCTATAAAAAGGAGGTAGATGGGCATCTGATGTAGGGAGGTCACCAGCATTTCTAACAACATGGCTTCTAAAAATGAATAGTTCAGCAAATATTACATGTCAATCTAAATTATACAAAACTCTAAAATATATTAGAATTACAGAAAAAGAATATCATAAGTGAATCACACCAATAAGTCTTCTGATTTTGCATGTTGGGAACTTCACCCACTTCTAATTAACAGTACTCGCTTCCTAGAAAAAGCATTGTCTGTAATCAGACCACTTTTGTGCACATGCACACTGACACTGTCAAAGCCTGGCCATATATGAAACATTAGTACCATAGAGCACACAATGTGGGTCGATGCATTTTCCTTCCTGGGTCCTCTCTACTGATGCAGCCACGTTTACTTTGAGAAGTGAGCACTGTCAATCAGAAGTGAGGAAGTCTCCAACATACCAAATGAGTGAGTGTAAGGGGCCTGTCACACGTGTCAATGTCGCCCGCAATATCGCTCATGCGTCACAAATTATTAATCGCCTGAGCAATGTGGAATTATCGCAGGTAAGATGTCACACGCGTCAATATGACCCAGCGATGCGGTCATGTCGCCATCTTGCGACCGATTTTATTTAGTCGCTTGTACGTTGTCAAAATAGAAAATATGTCGCTGAGTTTAGTGTCACACACAGCGATGCACAAGGTCTACTGAGCGATGAGCGACAGGTTTTACGTCTGGCAGTGAAACCTGCGATCGGCGATCAGCGACATGTCGCTGGTTGCATCGCTTGGTCACACACTTCAATGTCGCTCCTGCGTCACTTTTATGTCGCTCGAGCGACTGAAAATCCGTGACGTACGAGCGACATTGACAGCGATATTGACGTGTGTGACATCCCCTAGTATACAGAGTTCTTAGTTATGCAAAGAGTACACCAAAGCCACTCATTTGCCTGTAAATGTAATTATTTTTCTCAGGCACTGTACCAATATTAGGTGCAATGCTATCATAATTTTTGGGGGGTTAACTTGGAGTGCTCTAGGAGTGCTGAACGTCTATGGAGGAAAACCTGAACTCCATCCAGAAAACTTCATTCAGTATAAATTTATGCTGAGAACTTACAACTCTGCCCTTTACCTTGCCAAACAATCCTATTTCACCACCCTAATTTCCTCACTATCCAACTACCCAAAAAAACTCTTTGAAACTTTTCACTCTCTCCTCAGTCCTAAAGTGCAGGCCCCTATCACCAACCTCTGTGTTGATGATCTGGCTTCTTAATTCACAGATAAAATAGAAAACATCTGTCAGGAAATCAACTCCCAACCTCAAATCGCTATTACCCCTTTCTCTCCCCACATTTCCTCTGGCTCACTCTCCACTTATGACCCAGTCACAGAAGAAGTAGTATCCAGGCTCGTCTCTTCCTCTCGTCCCACCACTTGCACTGCTGACCCCATCCCCTCTCACCTACTCCAGTCTCTCACTCTGGTGGTCACCACTCACCTAACCAAAATCGGCGATCAGCGACATGTCGCTGGTTGCATCGCTTGGTCACACGCTTCAATGTCGCTCCTGCGTCACTTTTATGTCGCTCGAACGACTGAAAATCCGTGACGTACGAGCGACATTGACAGCGATATTGACGCGTGTGACATCCCCTTAATAGTGCACAGAGTCCTTAGTTATGCAAAGAGTACACCAAAGCCACTCATTTGCCTGTAAATGTAATTATTTTTCTCAGGCACTGTACCAATATTAGGTGCAATGCTATCATAATTTTTGGGGGGTTAACTTGGAGTGCTCTAGGAGTGCTGAACGTCTATGGAGGAAAACCTGAACTCCATCCAGAAAACTTCATTCAGTATAAATTTATGCTGAGAACTTACAACTCTGCCCTTTACCTTGCCAAACAATCCTATTTCACCACCCTAATTTCCTCACTATCCAACTACCCAAAAAAACTCTTTGAAACTTTTCACTCTCTCCTCAGTCCTAAAGTGCAGGCCCCTATCACCAACCTCTGTGTTGATGATCTGGCTTCTTAATTCACAGATAAAATAGAAAACATCTGTCAGGAAATCAACTCCCAACCTCAAATCGCTATTACCCCTTTCTCTCCCCACATTTCCTCTGGCTCACTCTCCACTTATGACCCAGTCACAGAAGAAGAAGTATCCAGGCTCGTCTCTTCCTCTCGTCCCACCACTTGCACTGCTGACCCCATCCCCTCTCACCTACTCCAGTCTCTCACTCTGGTGGTCACCACTCACCTAACCAAAATCTTCAATCTCTCCCTCTCTTCTGACATCTTCCCCTCCTCTGTCAAACACTCGATCATTACTCCATTATTAAAGAAAACTTCTCTTGACCATCCTGCACAAACAACTACAGACCAGTCTTCAATCTCTCTTTCATTTCTAAACTCCTGGAGCGCCTGGTCTACTCCCGCCTCACTCATTACCTCTCCACTCACTCTCTTCTAGACCCATTACAGTCTAGTTTCCGCCCCATACATTCTACAGAAACTGCTCTCAACATAGTGACCAATAACCTTCTGATAGGAAAACATAATGGTGACGACTCTATACTTGTCCTTCTTGATCTCTCTGCAGCCTTTGATACTGTTGACTGCCATCTCCTACTCTCCATGATGCACTCCATCGGCATCAAGGACATGGCTCACTTCTGGTTCTCTTCCTATCTTTCTGACCGCTCTTTCAGTGTAGCATTTGCTGGCACCACTTACTCCCCTCTTCCTTCCTCTCACTATTGGGGTCCCTCAGGGTTCAGTCCTTTGACCTCTTCTCTTCTCTCTGTACACGGCCCCAATTAGACAGACCATCAGCAGATTTGGCTTTCAGTACCATCTTTATGCTGATGGCACACAACTTATACACTTCTTCCCCTGACCTTACTTCTGCTCAAATAAAGAACACCAATGACTGTCTAACTCCAGTTTCCAAAATCATGTCTGCTCTCTCCCTGAAATTCAACCTTTCAAAAACTGAACTTCTGCTCCCGCCCTCCACTAACCTCCCTAAATCTGACATCTCTCTCTCAGTGTGCAGCACCATGATAACGCCTAGTCAGCAGGCTTGCTGTCTGGGTGTTATGTTTGACTCTGATCTTTCCTTAACGCCATATATACAATCTCTCGCCTGCTCTTGCCATTTGCACCTGAAAAACATCTCTAGAGTTCGCCCCTTTATCACCTTGGAAACCACAAAAACCCTCACTGTGGCCCTGATTCACTCCCGTCTTGACTATTGTAATTCTCATTTAATTGGCTTCCCCTGCACTAGACCCTCCCCTCTCCAGTCCATCCTTAATGCAGCTGCCAGGATCACCTATCTAGCTAACCATTACTTGGATGCTTCTGCTCTATGCCAGTCATTGCACCGGCTGCCTATACATTAACGGATCCAATTCAAACTGCTTGTTCTCACCCACAAAGCTCTTCACAGTGCAGCATCTCCCTTCATCTCCTCCCTCATCTCTGTCTATCACACACACATTCTCTTCGCTCTGGAAGTGACTTTAGACTCATTTCTGCATTAATCCGAACCTCCCACTCCCGACTCCAAGACTTCTCCCGAGTTGCGCCAATTCAATGGAAAGCTCTACCCCAATAAATTAGGTGTATCCACAACTTATATAGTTTCAGGCAATCCCTAAAAACACATCTTTTTAGGGCAGCCTATCATAATCTTTAGTAAAAGTCATCTAGACATAACTTATTCACTCTACCAGTCTCAAATGCATCACAAATAATGGTTGGTGCCCACTTATACTGCTCCTATCTGTTCCCCATCTCCTCAAGGTGACTATACCATCATTGTAAATAAGCCCCTGTACTTTGTGTTATCCCCACCTCATTGTTGGACTGTAAACTTTTATGAGCAGGGCTGTCATTATTTTGCTCTAATTATTTTATTGTATTATGCTTTATATTGTGTTGTATTGTATTGTTTTTTTGTATTATATTGTATTGTATTGTACTTTCTGATAACTTTTTCATATGATGGTTTAAACATGAACCTCTGTATTGTGAAGCGCTGCGGAATATGTTGGCGCTATATAAATAAAGATTATTATTATCACTGTACAGATTGTTTAGCTCCTGCATGACCAATGACATATATATAGTGTCATGCATATGTTTGGGCACCCCTGTTCAAAATTACTGTTATTGTGAACAGTTAAGTAAATTGTAGATTAAGCAATCTTTAGATTTATGGCCCTCATGATGAGACCAATAACAGGAAACGTACGTAGGCGCAAAGGGGACCACGGTGGAGCACAGCAGGACACCCTATAGTGAAATCCAGGTAGGCACTTATAGTGAAATCCAGGTAGGCACTATAATGATTGGTAGCCCACAAATATTGGGGAACTCTATGTGATTTCATTTGGGAGATCTATTCCAAAGCTATAACATAAGGGTGGCTACTAGTAAGATACATGATATACACAGCACGATAGTGGTGATAAGAGAAAGGTAGGCTGGGAAGCATTAGAGCCCCCAGTAATACAGCAGTATATCTGTAAAGGGATAACATCTAATAATACAGTGCTATAATTGTTACCTGGATAAACAATATATATCAGCTATGGGTATTTAGAGCTATATAAGTGCATCCATTGTGGTCAGGAGTTCACAAATGTATTTATAAGTAGCTTATTAAGTGGTACCTGAATATGAAATGGTAAAGTGGTTTTATTAAAAATATATGTATGACATTTTAACTAATAAAGGAAATTAATTTGTATAAAGAGTGTGCATATCACTGTTTTTCACTAAGAATACCTTTGGGGGGAAAATCCTATGGTGATTTTGATTAGTATGTTTTGTTAGTGAAGCACAGAATACCAGTAATTAGGACATTTGTATTCAAATTACGTTAAAGATGACACATTTCCGTTGTATTTTAGACAAAAAAAAATGTACATTTTCATCGTTTACATTATAAAAGAAAATGGGTCGATGCAAAAGTTTGGGCACCTTTGTGTGCTCAGACAACTTTGACCAAGGCATCAGATCTTAATTAGTCTCACAGGGTTATGGCTTATTCACTATTAGGAAAAGCTAGGTGATTCAAATTTCACAGCTGTATAAAATCTCCTATAATGTTACTCCAAAAATCAGCAGTCATGGGTTCTTGTAAGCAGCTGCCTAGCACTTTGAAAATGAAAATGGTGGAGAAGAAGGAGAAGGCTTTAAGAAGATAGCAAAGCTTTTTCAATTTGCCCTTTCCTCAGTTCAAAATGTAATTAAGAAATGTCAGTTAAAAGTAACAGTGGAATTCAAGATAGGGTCTGGAAGACAAAGCTACATTTCTGTGAAAGTTCTTGTATGACTGCTAGTGATGTTAATCAGAACCTCTGCTTCATTGAAGTAGACCTTCAGGAAGATTTGCAGACTCTAGAGTTGTGGTATATTGTTCTACTGTTCACAGACCCCTACACAAATATTGCCTTCATGGAAGAGTCATAAGAAGAAAACCTCTCCTGTGTCCTCACCATAAAATTTAGCTTCAGAAGTATGCAGAAAAACATCTAAGCAAGCCTGATGCATTGTTGGAAACAAGTCTTTTGGACCGAAGAGGTTAACATAGAACTCATTGGCCACAATGATCAAAGTTACCTGTGCAGAAAAATGAGGGGACAAAATTTCGAGAAAAGAACATCTCACCAACTGTTAAACATGGGGGTGAATCAATCATGCTTTCGGGTTGTGTTGCAGTCAATAGCACAGGGAATGTTTAACAGGTAGAGGGAAGAAGAAATTTTATAAAATTTCAACAAATTCTTTAACAGGTAGAGGGAAAAACGAGTTGAATGAAATTTCAACAAATTCTTGATGTAAAAGAGCTGTAGAGGATAACTTCTACAAATGGATAATAATCAAAAATACATGTATAAATCCATACTACTTTAAAAGGCATAAGCTGACAGTTTTACAATGGTCCTCACAGCTCCCTGACCTTAACATCATTGAAAATCTGTGGGCAGACCTCAAAAGAGCAGTGCATGCAAGATGACCCAGAAATCTCACGGAAGTGGAAGACTTTTCAAAAGAAGAATGGATGAAAATCACTCAAACAAGAATTGAAAGACTCTTTGCTGGGTACGAAAAACATTTGAAAGCCATGATACTTGCCAAAGGGGGGAGCTACTAGATACTAGTAATGCAAGGTGCCCAACCTTTTGCATCAGCCCATTTTCCTTTTTGTGTGTTATAAAATGTAAAAGATAAAAATTATTTTTTTGCCTAAAATGCAATGGAAATGTTTTATGTGCCACTGTATAAAGCATTGTTCATCCACCCACCACTGTAAACATATTAAATCAGGCTGTCAAACTTTAACAGCAAGATCTAACACGCACCGGCGGAGATTGCATCATTCCCTACTCCCATGGGCAACCCGATGATATTATCACAGGGCACCGAAGGCTTGTCAAGACAGCCAGAAGTCAGCTGATGACTAGTGATGAGCAAGTGTAATAGTTACTATTCGCTACTCGCACAAATATTACAGTATTCGTGATACTCGTTACTCAACAAGTATCGCTGGTGCTAGGGAGTAATGTGCTGATCGTTATCGATCTGACAATAATTGACAGCTCCCTTCAGTACAAAAAGTGAGCTGGCACCTCAGTGACAGCAGATTGAATGTTATGGTCTTTTTGGGGGGCACAGCAAGGTGTTTTATGCAGTAGAAACGCAAATAAGCCCACTCTCCTGCGCTGTCCCAGAAATGCTCGTTTTATAGCAGGATGTGTGTGGGAGAAGCCAATCACTAATTGACTAACATTGGACTTGCTATTCAGACGAATATGCAAGTATTAAAAAGTACTCATTACGAGTATAGCGATTACGAATATTACGCCACTTGCTCATCACTACTGATGAACCTGGTCACCGTCATGACCATTTGTTCTGTACAGTGCTTATGCACGACTCTGTACAGCACTAATGATCGAATAGTAGCAGCTGCAAGTCACCAAAGGGGACTAGTAATAACAATAAAAAGTTTAAAAAAAAGTTTTAAAAAATATGAAAAAAATAAAAAAAAGTTAAAATCCCCTCTCTTAGCAACAATGAAAATAAAAATAATACATACATTTGGTATCTCTGCATTCAAAAATGCTTGATCTATCAAAATATAAAGTAATCTGATTGGTAAACTGAGTAAAGTAAGAAAAATAAAAATGCCAGAATTATGGTTTTTCATGCAATAAAATGCAATAACAGGTAATCAAAACATTGCATCTATCCAAAAACAGTATACTTAAAAATGTCAGGTCAGAAAGCAAACAAGAGGCCATCACACTGCCCGAGATCCCAAAAAATGAGAACCTTATGTGTCCTGTAAAATGGTGACAAATGCACAATTTGGCGGGGGGGCAACTAAAGAATTGATTTTCACCACTAAATTAATAACAAACCTATACAAGTTTGGTATCTGCAAACTCTGCAAACTCATACTGACTCAGTCAGTTTTAACATGAAGTGAACTTGGTAAATTTCCCAGTGCACTATATGGTAAAATGAATGATATGTACAAATAGTCTTGAAAGATCGGGAGGAAAAAATTAAAATGAAGAATGGAAAATTTCCTGGGGGTGAAGCGGTTAGTATTAATTTTTGGGGTTACTGACTACTTTAAAAAAATGTCTGGTTCAGTAAATTTGTATATTACTGTTTATACTGTACATGCTGGTAGTAGTTCATCAGGAGACATTACTGCATCTGCAATGCTATGATATACTGAACACTATAGTAGTCTGTTTGCTAAATATAATATGTTGTAGCTTTCCTGCTAAAGAAGCCGTTTTTACAAATGATGGAATAGTAGAGCATGCAGTGGTACCCTATGATCAATTTTTTAATACTGTATTATGCTTTTCATCCCACCGCATGACTATCATTTTAATTTGTATTTACTGGTAATAAATCATTAGCACACATGACAATAAGCAACTTTATAATATATCTTATCAGACAAATTTGCTTCTTTCTCTGTCAGAATTGATCAGTCATTATCAAAATTCACAATTCTGAGGTAAAATCTGTATTCAGTGAAGACTTTCCCATTACTTAGATAGGAGATAGCAGTTGTTACTGATGAGATTTTATGTAGATAGAAGAGGGATGAAGGGGTGGAGCTCCGCTTCTAGCTCCTCCTTCCTCCCGTCATTATTTGCCCTGAGGAAGCTTCAATAACAGGCGATACATTTATGTTGCATTCACTATCTTGATTCATGGGTATCATCATATGCCTCTTATTTCTTAATGGTTGGCACTTAATCGCTAATAGGGTCATACTGGTATCCAGGTGTAGTTTCTATTTTTACATTTTCTATCTAGATATTTTTCATCCTTTATCTTACTTCCTCATTGGGATGTTTGCATGCATATTACCCTTGAGAGGTTACATATGATTTATCAGTGACACAGACTTTGATCATATGTTTCTGGTGTTCCTATGTGTACCCATGTACTTTGCATTTTGCATTTTGTACTTTCAATCTGTATAGGGGGATTTTAGCTTTATTATAAGCTGATCCAGAGTCCTCTATCTATGCCTTTGGCTTTTCAATTATTTTGTTCATTGTTCATTCATGGTCTGTAGAACAAAAAATATATGTTTTACAAGGTGATCTCTTACTGTAGCCATTTTTATCTTGTTAAACATATTAATTTTTTTTGGTGGGCCTATGGTGATCCCTTTAAGAGGTGGTGCCCTCTTCCTCCCCCGTTTTTGTCTAGGGGCCCTTTCACATCAGCGTTTTTTGAAATTTGCGGCAGATGCGGTGAAAAAAACGCATCTGCCGCAATTACCGCATACCGGCTCCACTTGCGGCGCAGTTGCGGTAAACGCAATGCAAAGTATAGGCGTACTTGCGGCAGGTGCGGCAAGTGCGGTTTTGCACTTGCGGCAGGTGCGGCAGCGAAAAAAAACGCGGTCAGCCGCGGTTTTTTTCGCGGCCGCACCTGCCGCAAGTGCAAAACCGCACTTGCCGCACCTGCCGCAAGTCCCCCTATACTTTGCATGGCGTTTACCGCAACTGGGCCGCAAGTGGAGCCGGTATGCGGTTATTGCAGCAGATGCGTTTTTTTCACCGCATTTGCCGCAAATTCCAAAAAACGCTGATGTGAAAGGGCCCTAATAAGATATATTATAAAGTTGCTTATTTTCATGTGTTCCATTGATTTATGAAATACAAATTAAACTGAAGGTTAAGCTTTAAAGTAAAGTAACAGCTATCTGCAATAAGGCTGGCTTCACACTGCAGTTTTTTCCCTGATCAGGTTTGATCAGGTTTGTGTGCCAAAACCAGGAGTGTCTCCAAAACTCAGAACAGGTGTCAATCTATCAATTATAGTTTTTCTCTGCAAGTTCCTCTCCTGGTTCCTCTCCTGGTTTTGGCACACAAACCTGATCGAACCTAATCAATCAAAAAACTGCAGTGTGAAACCAGCCTAAGGCTGAGCTAACAAGAATCTCAATTGCTAGGTCCCATAAGGGCCCTTTCACATCAGCGTTTTTCGTAATTCGCGGCAGATGCGGTGAAAAAACCGCATCTGCCGCGTTTGCCGCATAACAATTCCACTTGCGGCACGGTTGCGGTTTTTTCCATAGGAAGTATAGGGGGACTTGCGGCAGATGCGGCAAGTGCGGTATTGCACTTGCGGCAGGTGCGGCAGAGAAAAAAACCGCAGTAAGGGTGCTTTCACATCAGCGTTTTTCGTAATTCGCGGCAGATGCGGTGAAAAAACCGCATCTGCCGCGTTTGCCGCATAACCGTTCCACTTGCGGCACGGTTGCGGTTTTTTCCATAGGAAGTATAAGGGGGACTTGCGGCAGATGCGGCAAGTGCGGTATTGCACTTGCGGCAGGTGCGGCAGAGAAAAAAACCGCGGCTGACCGCGGTTTTTTTCTCTGCCGCACCTGCCGCAAGTGCAATACCGCACTTGCCGCATCTGCCGCAAGTCCCCCTATACTTCCTATGGAAAAAACCGCAACCGTGCCGCAAGTGGAACGGTTATGCGGCAAACGCGGCAGATGCGGTTTTTTCACCGCATCTGCCGCGAATTACGAAAAACGCTGATGTGAAAGGGCCCTAAGCCGCGGTTTTTTTCTCTGCCGCACCTGCCGCAAGTGCAATACCGCACTTGCCGCATCTGCCGCAAGTCCCCCTATACTTCCTATGGAAAAAACCGCAACCGTGCCGCAAGTGGAACCGTTATGCGGCAAACGCGGCAGATGCGGTTTTTTCACCGCATCTGCCGCGAATTACGAAAAACGCAGATGTGAAAGGGCCCTAAGCAACAAAAAGTAAATGCGCATTTACTGTTACTTTAATCCTTCCAACATTAACAACTAGAGATGAGCAGACCCAAACTTTAAAGATGCTTCATGCTGAACACAGATTCATGTTCATGCTGAACACAGATTTTGCAAAAAAAAACTTAGTGTTCGAGTTCAGAGTTTGAGAGTTTTATGTAAGCAAACCACTGAAGTGAGCATCGCTGTGCTCAGGTACACTTGGTGCTTGGCCCAGCATGAACTGCCTGCAGTGTTTGACTGGCTTGCACTGGGGGTAAAATCAGCGTCATCCGATGTACTGTAGTGTGCACAAAAAAATGAAGAAGACAAAACCCAGCTGTCCCTCGGAAGTGCTTTGTTTATGGCTGGCTGTATGTGGGCGGATATCCAAACTGCCCAATTAGTGACTTCCAATGAGGTTGGGGTCAAGATTGGGTCCAGAACAGATCTTTATCTAAAGTCTGGCTGAAACCACAGCCCAAATTTCCAACAGGCCCACTGATCTCTGCTAGCGACCCATCATTCACGCACATTTTGTAATATGAATGGTTCTAGCTACTGAAAAGTGTGTCCAAAAATGGTTATTGTGCATAAAACTGTTTATGTGATCAAACTTATCCTTGTTAATCTTTCAAAAATCATGCAATGTAAATAGCTTGATCATTCAACAATTAGAATGACAAACAGCAGGAGTGGGAATTAAAATCCTAAGTCAATATGGCTTTCAGTGATTGGTTGATCGTTTTATGGGACAATTGTTCAATATCAGCTGAATCATGGAATGAGGACATTCTTCACTTATATTAATGGAATTTCCACTGTTAATATAAAACTGTGAAATTGATTATATCAAACATTTTATCTCTATTTCAATTACATTTTAATTGAACAATATCAATGGAAATGTTCATACAATGTATTCAACACTTTATGAATTCACATACTCGAAATAAAGAGTATCACTTGTAGGATGTGAGTGTTGAACACACACACTTCAGATTATCAGTCCGTGTGAACACAGTGCAGCATGTTCCATGTTACAATGTTAACGATCATAAACCATTTCGCTCACAAGTCTTGTATGACATCGTTATCTGGCCATGAGTTAAGATTCATTCATCATTTCAAAAATTAATGGTTCTAGGAAATGAAACCTAACTCACCATGGAGCAAATAATCTAATTACATAGTAAAAAAAATGGTATAAAAGTAACTTTTTCAATTTACACATTAAATCTTGGACTACAATTCCATTGCTTTAAAAAATGTTGGTATTACCTAGCAACAATGATAAAAAAACATGTCCAGCAATACAGAGGCGGTGTGCTCCATAAATCTTTGGTAATGTGTGTTGCTGGTTAGTGTTTCTTCACCAATGACAGATCCGTGTACCAGGATGTCAGTCAGTGTTAATGTCCCCGAGTGAGTCGCAGCTGCCATGTGTTTACCACTTTCAGCAGGTGTCATTCCTTTACTAGCCTCCGGTCTAATAACAACTGCTGTTTTAGCTGCTTTATAAATACGAGCCTCTTAACAATCACATCTGTCTGGAATTTGACAGCTCTGGTTTTTTCCTCTTGTCAGTCAAATGGTGAAATTTATTTCCCAGTCTTCGCCCTGCACATAAATCCCATTTTCACAGCTCATCATTAATGATTGAGCCAAGTGGCATACCTAGAGCTTAGCATAGATTCACTTATTATCCTGTGAGCACATGATCTGGACAATACGCTGTGCCCCCGGACCTGCAGGAACCAGCGGGCGTGCGCAGGGTGAGAGCAGCCACCCTGTGTTCACGATCTGCGTTGGGTGCAGCAACCCGCACCACAGCTGAAATAAAGCTGCGGTTGGGAGATGCATAGTGGGCACAGGGTATCTTAAAATCCCATCCACTATGCTGGTACTGTACAATGCAGCGATTTGGACACAGAAGCAATATCCTGTGACCAAAATGCTGCAATTCCTGATCGTATGAACATACCCTTATAGTACCGTAGTTATCCCCAACCTACAGATCCCACCATGCTCTAGTATCTATGGAACTATAGGTTGGAGAACATTGTGTTTTGGGATATAACTGTGTTCGATTTTAATTGGCTGCCATAAAATCACGCATTATCTGTAATGTGGAAGCAGTAAGTAAACAATGTTACATGTTGTCGTTTTACTGACTCTTGAATTCTTATATGTATTAACAGCTTTCTTATATTATAACATTGAGCAATTTTTAATGTTCTTTTATAGAGTTTAACATAGCAGTCATTATATTATAATATAACAGTGTCATGGACTTTGAGGTTGAGGTTGAGAGTGGAAATAAGACTGTTAAGTTCCTTCTATAACCTCTCTTGTTGTGTAAACTGCAAGACAGTTACTCAGACTTGAAGAAGCCATTGGAGGCAAAACCTAAATAGAGCTGAAAGCTAAATGTGCTATTTAATGTTTTATAATAATAATAACTAATATTATTATTGAAATAATAATAAAAATATGACAAGCACTTTCTTACTTTTCAATTTTAAAGTTTATGAGTATTAGAGATAAGCTTCACATTGGGAGATGGCGTTATCATCCAGGCCATTGACCTATGTGTGCAGCTTATGGTGACAGAAGAAATGATACTTATTGATGCAAATTCAAAGTTTTCAAGGTTTGGTTTGGGCCACCAAACTTCCCGGTGTTGAGAAAACCTGTTTAGGTTCGGAGTTCAGATGCTTTACATTTGCAAAGCACTGGAGCAAGCATCGCTGTGTGTGTATATAGTTGGTGTTTGGCCCACTGTGAGCCGTATGCAGGGTTTGATTGGCTCGCACTGGGCTTAAAGGCACAGTTTTTGGGTGTAGTATGAGTCCAAAATGAACTTGAAAAAAAACAAAACAAAAAATAAACAATAAATTTGCATTGTGTGTGCCAAAAACAGTCTAGTGTTATTCTGGCCGGGAGCATGCATATCTCATACTTGCAGTCACATGACTGCCGTTCCCAGTGCTAACACCACAGTGTGAGGATCGACAAGTCTAAAGTTACAAAGTTACAAAGAGTGACTGCAGATTTGATCTTTTATACCAGACAACTCATTTACAGCACATAAAAAGCTTTACTTATGGAAAACAGAAAAAATGAGCTTAGAGCAGCAACCAATAAGAACTCAGTAAAAGGCTTTCTTGTTTTACTCCTGCATTATAACCGGGATTTTCCTCTATATGGCACTTCCAGATATCAAAGATAATGATAGTCCTTTTCAGAGTGTAGGTATTATCCAAACAAGACGTTATTAATACATGTGAATACAAATAATACGTTTCAGCCGAAAATGGCCTTCATCAGGTATAATATGCAATATGTAAGGTTTAAGAATGGTTATGTTTATAGGCTAGATATCATTTGTACGTCATTGGGACATGTTTCAGGCTGAATATTAAGCCACACCCTAATTAGAACTGATTTTTTGGTTTTAAGACTGAAACACGCCCCAATGACGTACAAGTAATATCTAGTCTATAAACGCAACCATTCTAAAACCTTACGTATTGCATTTTATACCTGATGAAGGCCATTTTCGGCTGAAATGCGTTGTTTATATTTGCAAGTATTAATAAATTCTTGATTGGAAAATACCTACACTCTCAGAAGAACTATCAATATCTTGAAGCGCCGTATAGAGGAAAATCAGTGGTATATTGCGTTTGTTCATGACAGTCCTCCTTGAGCCTAGCATAGTCTCTCGACTTGAGCTGCTTGCCGGAGAACAGGAAAAGGTTGAGTGCGTAAACCTTTTTGTATCATTTTGTAGCGTGTACTCTACACTCAGATGTCTGCCCCCTTGATTTTCTCTCCTTTTTTTATGATTTTCTTACTCCAGGTTTATTCAAGAGTGTATTTGATGTATCATGCCTTAAACGATGACCACTATGTGTATTATTCTTTGACGGTGACACTTTTGACCCTATATAATCGAAAACAAATCAAAAAAAGCATTTTGAAAAATATTAATAGAGTGTGTATGTGAAAAAGATCTAAATCACACGTCTCAGCCAAACTATCAAAAAATGAAAAACAAAAGCATTCTTGATTATATGAATCTACTGCAGTGTGTTGCCATTCTTCGGTTTCCTTCTCTTTTTGCTATTATTCCTATAAAAGGTTAATTACTCAGAAGCAGTCATTTTTGTTAGGCCCCTTTTACATCTGCAATATTTATAATTCCCGGCAGATCCGGCAGAAGTCGCCGCATCTGCTGAATCAGCTGCGTAACGGCCGACTTGCGGCACCGATCCGGCAAACCCCATTCATTCTCTGTGGGGTTTGCGGTCAGGTGCGGCAAGTGTGGTATTGCCGAATCCGGGGCTTGCCAGATCAGTGCGGCAAGTTGACAGGTACGTGGCAGATTCGGCAGATGCAGCGACATCTGCTGGATTTGCCGTGAATTACATTAATCGCAAATGTGATAGCAGCTTTAATAAAGCTTTTATCCATTGCCAATAATTGATGTAGTCCAGGAATGCGTGGTCCCAATATAACCTTGTCTGCAGCAATAGGTTTTTAGTTTTCATCTAATCCGCACGAACACTCCTGTGATGCTTAGTAAGTAGACTAAATCAATGGAAATCAAGAACTGTGAGGGAAATCGTAGAATAGGTACCATAGTTCTTTTGTATAATTGTTGATATACATTTTAATAAATGCTGGAAATATTAGTATTGCTCAAAAACATAAATAACTAATTTAATGTAAATAAAAAAGCAACATTTATCTCATATGCCTGGTTCTAGCAACAAAAAAGTGATCTTTGGAAAACTTGATATTTCTATATATTTTATAGAATTTAGAAAAAGAGCATCTCAGCCTTTCACGTTGAATCAGCCATTCTCTAGCTTGTGTTGCTGTGTTTTGTCACTCTCTGCACTTTATCTCGGCCTGTGTTATATTTTCCCCAATTGTAATCTTGTAAAGCACTGTGGATGCGGGTGGTGCTATATAAATAAAATTGCACAGTTACATACATATGGGTTTTATGCATCCCCTGCAGGTGTAAGTCTCACAAGGACATTAAACGATAACATGTGAATTGTGATCTCACGTTGAGCCTACGAGGACGAAAACATTACTCATTACAAAGTATTAATTTCAAGAGCATTATCTATGAAACACATGCTTTATGTGTCTTGTGTTTAACAGCAGCACTGTAGGTTAAATATTCGACATAACAATGTTTAATAGTAAAGTTATAGGACCACATGTTTCACCAGAAGATAAAATGTTTGCAGATTTTTCTGTCTTGTTCATAACACATAGTTACGTTTCTAGGATCACCAAAACATGTTGGTTGCACAATAAGGCAAACAGCGTAATGAATGATTGAAGAATTTAGTTTAGCAGATATTGCTTGATCATTGGTGGTTCTTGGTTTCTGAGTTCTTAGGCAAAAACTAGTTTTGCCCAGTGAATATGCTGCCAGGCTAGAAACTGGCATTAATTTCAACCTGTAGTCGACACATGGGACATAGGATGAGATGTTACTTGAAGCAACTTGAACCCAATGTAAATCCTTTATAACTGCATTCACAATATTTATATTCATTATATGGCAGTTGGATGATTGGGCTCCACTTTAGGTATTATGGAATGATGTCTATTTCATCACCTCCATCCTGAGCTTCTTTTGTGTGGGATGTCTTGCCATGGTGGCAGTCCGGTACAAACACTGTCAGTCCCCCTTACTAGTATGATCAGAATATAAAGTATGGTTTTAAAGCACCAATACAGAGTGTTTTCCAGCATTGTGGGCAGTAGAATTTTTTAAAACATCCAGTTTATTTTGTACGTATTAAAATATGGTGCAGCATGTTGCAGCCACAGGGCTAGGCCTAAGGAACAACAATCCGACACGTTTAAGCTATAGGCAGCCTTAATCATGGATAAAATTAAATTAAAAAACAGAATCATTAAACTTCTTCTTTCCTGCTAGGGGAGCTACTGTAATTAATTCAAGATGTAATTCAATTAGTAGGTAGGAACTCCCTTAATTTGCATACTAAAAGTGCACACTTGTGCAGGTACATGGAAATTAAATAAAAAAAACTGTGTACAGTATATTAATAGAAGGCATAGAGAAAAAATATAAACATGCAATAGTTAACACGGAATGATAAATACATCATAAATTAGCATAAATACTGTACACAAGATTATTCATGAATATTGCAGGATTAGGTCCTGTCTCACATTTAATCCGCTGGTGACCTGGTATAAAATTTAAAAATCCAGTAAGATTCGCGATTAAGAACTTTCTTTTTTATGTCCCCATTTCCTATAGGTTTAAAGACTTTTTCAATGACTTTTTCAATATTCTATTAATATACAGTTTTTTTTAATTTAATTTACATGTACCTGCACAAGTCTGTAATTTTAGTATGCAAATGAAGGGAGTGCCTACCTACTAATTAATGACATCACAAATTAATTAACTCCCCTAGCAGGAAAGAGGAAATATAACGATTCTGTTTTTAATTTTGTTATCTATGATTAAGGCTTCCTGAAACACGTAGGAATGTTGTTCCTTAGGCCTAGCCCTGTGGCTGCAACATGCTGCACCATATTTTAATATGTACAAAATAACCTGAATATTTTAAAAATTCTATTCCCCACAGGATTACTACTTTCTGCATTAAATTCCATCTGCCTGGAGTCAAAGGCAAATCCGTGCGCAGGGGAAAAATCCAGAACAAAGGAGGACGACAGAGAAGAGATGAGCTGAATTACTTTACTATATGTTTTTCAGCATTGGTGTGGTGCTTTTAACATAGGGTCCCAGCACCTATTGTTGTACTCATCCTCTGAGGTCTTCACTGGTTTTTGGGGTCCCCTCTGTTTCTGGGGCACCAAATTGTGACCATAATTTCTGACTGGCCATAAGTCATAACATATGTCAGAAACTCCTTACGGTGCAGTGTTTAACAGAGAGGAGGCAGCACTCATCGATCCAAGATAAGTATGTCAGAAACTCTCAATGCAAGACTATGAGATTCAGAATGGGGCCAGACTGAGGCACTCATAGAGATTATTATTATTGTTATTATTTATTTATATAGCGCCATTAGGTTCCATGGCGCTTTACATAAGGATAAGGGAGACAAGAACAAGTACACTAAATCTAGGCGATCAGGACGTACAGGTACAGGAGGGGCAGGGACCCTGTCCACGAGGGCTCACAGTCTATGAGGGGCGGCTTAGGATACAGTAGGATGGGGGAATGTCAGGTATGGGGCGGTCTCCTGGGTCTCATGGCAGGTTGTAGGCTTGACGGAACAGGTGAGTCTTCAGGTGACACTTGAAGCTACTCAGGGTAGGAGAGTGTCTGACGTGTTCAGGCAGGGAGTTCCAGAGTAAGGCAGATGCCTGGGAGAAGTCCTGGACTCTGTTGTGCGAAGAGGTGATGAGGGTGGAGCAGAGGAGGAGTTCTTGGAAGGAGCGGAGGTTGCGTGAGTTTAGATATCGGGAGACCAGGTCGGAGATGTATGGTGGGGCCAGGTTATGTATGTCTTTGTACGCCATGGTTAGTGTTTTGAATTGGGATCTCTTGGAGACGGGGAGCCAGTGAAGGACTTGGCAGAGGGGGGAGACAGGGGAGTAGCGGGAGGACAGGTAGATTAGTCGGGCAGCGGAGTTGAGGATAGACTGGAGAGGTGTGAGGGAGTTAGCCGGGAGGCCATTGAGAAGGAGGTTGCAGTAGTCAAGGCGGGAGATGATAAGAGCATGGATGAGTGTTTTAGCGGTGTCGTGGGTGAGGAAGGAGCGGATCCGTGAGATGTTCTTGAGCTGGAGTCGGAGGGATGTGGTGAGGGCCTTGATGTGGGGCTTGAAGGATAGGGAGGAGTCAAGGATTACCCCAAGGCACTTGGCTTGGGGGACTGGGGAGAGGGCGCAGTCGTTGATCCAGATGGATAGGTTAGGAGGTGGGGTGGAATTTCTTGGGGGGAAGACTATGAATTTAGTTTTGTCCATGTTGAGTTTAAGGAAGCGAGCAGAGAAGAAGGATGAGATGGCAGAAAGGCATTGTGGGATTTTCGAGAGTAGGGAGGTGATGTCAGGGCCGGACAGGTAGATTTGGGTGTTGTTGGCGTACAGGTGGTACTGGAGGCCATGGGACTCGATGAGTTGCCCTAGGCCGAGAGTGTAAATGGAGAAAAGTAGGGATCCCAGGATCGAACCTTGGGGGACTCCGACAGAAAGGGGGTAGGGTGAGGAGGAGGTGTGGGAGTGTGAGACGCTGAAGGTCCGGTCCGCTAAGTATGAGGAGATCCAGGAGAGGGCAAGGTGGGTGATGCCAAGGGATTCCAGGATCCGGAGAAGAAGGGAGTGGTCAACCGTGTCGAAGGTGGCAGACAGGTCAAGGAGGAGGAGGATGGAGTAGTGGTGTTTGTTCTTGGCGGTCAGTAGGTCGTTGGTGACTTTGGTCAGGGCTGTTTTGGTGGAATGGAGGGGTCGGAAGCCGGACTGTAGGCAGTCGAAGTGGGAGCACGAGGAGAGGTGAGAGGACAGTTCGGAGTGGACGTGCTGTTCAAGTAGCTTAGAGGCGAATGGGAGAAGAGATATGGGGCGATAGTTAGAGACAGAGGTAGGGTCAAGTGAGGTTTTTTTTTAGGATGGGCGTGATTAGGGCGTGTTTGAAGGCCGAGTGGAAGGCACCAGTGCTAAGTGAAAGGTTAAAGAGGTGGGTGAGGGCTGGGATGAAAATGGAGGTGTGGTTCGGAATGAGGTGGGATGGGAGTGGGTCGTGGGCGCTGGTGGTGAGGTGTGACTTTGACAGGAGGGAGGAGAGTTGGTCTTCAGTTATGGGGGAAGTGGCTGATGGAGGAGGAGGGCAGTGTAGGTGGGAAGGGGAGTTGTGGGGATAGTGGACCGAAGCTGCTTCTGATCTTGTCGATCTTCTCCTTGAAGAAGGTCGCAAAGTCTTCAGCAGAGATGAGGGGAGAAGGGGGAGGAGCAGGCGGGCGAAGTATGGAGTTGAAAGTTTTGAAGAGCTGTTTGGGGTTGCGGGACAGAGAGGTTATAAGGGATGAGAAGAACACTTGCTTGGCGGTAGCAAGTGCCGTCTTGAAGTCAGTGATGGATTGCTTGAACAGAGCAAAGTGCTCGGGGGTGTGGGACTTTTTCCATCTCCTCTCGGTGACCCTGGACGCCCATCTCAGGTTTTTAGTGAGGGTGGTGTGCCAGGGTTGCCTGTTAATGCGTGGAGCATGGAAAGTGAGGGGGGCGGCTAGGTCGAGAGCGTTCATTATGGTGGTGTTGTATAGGGTGGTGGCAATGTCAATGTCATCAGCGGAGGGTATGTCGGTGAGAGGGAGGAGTAATTCAGAGAATAAAGGAAGATCAAGATCTTTTAGGTTTCGGCGAGGGTGATCAAGTTTGCGGAGAGGGGGTAGTGTGGCAGGGGAGGAGAGGGCGGAGAAGGTCAAGAGATGGTGGTCGGACAGTGTGAGTTCCGAGGTTGTGAGGTTAGAGAGATGTTCTGAAAAGTGACCTCCGGCATGCTCCATGAAACAAAAAGTGGCAAGAAATTATGATTTTCATCATACCTCCAGTATACAAGTGGAATAAAACCAGATCAAAAAGATGAATGTAAATAAAAATGGTACTGCTGGAAAAAAAACAAGCCACTCAACTCTGTCAAAATAAAAATAAAAAACTATAACACTTACATCACAGTGAAAAAGTGACAAATAATAAAAATAGTAATATAAATGTGGTGTCTCTGTGTTGTTACTGACCTGGAGAATAAAAATGTCTCATCACTATTAGCACATGGTGAATGACATAAAATAAAACTCCAAATAAACAATTTCTGAATTGCTGATTTTTGGTTCATCTGCCCCCAAAATCTGGACTAAAAGGCGAACACAAAAATGGTTCCAATTAAAACAACAACTTGTCACTCAAAAAACAAGCTCTCACATAACTCTGTCAGCAGAAAGATAGAAAAATTACAGCTCTATAAATCTGACGATGTAAAAAAATGTTTTTGTGTGAAAATAGCTACTTGTTTACAGAAAACACCAATGGTGTCAAAAATCATCACTACACCTGTAGATGAATGCCCGGAGCCGTGTAATTTACAAATTGGGGTCACTTGAGGGGGATTCTTCTCCACTTAGGGTGTGTGCACATAATTAATAAGTGCAGCGTTTTGGACGCTGCTTCTTACAGCTGAATCCAAAACGCTGCGTTGTAAGCTACATGCACAATGGATGGGATTTCTAGAAATCCTCTGCTCACTGTGCTTCTCCCTGCTGCAGTGTGTTTTCCGCTGCAGTGGGGGTTGCCAGACTTCCGCATGTTAATTAATTGCTGCAAAGTCGGAAGAGAACCCTAGCGGGTGAATATAGGAAAAATCCGCCCTGTAGATCTTAGGTACAGGGTGGCTGCATGCTTCCTGCGTTCACGCGCTGGTTCCCGCACGTCTGGAGGCACTACATCCAACATGTAGTACCTCAGGATCATGTTCACATACCATTAAGGGCTCTATATGACGTCCACAAACTATTCTAGGAAAATATGTGCTTCAGGAATCAATAGACACTCTTTCTCTCCTGAATCTTGCCGTGCGGCCAAACAGTACTGTATAGTCACATATGGGGTATTGTCACATTCACAAGATATTGTGTAATAAATATGCAGCCAATTTTATCTATTTTACCCTTGTAACCCTTGTAAAAATGTAAAATCTGGAGCTAAAACAACATTTTAGTGGTAAAAATGTAAGTATTTTTATTCTTCACTGCCCAAAGGTATAACCTGTGGTATCAAAATGCTCACTGCACCCCTAGATGAATTCATTGAGGGGTGCAGTTTGTAAAATGGGGTCATTTGTGAGGGATTTTGACTATTCTGGTCCCTAAAGGCCTCTGCTATTGTGATATGGCACCCCAAAATCATACCTGCCAAATCTGCATTCCGGTATGGTGTGCATTCACTTCTGAGTTTTGCGCTGTGCCTGACAACAAAGTTTGTGACCACATATGGGTTATGAGCATACTCTGGAGAAATTGCACAACACATTTTATGGTGCAATTTCTCCTATTACCCTTGTGCAAAACACACAATTTGGAGTTTAAACAACATTTTGGGGAGGTTGAGTATTTTTAGGTGTGAAAATTCTGTTTTTCTCACAAAAATGTTGCTTTAGCACAACATTTCTCACTTTTACAAGAGGTAACACCAAAAAGTGGACTCTCACATTATTTCCCACTTTTTTATGAGCACAACAATACCCCACATGCAGGCAAAAACATTGTTTGGACAAATTGGAGGGGTCACAATGGAAGGAGCAATATTTGAATTTTGGAAAAGCTGAAATAGATTGTGAGCACCATGTCACATTTGCAGGGCCGCTAGGTAAATTTTATAATATTTAGAGCTGAACCAAAATTGACATATCATAAGTAGCTGCTTTGGGACTCATAATCCTGGGGTTCAAAAATTTCGTAAAACACGGTTGGGGCAATTTCATAAAAATCTAATTAACCAGAATCAGAATGTTGACGGACACCAGAGGTTGTGGTCATCCTGTACAAACATTGAGAGCACTATCAAACTCCAGGTAGATATTCTCCTTTGGAGCATTTCAATCCAGAACTACGATACTGCAGTTTAAATGCCCTGGATACTAAGTCATTGGGATAATGATTGGGCGTTGCTCTAGTATGCCACTTGGCTTCAGCTTAGGCTGGTTTCACACTGCAGTTTTTTTCCGTGATCAGGTTCCATTCGGTTTGTGTGTCAAAATCAGGAGAGGAACTTGTAGAGAAAAACTATAATTGAAAGATTGACACCTGTTCTGGGTTTTGGAGACACTCCTGGTTTAGGCACAAACCGGATGGAATTAACCCTTCGTTATATCTCTGAGCTCTTCCTTCGGACATCAGACAAAGAACAAATGGTATCCACTTGTAGTGTGTGAAGGTGGTTGAGTTACCAGCTGCTGTAAGTAAAAGCCAAGTTTACAAGACATCACTCTTTGCTACTTTTGCCATGATTCTTCTGTCAAATATTCTGGTTTTGAAAACTTTTCTGTTGGAAAGCATGCAAAAATAAGATGTATTAATTTAACGGTATTAAACGTCCACGGTATATAACTGGTAAATGACTTAGCAGCATAGCATTACCACTACTGTCTCTCCTAAGTGTTCACTGACTATTAATATCTCAAATGAGAACATTTATATATATAAAATTTCAGTGACCCACTAATATATACATAAACATATGGTCTGCGTTCCTGAAGAATGATCTTATTTGACAGCTAAAAAATAAAGAAATCTGCAACTGGACCTGTTTTCACTTTATGCCCAAAGTTATGGAAAAGTAAAATCCTGCTATCATTAATCATCTGTTCCATGAACTCTATTGGTTCCATTTTAGTTATCAGCCAAGACTACTTTAGATCTGATCATATTTTCCAAAATGTTCCCATACTTCAAAAGAGTCATTTTCTACAAACCTGTTTTAAAATTGCTTCAATAAAAGATTTAGCAAACAGGATAATACCAATATTCATAAAGTCTGAGAGCTGTAATGGTCCACAATAAATAGGGTTTTGGCAAAGTTTCCTAAAATGTCTATTTACTGCTTAAGTAATATGGGTCCATTCATTTAGAATGGTTTTCAAAATTTATATACACTAATGAAAATGGAAAGTATCAATCCCAATGTCTGTCATGCTGTAGAGGGATCAGCTTTATTCTAATTTATTATTATTATTATTATTATTATTATTCTCATTTAGACAAGGAAAGACTAGAAGCAATGGGATAAAACCGAATGGGAGGAGTCACAGATTAGATATTAGAAATACTTTTTGACACTGAGGGTGATCAACAAGCGGAACAGGCAGCCACAAGAAGTGGTGAGTTCTACTTCAATGGAAGTCTCCAAATAGAAGCTGGACAGACATCTGTCTGGGATGATTTTGTGAATCCTGCTTTGAGCAGGGTGTTATGCCAAATGACTCAAGAGGTCCCAACCAACTCTGCTATTCTATGGATGTTAGAATGAGATGTGTTCTCAGAAAATTACCTATTTTTTAAATTAGGTTTTTGTTCATGCATATTAAAAAAAATTAATGTTTTTATTTTCATATCATGATCTATATTTTCTTTAAAAATGTAATTTTGCAATATTCACTCAGGTCACTAAGGCTATTATATGCATTTTTTCTGTCTACTCAATAAGTGACTTCAGCAGACTCATTATCATAACAGGAAGGAATGCAATGACATTAAATACCTCTGCACACAGCTGATAACACAGGAGTCACAATATGTGATATCATAGCTGACCCTGCTCCTTCTCTCTTCTAAATGACCTATGCTCATTGTTTACCTTATTATAGTAGAGTCTGGATCTGCCTATTACTTCTAATATACATTTCTGAAATTACAGGAACTTAAAATAGTTCTTGGGTCCACTGTAAAAATTACATCTTAAATTTTTATTATTAATAAAGATTGTCATATGGTAAAAAAAAAGGGACCAATTAATTTTTTCAAATACATTTAACTCAAAAACCTGACATACTTAATAGGTAATTATCTGATACACATTACTTTAAGCTCTGTAACTATGGATACAGATAACAGATAAACTCCTTGTGCCAGTGAAAGTCAAGGATTCGGAAGTCATTTTAGGGGGAGTTGGAGCTAGTGGAAATGTACTGAGTGACTTTGTATCTAGATTTTTTAACATTTAAAAAAAACTAGCTGTAGTACCCGGATTTGCACGGGTTAATAACGACATTCTTAGTTCTTCCTTCAGGTGCAAAGACGAACAGATTTTTGCCTGTTCCAACTCTTGAACAGGCCACATAAAGTTGGCCATATCTGCAAGCCTCACTTCCCTCTCCTCAGAAAGTTCATTGGCTCTTGAGGAAGCAGCTCTTGTTTTCATGTCTGCAAGCCTCACTTCCCTCTCCTCAGAAAGTTCATTGGCTCTTGAGGAAGCAGCTCTTGTTTTTATGTCTGCAAGCCTTGCTTCCCTCTCCTCAGAAAGTTCATTGGCTCTTGAGGAAGCAGCTCTTGTCTTCATGTCTGCAAGCCTCGCTTCCCTCTCCTCAGAAAGTTCATTGGCCCTTGAGGAAGCAGCTCTTGTTTTCATGTCTGCAAGTCTCGCTTCCCTCTACTCAGAAAGTTCATTGGTTCTTGAGAAAGCAGCTGCTGTTCTCATGTGTGCCAGCCTTGTTACTTGGTCTTCACATTTTTCATTGGCCCGTAATGCAGCTTTTCTTTTTGCATCAGCTGACATTCGTGCCAAGGAATTCCTTTTCCTATGAGGCATTATTATGGTAAAAAAAAGTCTGTAACTGGCAGTTTCTATATCCTCTCACATAGAGGTAATGTGACTGACATCAGTCTTTCCACCAACACACCCTAACTGACCTCCTATTACCTCACACAAGCTTTGTTATACTGAGAATGTCCTTTGTTGCCTATATTAAGCAATCAGAGCTCAGATTAATTGACTGTAGCAAAATAGAGGCTGAGCTGTGATTGGTTGCTATTGGCAGCCTGATAAATCCCCAGGCAACAGGAAGCCCTCCCCCCTGAAAGTATATATTAGCTCACACATACACATAATAGACAGCTCATGTGATTGACAGCTGCCGTATTTCCTATATGGTACATTTGTTGTTCTTGTAGTTTGGTGGCTTATTAATCCAATTTTTATTTTTGAAGGATAATACCACACTTGTGTGTGTTTTAGGGCCTCCAACACTTTTTCTTTCACTTTTTCCCCATTATGTAGGTAGGGGCAAAATTGTTTGGTGAATTGGAATGCGCAGGTTTAAAATTTTGCCTCACAACATAGCCTATGACGCGTTTGGGGTCCAGACATGTGACTGTGCAAAATTTTGTGGCTGTAGCTGCGACGGTGCAGATGCCAATCCCAGACATACACACATACATACATACATACATATGACTCACCATGGGCTGGGTTCTCAGGTCTCAGGCGCTGGCTGTGGTTACAGTTCTGTGCCTGAGGCTCTGGAGGCCGGTGGTCAGTAAAGGGTTAAAGTAAGCTGATAGAATAAAAGTACAGTTATTGATTCGTGACGCCACCTGTAGGGGTCTGGTGATGGCACCAGCGCTGCTTGGACCTCCGGGGGATGGGCGGCAGCAAGGATGGATCCGCTTCAGTACAGGATGAGCGGGAGTTCCCAGGGTCAGGAGCTGCAGTTGAGGAATATGGCAGCTCGGTTAGTTCTGTAGAAGTGATTAGTAATAGTCCTGAAATAATGCTCGGACACGCTGCTCCTCTGAAGGGTCTTTACTTAGTTCTCACACAGTACACAGGGATAACGGTTTCCACTTCTAGGTAATGGACGGGTGGTCCCTGTGATGAACAGTGTCCCTCCAAGGCTCCACAGTGTCTTTCTCTATACTAATTTGTCCGTCTCTTGTCGCTGCTCTTAAGGTACCAGGTCAGGATACAGAGGATCTTCTGTTGGGAACCCAAGCCATTAGCCTGCGACTCCCGATAGGTCCCTGAACCTCAATGGTGGGTACCCTCCTGATACAGCTGCGGTGATGGTAGCTGTGTATTGCGCTCCTGTGAAGCTTTCAATCACTCCGGGTCTGTGGTACAGCGTAAAGCATCTGCGCTGCCTCGGAGCCGGTACTCCGGGTTTGGACTGGGCTCGGGTCGTCTAATTCCCGTTACTGGTTTCTTGGCCCTCTCACTTCTGGGTCACCACTGCTCGTGCCTTCCCTGTTAGCTGTACTGTCACGACTTGGGTTCTTGTCCTGTCTCTCCAACTTTCTAACTCTGTTCTTCTCTTCCCCACTGCTATACATCTAACTCTCCTCCCACCAGGACGGGTTGCCCAGGAAACGGGTATCTAATTGGTCCTCTGCCTCTAGATGTTGCATGTGGTACATGGAGCCTTGGGATTAACCTGTTCACCACTGAGACGGAGAATACTGCACCTTCAGTCAGGGGTGCAGTACCCTCCTGTGACGCACTCGTTGCGGGGCGCCACACATACACACAACACAACATTCAGCTTTATATATTAGACTAGCTGTACTACCTGGCTACGCCCGGGTTATAAATAACTGATGTTAGCTATAGCAAAATACAATTTGAATATGTCATATTAATGACCTGTAGGAAAATAGAAGCTGAGCTGTGATTGGTTGCTATAGGCAGCCTGATAAGTTTCCAGCTAACAAAATTCGGGGCCGGCAGTGTATGTTCTCACAAGCTATAGCGGTTTTGGACAAAGCTTAATCCAATACACATGCACATTTGTTATAGTTTATAAATTAACGATAAATTTCCACATTCAGTTTTCGGTCATTGTGGTTTTTTCTTGTACTCTTTTGTTGCTGTGTGTAGCTGGGCCGTATGGGTGTGTTTGTTCCGGCACAGGTAGCGGTGTTGAATGCCACAACAGCCCGCCTACTGAAATGGTGGCTAATGTAAGAGGCTGGGCATACACTGTGCAGGCCTGTGTGAACTGCGCCCTATATGGAGCCCATTGTGTGTGCAGGACAACCAGTGTATGAAAGGAGGTTGCTAGTGATTGGGGCTGGTGTCTTGCATTCATAATGCCTTCAGTTATAACCTGGGCAGAGCTGCACACAGCACTGAGTGTAATGGTCGTCTGACCAGAATCTGCTGTGGTAACTGATAAATTTCCAGCCAACAGTAAACCCTCTCCCCGGCCGGGCAGTATATGTTACCTCACACATACACATAATAGACAGCTCATGTCACTGACATCTGCCTTAATTCCCTATATGGCACATGTGTTGCACATTGGCTGTTTTTAATCAGATGTTTATTTTGGAAATTAAAGATAGCACACGTATTAGGGAGTTGTGTTAGGTGATTTGTGCACATCTGTGTCTGTCTGTGTGGTGTTGTGTCCCTGGGGGTGTGCGTGTATGTCCCTGTGGTGTGTGTTCTTGTGGGGGGGAGGGTGTCCCTGTGGTGTGTGTCCTTGTGGGGAGAGGGGTGTCCCTGTGGTGGGTGTCCATCCCTGTGGGGTCTGTGTGTTCCTGTGGGGTGTGTGTGTCTCTGTGTCCCTGTGGGGTGTCAATGTGTGTGTGTTCCTGTGTGTGCCCCATGTGTGTGTGCCTGTGAGGTGAGTGTATGAGTCCCTCTAGGGTGTGTATGTGTGTGTGTCCCTGTGGTGGGGTCTGTGTGTGTGTTCTCTGTGTTGTGTGTGTCTCTTTGTGTGGTGTGTGTTTCGGGTGCGTGGCGAGTATCCAATGTGGGGCTGCACCTTAGCGGCTATACACTTGCTGTTACTCTTTGTGTGCGTGTGGTGTGTATACATGTCCCCGTGCGTGGTGAATATCCCATGTTGGGGCCCCACCTTAGTGACTATATGCTGGTATATGCTTTTAGTCTTTGGCGCTGTCATTAAGCCCCTCTCTTTCACAACTGTCAACTGGTAACTGTCACTTTCTCTCCATTATGTAGATTGGGCCAAAATTGTTTGGTGAATTGGAACGTGCAGGGTTAAAATTTCGCCTCACAACATAGCCTATGACGCTCTCGGGGTCCAGACGTGTGACTGTGCAAAATTTTGTGGCTGTAGTTGCGACGGTGTAGATGCCAATCCAGACATACACACACATACACACATGCAGCTTTATATATTAGATATGGTACATTTGTTTCTCTTGTAGTTTTGCTGCTTATTAATCAGATTTAAATTTTTGAAGGATAATACCAGACATGTGTGTGTTTTAGCGCCTAGAAAACACCTTCAAAAGGGGCCCAAAAGCTGCCAAACACAGATCAAATCCTTTTACAGCGGAGCCCCGCTGTTTTTGCACAGACATTATCTTCTTACTACTACTTAGCAAGCTTCAGCGCCGCTGTCACTATGCTTCTGAGCTCGCTCATGAATCTCAGATATCCTCATGATTTCCCTGAGGTAGTATCAGGATACACAGTGGGTATCACGCAGCAGGAATCCCACTGTGTGACCTGAGATAACTTCATTGGCATCAGCGCTTGGAACACTAGCTATACATATAACAGGTAGAGATGAGCAGGTCTTTTGTTATTGTAATTCACCAACTTCAACTCATTTTCACCAAAACTTTGATTCATATTCAGGCAAATAAATCTGATGGTGGGTTTACACGCCGCGATATCGGCGTCTAACTCCGACCCAACTCCGACAAAAAGTCACGTGGGTCGCGAGTTGGACCCAATATCGTGTGCGCGTTGTACGGTTTGAGTGTACAACACGATGCTGGAACGATGCCAAAACGATATCGGAGTTGAATAGCAGAGCTATTCAACTCTCCGATATCGCATGGCCGTTGTAGCAGCATCGCAGCGTGTGACAGCCCAACTCCGATGTGTACTCGCACCTCACCCATTAACTCCCATGTTAAATGGTCGTTACTGGGTTGGTGGGCGTACACATCGGAGGGACGTTGTTTCCCGATATCGCAGCGTGTAAACCGCCGATGCGATATCGGGAAAAGGGCTGAAAAAATGCGCGCTCCCGCGCCGTTGCCTCCGATATCGCCGCGATATCGGGATGTGTAACCACACCATAAGTGCCTTGGGAAATATGTGCTTAACATTTAGCAGTGTTCAAGGTGTGTATTCTACTCCTTTTGAGCTTTTAATGCCAACAGAGATTAAATAATCTCCAAGTGACCACAATGTATTGGGCTAGGTGGATATGGTTGGTAAGAGCTATATTTATCTGGTGTCTATGGGTCTAGTATTGGACTATGACAAGGGTGTTTAACAAAAAAAAAATTCTTTATAGCATGCATACTTTATAAGGTAGACCAGAGGTGAGGAACCTTTTTCTGCTGCTGGGCAATTTGGAAATTTCTACCATCCTTCGGGGGCCAAACAAAATATTCACCTTGGAAACTACCCTGCTATATTTGGTTAAACTGTCAACTCCCCCTACTGTAGTGACTGGGCTGCTTCTCTTTGGCATGGCTGTGATGTTAGTTGATACTGATCATGTTGATACTCAAATAACCAGGAATCTGCCTGGGGCTGCAGAAAAAGGTATAGAGGACCTCAAAACTGAGGCCTGAGGTTCCCCACCCCTGAGGTAGGTGGTTGCATTAAAATTTGTGAAATATAGAGATTTTTCTGTTTTTTTTTTTCATTTATTTTTAAAGTAAAATTGTGACTTACCCATCTTACATGCCAGGAATCACATTTTCTCTGATACAAAAGTTTTAGTTTCAGGATTTATTTTTCAGAAGTAGAATTAGGACAGATGGGTATTGAAATGCCCTCCTTGTTTACAGTGTGTGAAGAATAAAAAAACTGTTATTAAGGTACTGTTACGGCTTCATATCAAAGATCAATCAATTTACAGTCATGTTGACTATGTAGATTCAGCACCTCCGTATCACTTGAATCTATGGGTTATTATGCACAGAAGAAGACTGCAACTCCCTTTTTTTAATGTATTTCAGCACTGCACTAGTAAAGCACAATCAGTTTTAGGCCTTTTACTAT